>APFE031304372.1:0-41246 GCA_000404065.3 Pinus taeda | reverse complement strand
TTATCTAGAGAGTTGACTTAGAAATTGTCAGTACCTTGGAATCTGCATGCATCAATGGCAGGTTTCTCGCCTTCGACGTCAGTTTTCATCATTGACTTGCGATCGAAAGATTCCATGAAATGTTCGACATCGACTCATTCATTCACATCTCATGGATTGTGCTGGGTACTTTGAGAACCATTGACATTACTGGTGGTCTCTCTCATGCTTGTTAACAATTTACATTATTGACTGGTAATCAAGTGGTTTCTACCATGTTCGACATCGACTCATTTATTCACATGGTTAGAATCGTACCAATTCAGGGAGCAGAAATGAAGACCCTGGATCTAGTTTCCACCATCCAGGCTGCGAGGAGTTTTGTATTCATTATGTTGTAGACCAATCATAAACAGATGGCTGAAATCATTCTTGTACCAGAGTAGTTAGTCCAATAGTTAAAGTTTTTAATCTGAGTATTGGAATGCCTACCTCAGTATGATATGATATTATACATGTATTTTGTGTTGAAAATTGCAGGTTCCAACTGGGATATCCACAAGATGATCCTCGAAATGATAAAGCACTTCACCCTTCTTATATGACTTAACACCCTTATCTATTACAGGCTTCGTACTTTAGGGGGCAATCTGTTACACTGAATTTTGTCGCCTTGACTTTCTGCAGTTATATGGCCCCATCAATAGCCATATTGTCCTCTTTGTCAAGCCCCATACCTCTGCTCTTCATGTCAAAACTTCAAAAGAGAGAAAGTCACTTAAAAACATGTTTATCTCTGGGTACGCAGTTTCTCTCTACCTTCCCTGCGTGTACGCATCCCAAATACACTGCACCTGCGTACTTATATGCTCTGTATGCTAAAGGTTGGTTGGGTGCGTTCCCCTGTAAAGGTCAAAAGGCGCGAGTTTCATCTCTAAAAAGTTACTTGTGGTCACTTCTAGAGCCTTCTAGAAGAGTGTTTGACGTGTATTGAGCGCCTCCAGATGGTTCATGCTCCCCTATGATAGAGGAACTTATCCCATCAAGAGAGGAGCTACCCCATCCAAAAGAGGGAGTATCCCATTGATGTTGGAACTGAATAACTTCCTATAGAATACTATAAATACAGGCCTTGGGCCAAAGGAGGGGAGGTTGAAAGCTGAACATTCTAAAGGGTAAATGCTGCTGGAATTAGAACTTCCATTGTTGACTTGTGAGGAGAGATCACTATCCTTCCTTGTTGCCATAGTGGGAGTGGGTGAGCTTGTCAAAGTAGAGGAAATCTCTTGCTGGACCCTGGGAGGAGCTTGCACAACACCAAGGCTCAGGTTGTAATGGTTCTTTTTGATTATTTAATACAAATAAGTCCATTCTTCTCAATGATTTGTTAATGAATTATTTCATGTATTCCTTGGTCAATATGATAAATATGCTTTGTCTTACGATGAATATTCAGATGCTATGTAATCGTTTGCTTTGTTAGTGTATGCAGGTCTGAAAGTGAAGGAGGAGCTCATCTGGATCAGCAAGGCTGGACTGCTACAACAAGCGTTGGACCTAAGGTAAGATCGAAAACATTTGAATTCTCATAGAATGATGTGTATTTAGAGAAGGATAGTTCTTGTTTGGTTTGTTTGTCACTAGAGAGTCTTAGACTCCTAGGGAGGTTAGATTTGTCCGCAAATATAACTCTTTCCGCATGACAATGCCAAAATCCTATCTTAAGGAATACAAGCCCATGGCTAGATTTTAATTTACAGGAAGGATTATTATTTCGAGGTGGACAGCTATGTATTCCAGATTGTTCGATAAGGGAAAATTTAGTAAAAGAGAAACACAGTGGCGGTTTAGCAGGGCATTTTGGCATTGATAAAACATTGGAACAGCTAGGACATTTTTATTACTGGCCAAAAATGAGCCAGGACGTACAGAGGTATGTAACTAGGTGTAAAATCTGCCAACTAGCGAAAGGACACAGCCAGAATACTGGATTATACACACCCCTACCAATTCCAAGCAGGCCGTGGGATTCAGTCAGCATTGACTTTGTCCTAGGATTGCCTAGAACGTAGCGGGGATATGATTCAGTGATGGTGGTGGTGGATAGGTTCTCAAAGATGGCTCATTTCATTCCTTGCCGGAAGACTAGCGACGCCACAAACGTGGCACACCTCTTCTTTACAGAAGTAGTTCGATTACATGGCTTACCTAAAACTATAGTTTCAGACAGGGATGTGAAGTTTACAGGGCATTTTTGGCACACCCTGTGGAAAAAGCTGGGCACACAGTTAAATTTCAGTTCTGCGTATCACCCGCAGACTGATGGACAGACAAAGGTAGTGAACAGGAGTTTGGGCAACTTGTTATGAAGCTTGACAGGAGAAAACTCGTGATTATGGGATCGAGCTCTTGCCCAGGCAGAATTCGCTTATAACGATTCACCTAATCGGAGCACCGGTCTTAGCCCATTTCAAATCTTGTATGGTATGCATCCGCGAGGAGTACATGAATTACGAGATTTGGGACAGCTAGAAAGGAGAAGTGCAGATGGAGAAGATTTTGCCGAAGCAATGAGCGAGCTGCATGAGAAAGTTAAATTAAGATTACAGGACAGCACACAGAAATATAAGCAGCATGCAGACATAAAGCGGCGTGAGGTACATTTTGAGATTGGAGATGAAGTCCTTGCGCATTTGCGCCGAGAACGGTTTCCTAAGGGTACGTATAACAAACTGAAATTCAAGAAAATCGGCCCATGCAAAATTCTGCGCAAATTTTCAGCGAATGCATATGAAATTCAGTTGCCACCTGATATAGGTATATCACCCATATTCAACGTGGCAGACCTGTTCCCATATCATGCCCAAGCGGAAGAGAATAGAATGGTACAGCCACAACGGGACACCCAGTTCGAGAGCAGTCTTTGGAAGAAACAGTTGCCTTCGGTTCGGACCCATGAAATCGAAGCAATCATGAGCACACAGGTAGCCAAGAAGACGTGCAAGAAGGAGTCTCTGCATTACCTCGTCAAGTGGAAGGACCATCCAATGGAGGACAGCTCCTGGCTCGACGAGACACAGATTCGGAAGGCAGGCTACTCGGTGGAGGAACTCATGGAACGGAGCCATGAGATCTCTCTTTTACCCCAACAGCCTAATGCAGGAGCATTTGGTCGACATGGTGAAGACCGAGAGAGGGCGAACACAATTTCTGAAGAAGATTGGGAAAGATGAACAGTTCGTTAAATGGACAGCAAGCATGTCAGAGTTCTTATGTTTTTTTTTTTTTTTTTTTAGTTTCTTTCATGGTCAACTACAGTATTAAACTTTGTTAACTTAATTTCTGTTTATTTTATTTTAACTATTGTAACAGGTCTTAGTTAGAGTTGTTAAAAGTAGATTAACGTCAATAGGCGATGTAAACAGCAAACCCTTATGGTATAAGGGAGACAAAGTAAACTAATGAATAGTCAAGAAACGTATGCCTGTAGCAACTACCAAACAAATTGTAAGAGCATAACCACCAGCAGTTGTCTAACTACCTACAACTATTGTACAAAAAGACCAACGAGATAACCCAGAGGGGTTCAGGAGCAGAGCATGTGAAAGAGAATAATAGAAATACATACAGTTTCCTTCATCTAAATTTAGTGCACAAATAAACAAACTGTTCAAATATTTATGTCCTCTGTAACAGAATTTATATACGTATTACTGTACATTCATTTCATTTCAAGCAAATACAATAACAGTGTTTTACGACCCCCAAGAGTCTAATGACTAGCCGAGATCGAGAGTGAGCACAAGACGGGAAGAAGCAAACAAATACCGAAGAACGCACCAGACCAAAGTCGAAACCGGGTAAGCAACAGAACCAACAATAAATAAATTTATATGCCACTGTATATTACATTGTAATCCTGTGTAGTCCAAATTACATGCAAACTGTGCAACGAGGGTTCGTCGAACCAAATTACAAAAGACTCATAGAAACCCTCCAAGTTACGGCTACGAGTTGGAGTTAACCCAACACACTCAGACTCGACAAATACACAACGAACATACAACAGGCGAAAAACAAATACAACTAAGACCGAAGAGCCGTAGTAAGAAAGTGAAACAAGGACAGAGCTACCCGGGTGGTATCGACTGTAACCTTTGCGGAGTCACGGGAACCGGCCGCACCTGCAAACACAACATAAGGTTGAGATTAGGGTTTGTTACCAGACAATACCCTCGCACAAGAAAACGATGTCATGAAGCCGTAAAGAAATTAAAAACCCTGTGTATGGTAGAGGTGAAGAGACCATACCTGAAGTGAGTCGGAACCCATAAGCTTGCAGAACCGAAGCATTGACCCTGACCACAGAGGGGCTACGGAACATTAGTTCCAGCACAAGCAGAGAATAAAGGAATACAGCAAGAAACAAAATAATACCTGATTTACAGAGCCGAGCGCCGGAGAAGAACCAGGTTGAGAGACCATCGAACTACGCATTTGTCAACTGAGCAGACCAGATACCGTTCACTACCAGCATTCACCACGAATTCACAAAAACGACTAGAACAGACAGTATTTACAAGAGTAAAACCAGTAATGCTCACACAGTGACAAAAACGAGCTGAATGCACAGTGGAGAAACCATAACTTACCAACAAGGCTTGAAGCGAAATACAGGCTCCCACAGTAACGATTTGACAGAGTTTAACAGCATTGTTCCACCATAAGATCAGCGGAGCTCAACACGGTTTCCCCACAGGCGGAGAAGTCCGAGGCGGAGCCAAAACCAGAGCGAGACCACAGAGAGCAAGTAACAAGGTAAGAATGACAGGATAGGCACGAACCGGCGAAGAAAAGTGAATTAAGTGAATTAGGGTTTGTAAACTTCGAGGAGGGCAGGTGTCATAAG
This sequence comes from Pinus taeda, assembly GCA_000404065.3. Classification (NCBI taxonomy): domain Eukaryota; kingdom Viridiplantae; phylum Streptophyta; class Pinopsida; order Pinales; family Pinaceae; genus Pinus; species Pinus taeda. The sequence goes on along the minus strand of APFE031304372.1, from coordinate 36,358 downwards.
GAGAGGCCAAGCAAAGTACCGTAAATTGATTATCAATCACCTACCAAAATCAATTGCAATCACCTTATATCCAAGCCTAATTAGTAGTGTAGGTCCACGTAAGTTGGGGTAGCACGGGACCACGTGGGCTGGCCCCATCATTTTTCAAACCAAACTCACCTCTAATTTATACTGTAAAGTAACAACATCTTTTATTTTGTATAATACAAAATGTTAATCCGTGTAATTTAATACTTAATACTTAGTAAAAATAATGCAGAATATTAATATATATAGTTTAATACCTGCTTAAAATCCTAATAAAAAAAGTCCACCTTAAAAAAATCATTTACTAATTTAATTCATGAAATATTTTTACTTTTAAAATATATTTTTTAAATTTAATAAATCTACAAATTTACAAATTACATATATGATATATATTTTTTTTTACTCTACCTTATAAACACATAATTATCACCAAATTATAGGTTTTTTTACTGTAATTTCTTATTGCATAAATTTCCTGTAGTTTCTTATTGCATAAACTGACAAACAACATTATCATCTAACAACCCTAGTCTGATGCCATTTCCTAAATCAGAAAAAAGTTTTAAACCATAAATTAGAAACTAGAATCTCGATTAGAAATATGCAATCGAAATCTGCAATAATCTCGCAAATCGAATCGAACGGGTGAATTTCGAATTTTTGTCGGCAGTACGCCCGAATTTGGTAACTTCAGACCCATGGCCTGGCTTTGTTTTAGAATTTTCCTGTGTTCTCGCCTTTATGCTTTCGGCTGCAAATTTAAAGTTATGTAATTTTGAGGTTTTTGTTGTATTCTTTTTTTATTATAATCATTTTCAAAACGTAATTTCGTTGTATAATTTTCTTTTTCGCCGTTCCTTCCAGATTTCCTTGTAATTGTTACTAATTTGTTTTACCCTTCCTGGCGTAAGGGGATTTTTTTCTCTTCGTTTTTCTTTTTACAGTCCTTCCAAATCCAGCACAGGGATATTTGTTTTACCCTTCGCCGGCGCAAGTTTAAGTGATTTTTTTATTTTTTTTTAACCGTCCTTCCAAGTCCAGCACAGGGATGGACAAGGTGTGTCCTTAGGTAATGTCTTGTGCAGAAACGAGAAACCCGGAGGTGAGCGACTCAATTCAATGAAAGCAAGGATTTTCTCAACATTTTTCTCTTACCTGCTATTTTCACCGAGCAATTTCGTTCCTGACTCCTTGAATCAACTTTTTTCTGCGGAACAAGGTGTGTACTTTGATAGTTATCATGATAAGAAAAAAAATTTTAATTGAGTCATCTATAGAGTGCAGAAATTGTTTGGATTGTCAAAAGTGGTCTTATAGCCGTAAGAAAATGTCAAAATTTTTCATGGATGCAGTGTTTAAATCATGTTTTTTATGGTGAAAATGGATTTAGCACCATCAAAAAACTCTGGAACACCTAAAAAATGAATTTTAACAATTTTAATTATATTTACAATAATTTTATAATAGTTAATTTAATATATTTTAAATTTAAAAGAATTTATTTATTTTTTAAAAATAAATATATTTATATATTAACGAATATATATCTTATACGAGTTCCTGTCATGAACTTGCGACTTGCTGTGTCGTTAGTGTTGATGGCCAACTCCTAGTGAACCAGTGGTGAACCTACTCAGATCTTTCACACTCTAGTGACCTTCTTCAACGCCTTCCACAACTTCCACGGTCTTGGTGTCCCTTCGATCCTTTGGCGAACTTCCTGCGAACTTTAGATGAAGACTCAACAGAATGACTTCTGCACAACAAATTTTAGAAAGCACAAAGATACTCAGAATGGCGGAAATATGGTGTACTCATATTATTTTCAGATGAAATTTTCTTACAGGGAGAGGAAACACTTTACAGAGATAAACTGTTATCGCATTTACTGGACTATATACTGATCATATAGATCAAGTAATACCAGAGGCTTCCTGGCGATAGAGAGACTCTGCCTTAGAAGTTTCAGAAGAAAATATACAGACTCAAAGACTCTAATGGTTCAACCACTTTAGGTTATCACCAGTACCGACCATACTGATGCGCAGGCTTCCAAACCACCTATGGACTTGAGTAATTTCGTGGTGCAAGCAGATCAAACGCGCAGGTCCGCAGATGCAGAGTAGGGAAATACTCGACTCAAAACACTCAAGACTCTAGACTTTCTAAATTCTGATGCCCAAAGAATGAGCCTTACCCTTCTTTATATAGGAGAGAAGGGGGGACAAACATTGTCCTAGGTCAGAACAAAGAAAATACTTAAAGCAAAGGAATCATTGCTTTTCAGTTTTACCAGAGCAACATCCGCACAAAATTCGGATCCATCATATGGATCAAATAATTGCTTTCGGGTAACGCGTCCGATATAACCTGTAAAGTAGATCCTTTGTACTAAAAATTATTCAAACATGACTAAAACACAGTGGATTCTTTTGTACTAAAGCCCGCGAGAAAAGATTATATTACAATGTGGAGATTTTTAAACAGAAAAATCCACGAAAAACTGGCCACAATTCAACCCTTGTGACTGGTACGTATTAAAATATCATGAGTCCTGGAAATCTGTCTTGTTTATGCTGCATGATGTCCCATGCTTTGGTGTAGATTCGCCTGACGATGATGGGCCTTCCTAGGACAGTTTGGTGCTGTACTTTGGTGAGGACCAGCCACTCCATGTGCTCCCTCATATATTCTTCAAGGGAATTATTGTAAGGAGCATCTTTGTATGTTGTCCACTCAATGTCTGCCATTTGCTTGACATTATGATAAACTGGATGGTTGCATGCTGTGTTACAGTTCATAATGCAAGGCTTACCCATATTTTTGTAATATTTCTCATGTTCTACTGGGTCCATCGCAGTTTTGTTAATCCCGTAATCTTTCCACCATTCTCTGAGCCATTCATTTCGTTGGTATCCTTGGTAATGCCCCACAGTGCTAAACTTGAGCCTTGTCTAGTGGGTTTCTGTTTGGTCATCAACATTAAGGAGCTGCCTCCATAATTTCTTGTAATTTGCAAAATCAAAAACAGTATCAGGAAACATAATCATGGGGTCATTTCTGGGCCATCTTGCTGCCATGTGTGTCTTTAGATGACCAGGTTCATTCCATAAGTCACGGGTACAATATATGCAGACATGTATTTAATAGATTCATGTATCTTTTCCACCATGGTACCAAATAGTAGCAATGTCGTGAAAGTTCTGCTCTAATGCTTTTCTTGCTACTTCAGCATTTCTTCTGGCTTTGTCGTAGACCATATCATGTATCCATGCCCTCCCCTTGGGATAAACTTTCCTTTCTGACACATACAACTAAATGTCCGTATGAGGCTGTACATTTGCGTCTAGGACCTTTGTATTTCTGAGTTGCCATGTAGGTTTCCATCCTCTTTTATATGTTTCCCATTCTGGTTCATCTGGCATAATTCTCATTGTTTCCCTCTTTCAACCATGTTCCCATTCAACAACCACGACCAAAAATTGTTCTTCTTTTTGCTCAATGTATTCTCTGCTTAAAAAATCAGGAAGGCTATTATCTTTCCCTTTGATATGTTCAACGGAGAAATCAAAATTGGCAAACAGGGCTTGCCATCTTGCAACTTTAGCCTCTCCAGCCTTCTTAATATTCTTTGTCAGTACCTTCTCTGCATCGCCGATGCATCAGTTCTAAGGAGAAAAGGTTTATTTATCAGATAAACCTCAAATTTACTTATGCAGTTCCAGGTTGCTTTGACTTCTCTTTCAATAACAGAATAATTCTATTCTGCTGGATTCCATACACCAGAGACAAACTGAACCACCTGTTCTTCTTTACCAATGCTTTGTTTCAGGACTCCTCCCCATCCAACATTACTTGCATCAGACTCAACAATTTTGAACGCCTGTTCATCGGCTACATATAAAATGGGTAGTGATTTTACCTTGGCCTTGATTTCCTAGACGGATTTTGTATGAAGATTTGACCATTCTGGAGGGTTCTTACCTAGCCTTTTGTTGAGAATTTTTCGGTCACTAGCACAATCTTGGTAAAAATTACTGACATAATTAAGACAACCCAAAAACCTTTGTAATTGTGTCTTATCCTTGAGCACATCTAGAAATTTGTCAGCGAAGTCAATGGCATGTTGCTGGAGAGAAATCTGCCCATTGCAGATTATATGACCCAAAATTTTTATAGAAGTCTGAAAAACTTATATTTTCTTCTTACTCAAAACTAACCCATTCATCTGAACTAACTTTAAGAAAATATTTACATGCTTAAAGTGTTCATTTATATTCTTAGAAAAATTCAAAACATCATCGATATATACAATCAACCAGTCAAAATAAGGTTTGAAAATGTCATCCATCACCTTCTGGAACTTTGAGGGAGCATTTTTTAGCCCAAATGGCATGACATTCCATTCATAATGTCCTGCAGGAATGCTGAAGGTAGTTTTAAGCTTATCTGATTCTTCTATAGCCACCTGCCAAAATCCTGCCTTTAAATCAAACTTTGAAAATATTTTAGCACCTGCAATTCTTCTGATCAAGTCTCCTTTGTGTGGAATTGGATAGGTATCATCTGCAAGAACTGAATTCAGAGGTTTATAATTGATGACAATTCTTGGGATTCCCCTGATCTGTTCTACCCTTTTGTTCACATAAAACCCATAACAATTCCATGGGCTATTTGATTCTCATATTAGTCTCCTGTCGAGCAGTTGCTGGATCTCTTTCTGGCAAAGATCCCTATACTCTTTGCTCATGGGGATTGCTCTACTCTTGCAGGGTTTTCTTGCAAATCCTTCTTTGTATGGCAACCTGATAGTATGCTGTTTTCGATGCCAAAAGGCATTCGGCTCTTCTGAATAGCATTTCTCCTCTAGCTTTTGCTTCAAATCTTGAATTCTGTGTTTTATCTGAGGCAGCTTTAGCTGTTCTTCAATCCTTATCTTACTCTTCAGATCTTTGAAGTCTGTTAGTAAGGATTCTGCTTTATCTAAATTTTGCATTGCCTGCACCATAGTGGAGACCCTTGGACTGGAAACATAAGGAAGTATAATCTTCTTCTTTTTGCCTCTTGATGTGGGGACTGAGATAAAGTAACCAGATCTTCCTCCTTTCAACCTGGTTGAACAATGTGGTTCAACTGCAACAAGAAATATATTTCCTAAAATACAATCAATAGGAATATCTCCAACAACAAACTTCATATATACACAATGTGAATCAAAACACAATGAAGCTCTTGGAACTTCATACTAGAGCTTCTTATTTCCAAGACCCACAACCTTTCTTTTAGCAGGGACCCAATATCTAGCTGGAATGTTTTTCATATTAAGGATATTAATATCTGCACCTGAGTCTAACAATGCGGTCATTTGAAAATTTTTTCCTTGAATACAGAGGTTTACCTTAACATGATGCTACTGATAGGTAATAGTAAATAATCTCATGCCCTTAAATCCAAAATTTGGATCTTGCATACCTTCAGCAATGTGGACCTCTTGCGCATGTGCAGCTTGGTTCCATGGATCATCCTCGTCTTCTTCTTCTTATTCATATTTCTGGCTAGTCATAACTTGTTTGCCTTTCTGCAGTTCTGCAATCTGAGCTTTGATTGCAGAGATTTCGGATTTGATGTGGTGGATTTCACCACTTACTTCACCAAGAGTAAGTGACCTTACTCTTCCTGGTTTTTGGTGATGCATTTGAAAAGATTTTGTATTGCACTCATAGGATGCATCAACAAACAATGGTTTCTTCCCTGATTCCTGAGAAGCTTTAGTTTTCAGCTGATCTGTAAAAGCTTCGATCAGTCTGTTCTTCATGTCACCATCCTCCATAGCCCGAATCTGAGACAAAATTTTTAATTCTGCTTCCTCATCTACAGATGCCATGAGTACTTTTTCTTTTAGAGGTTTTTCCCTCTCTTCTTCACTTGAGCTGCTGGAATAATCAGAATCATCTTCATACAAGGCATGGCAAGCACATTCATCAGAATTAGAGCATAAGCATTCTAATGAGTTTGATTCAGAATATTGGACCATATTTGCTTGTAGTTCTGCTTCTGTCGATGAGCTAAAAGAATCAAGAGAAGTTTCTTCTAGCTGGTGCTGTTGTGTTGTATCCATGATTGTGAGATTGGGGCACCTTTCTGTAACATGAGTAGCAGAGTTACATCTAAGGCAAACAATAGGTCCTCTATGCTCCTTTTTGACTTGTTTGGCTTTTTGGGCATAACCAACAGCCTTTTTCCCTCTGTTAAGCTTCGATTCTTCACCTTGAGGACATCTTGAGGCAGTGTGCCCATTCTGCCCACATAACCAGCAAGTGATTTTGTTCCATTTTTCTTGCTTGGCAGAATGTAGATGGATATAAGAGGGATTATAGTAATGAGTGTTTGGCACATACCCGTAATAACCTTTCTTTCTTTGCTTCTGATATCTATCCTTTGTGGGGTATTTTCTTCTTCTGTCCTTTGGGTAATTTCTCTTATTCTTGTAGAAAGTCTCCTTGAATTCTCTTTTGGATCTTTTCTTAGACTTTCTTTTCTTTACCAAGGGATCATCTACTGTAAGTCCATATTTGTTGCAAATGGACTTTCTGTCTGGCAACCTGGATAATTTCTCCAAAGATTTATTCACCTTTGAGCTCATACAAAGACTTACCAGTGTCTTTGTAATATGTGAGTAGATCTCACCCCATGTGTAAGATTCAAACAACAACTGGAAGACTTCCTGCATCCTGATATAATCAACAAATTTTGAGGAGAGAGCAGTGAGGTATACCTGTTTCCACAACAGATTTTTGGAATCTTTTACTTCATATATTCGCTGCATCCAATCCCGAGGGAAGTCATCATACTGTGACATTTTGTGGCATTTGAGGTTCATGAGTATAACCTCATGCTTGTTGGCTATCTCTGTTTCACTTCCACACCAATGTTCCAGAGTCATTGATGTTAGTGCGCTAATCATATTGCTGATAATCGTGCCATCTAGATTGTGGATGATGTCTCCTTTCTCATCCTTGAGTACTTCTGCTTCCATTGTTTCGATGAGCTTGGGAGAAGACTCAGTTTCCCACCACCTGAGGAGGGTACCTGTAAAAAATTGAATGATAGTTCTACAAGCATCTATCTCTAATTTTCCTCTGAGACACATGAGCTTATATTCTGTGTACATTATGTCAATCATTTGGCATATTTGGCCAATGCTCATGTTGTCTATGTTCCATTCCCTGTGAGAATCAGGGAAGAAAGTATGGGCCTCAGGCATTTTTACCTTGCCTTCAATGTCAGGAGCAGAGTATCTAGAAAATCTATGTTCTAGGGGCTTATAAATGGGAAAAATTTGTGTCTCTTGAGATTTCTTCCCTATTTCTTTGGCTTCTGCTTCAGCCTCTGCTTCTTGGAACAGGGAAGCAATGCTGATGTGTTCTGATTTGTCAACATCTGATAAAGAAATAGTTTCTTTGGGGAATAGCGCACGAAACTTGTGAATATTCCTGGTTGAATTTTCAATCTTTATATTTTTTTCATCAAAAAAGAATTTGGGACTGGTTTTTCTGCTTTTGTCAACTGAACTTTTTCAACTTTTTCTACTAGTCCGTTCAGAAGAGTTTTAGTTGTGTCAATATGACCAACTAATCTATCTCCTACTTCTTCTATTTTGTTCAGTGAATCTCTGGCATAAGTATGAGAAATACTGGAATCAAATTGCATATTATTTAAACAGCTATTCACACTATTTAATGAAATATGTACAATATCTATCTGCTTCTTTACATCATCTGTCTTTGTTACATTCATCTCCGGACCTTTGAGAGCTGTATTGGTCCAATTTAATTGCTCACTAGCCTTTTGGATTCTTCCATCAATTCCTAAGGCATTATCATCTTTTTGGACCAATGGGATAGCCTTGGCTGCATTGGTATTTTCTCCTAAAACAATCCCTTTGTATGGAGAAAATGTGGTAGGAGTCTCAATTTGTGATCCATCTAATGCAGTCCATCCATGTTTATTAACTGTAGAACCAGTGAAAACATTGATAGGAACAATCATATCTTTCCAGGAATAGAAAGATATCCATGTATTGTTTACCTCCATGTAATGCTTCCAGTCATTTGCATATTGCCTTTTCTCGTGTATGCCTGATCAAATTCTTCTGCCTGGGGATTTATATACAAATCCCAATTTAGCATAGCCTTCATCCATTTAGCATTGATTTGTGATTTAAATTTATTTAAATAATAATTAAAAGATTCAAAATATATAATAATTATAATACTCTAAAATTTAATATTTATAAATCTAGTCAATCAATATTAATTTTACCAGTGTGTTAATAAATAATTAAATAATTAATTCATGCTAATAAACATCAAAAACACTTATCTAATTATCTATTTTACATTATCAAAAGACATAAATTTAATTTATATTATTATTCTTCTTAATTATAGGAAAAAGAAACTTGAACACGTAAGTTAAAGATATATAGAAAGACAATAATGGACCCCACGAACGTAAGTTAAAGATTCATAAATGTACCCGAGCATTGTGCTCTATGCTTTGCGGCAAATCCTATTTCCGACTCCACTGCATTATAAATGCACTCTGACATGCAAGGGGAATAGGGGTTGCCTTGCTGCTAACATGTCAAAGTCAATTTTGAGTAACATGTCAAAGTCAATTTTGAGAGAAATATAAATGCAAGGCAACCCGTATTCCCCTTGCATGTCAGACTGCATTTATAATGCAGTGGAGTTGGAAATAAGATTTGCCATGCTTTCCCTGATTGATCATAATCGCGATTCGCAGTAGGCGGTTCGAAGTCGAGCTGGACAAATCATTAGTACCGGAGAACCACGGCTACGGACAAATAATTAGTACCGTATTAAAAACGTTTTCGGATGCAAACGTAAGCGTATCCACGAATATTCGATTTTTTTGGACCTGTACGGCCGAACTTTGGTAACACATTTGGCTTGTCCCAGTGACCACGTCTCACACGGCACGTTCGAAAGTTCATCCGGAAGAACTTATCTTGAGATGTATCGAGCTCTTTGTGGCCACATTTTACAACTATAGATGTGGTGACGTTTGCATTATCTGCTTGTATAGCTCTATCTCTCTTCCTCGGTTCTTCAAAGATATCGCTGGAAGGAAAAAGTAACCACCGATTACTTCGAAAATGGCCACTGAAACCATCAATGGTAAAGCCTGTCAAGCATCTACTTTCTGCGTGACGGGAGCGACAGGTTTCATTGCCTCCTGGTTGGTCAAGCGTCTACTCGAGAAGGGCTACACTGTCCATGCTACAGTGCGCGATCCAGGTAATTTCAATCTCACCCTCCTTTTATTCCAAAACTTGCCTCTTTCATCTATTTAAGCACTGTAAAGTTGGGAATCCATTTATGCACTGTAAAATTGGGGAGCCATTGAATCATGCTGTAAAAATAAAAATAAAAATAAAAGGTAAAGTTATTAGAATGCGGCCATTAGAGATTATATAAGCTAGAGATTTCGCACATGCAAATTTTGATTTATTTCTTCGTCATCACAAAACTGCTATAAACTGATTTATTTTTGCATTTGTTTAATATTGGGTAAAACTGCTCTGAACATTAATAATGAAACTTCGATCAAAATTTCTGGCCCCAAAATTATTTCATTACCAGCTTAACTTATTTCAGAGAACAAAGCAAAGGTGAAGCATCTCCTGGATATTTCAGAAGGTGGGGAGAAGCTCAAGCTCTTCAGAGCAGATCTAAGAGAAGAAGGCAGTTTCGACGCTGCCATCAACGGCTGTGGTGGCATTTTTCATGTGGCCAGTCCCGTCGACTTAGCTCCCAAAGATCCCGAGGTAAGTATCTTCGCCCCTTCGATTGCCCCAACAACATGCTATTAACAGTTTTGCATTCCTGCACAGGGTTAGAATTTCAAAACATATCTATTTTTAAAATTTTTGTTAAAATAAGCTAATTATTGAATTAAGAAGATTTGGTTAAATTTAAAGTTGAGATAAGTTATAATCGAATTTAGAATTTAGTGTGTAGTTGCCGGTCAAATTATTTTAGGCCAGTTGTTAGTGACAAAAACTTAAATATCAAGGTTCATTGTAATATCAAAAGGTTCATTGTAATATCAAATATTACAATAGGTTCATTGTAATATCAAATTTGTGTCATGCGGAACTTGTATTATTGTATATTGTTTATTTGTATTATGTTGTACCTCATCTCTCTTTCCAATAACTTAGCCCAATTTTACAATTTCAAAGAAAAATATTTACTACCTTATAATGCTTTAAATGGTATTAGGCTAGCAAATCACCTCAAATTCCATCTCTGTATAATGTTTTAAACTATATTTGACGAGCAAATCAAACTGTATTTGACCGGCAAATCTCTGTCATCGATCATTGACATTTAGCAACGTGAAATTGCCGCTGTGTAGAACGATGTGATAAAGCCGGCAGTTGAGGGAACGCTGAATGTTCTGAGGTCGTGCACGAAGGCCAAAACTGTAAAGCGCGTGGTTGTCACATCGTCTACGGCGACGGCTTCCATAAACGAGTGGGAGGAGCAGAATCAGTACATTGACGAAAACAGCTGGACAGACGTGGATTTCTTCCGAACCAAAAAGCCCCCTGGCTGGGTATACCAGACATTATAAAGCGTTAGAAGATTTAGCAGTTGTTGCTGTGTTGCTGACAAAATAAAATGTGTGACAGTTGTTTATTGTTTGATTGTGTAGGCATATGGCGTTGCCAAGACGCTTGCAGAACAAGCAGCGCTGCAGTATGGAAAAGAAGATGCGGGGCTGGATGTGGTGAGCATCAACCCTGTGTTGGTGTTGGGATCTGCCATTACGCCCATCGTCCCCTACACCATTGAGATAACCCTTTCTCTCCTCACGGGCAACAACCAAAACGTAGAAGCTTTGAAGGGGATACAGACCACATACGGCCATATTTCGTTGGTTCACGTCGATGACGTATGCAGTGCTCATATTTTCTTGATGGAGAACCCGTCTGCAGAGGGCCGCTACATTTGCAGCGCCATCAATATGTCTGTCCCACAGCTGGCAGACTACTTATCCAAACGCTATCAGCAGTACAATGTGACTACCCTGTGAGTATCATTATCAGTAGTGTATCGCATTTTTTATGTTATTACGACTATGGATTTAAATGTGATCACTAGTAATGGAATGAAATGCTTGTACAGGTTTGACGATGTGCCACCGATCCCAAAGGTATACGCTTCGTCGAAGAAGCTGGTGGAGAGCGGTTTCTCCTTCAAATTTGGGATGGAGGAGATCATGGATGATAGTGTTGAATACGTGAAGACGAAGGGATTGCTTCTTTAATAATTACTTCACTATCACTCGTTTAATGAGTATCGGTGGGAAGAACATCGCAGACAGACTGTTCATTTCACTTTAATCCGTTGAAGCTGTTGCACATAAAATTTCATGTTTGAATACCATTCAAAAGACGTAGTGGAAATTAATATGAATGTGAAATGAGTGAATTGTTAATTGATTGTCAAATTAGGTAGATAGGTGCGGTGTATTTTAAAATAGAATTTTTATTTTTTTAAAATAAAAATTAATGGATGATTTTGATTTAATCATATGAGAATATTTTGAGTTATATATATATTTAAATTTTATTTTATATCAATTTAATGGATGAATTAATTAATTTTATAATTTTTTTTTGTGTTTATTTCTACACATTTTCAGGAGTTAGAAATTACAATAAGTATTTTGATTGCATTTATTTATTATTATTAATTATTTAATTTATATGGATGGGTTAGTTTAACTTATTATTGAAAAATGTTTGATGAGTCTTTTCATAAAAATTACAAAAGGAAGTTACAAAAAATGATGAATGTGGATAAGCATTTAAAACGAAGTGGAAATTAATATGAATGTGGAATGAGTGAATTGTTAATGGATGGTCAAAGGAGATAGTTGCCGTGTATTTTAAACTAGTCACTGCACTAGATGTTGCAAAGAAATTTTTCTATCCAATAAAAAAATGATTACATGCAATATAATGAATAAGTCAATTTTGATGGATTATAAAATTTCAAACTACATGTTTTGACCTTTCTATATTTAAATACAAAATTATATTTATTATTTTAAAAATATAAAGATAAATGTATAATGTTTATAAGAATAATTATTGAATTTAGATATTTAGAAAATTTTCCCTCTCAATTAATTTAATTGTCATGTATTTTTACTTCCAAAAATATAATATATCTTAAATATAATAGCTAAAAATGTGCTTATAGGTTAAAAAATGTGTATCTATTTTTTGTGTAATGTTATAATTTCAAATGCAAAGGGTAGAGTAATTCACTATATGGCTTCAGAGTGAATTCACATTAACTTCTTCTTATTATAATAATCTATATTATTAAATTATTATAAAAATCTTTATCTTAATCTTTTTTTATACAATGAAATATGATTTTTAATGTTATGTTTTCCATAAATAGTTTCTACAATATTTTAAAGTTTCCTATGGATTCATGTTTATATGGTTGGACTCAACACATCTTTATGATTCAAATTGAAAAAGGGAGTTGATTATGTATAAGATTCAAATCTATTGGTGATTTCACATAGCAATTAGGTGTATGACCTTGATTATTATTATTATAAATTGAATAATTAAATTATCATAAAAATTATTTTTATTTAAAAAATACCATAATTAATTGTTGATGAAATATGACTTTTAATATTTTGACTATTATATGTATATCAATGACTTTGTATCACTTTGCATTTTATGTCTGGACTAAGATTTTTTTCATGAGTTATATTTTTTCCTTTAATTTAATTTTTAATGTTTTCTTCCTTTTAATTTATTTAAGGCCTTGTCCTATTTTCAACTCATTATGAGCTCAACATGTCTCATCAAATTGAGATTCACATAAAATATGATACATGTAAAAGCATAACTTTGATTAATGACAATAAATTATTAAGTACATACTTTATTTCTAAAAGAAATGTGGTATACAACTTTACAGAGAAATAAAAGTGAACCCCACTCTAATATGTACATCTAAATAAGTGCCACTATCAATACTTTAGAACAATAAATAAAAATGGATATTAAATATATATGTTCTCAATTAGCCAAGATTCAATTGACATATTTTCACAACTATTTATTACTACCCAAAATTCAATTTACATATTTTCACAACTATTTAGTTGCCAATTGACTATATCATTCTCATTACCAATAATATGTTTATATACCTAACAAAGATACTTTAAAACAATAAATAAAAAGGGATATTAAATATATTCAATGTGTATAATCCATGTTCTCAATTACCCAAAATTCAATTTACATATTTTCACAACTATTTAGTTTCCGTTTGACTCACTGATGTATATCATATTCATTGCCAATAAAAAGGGTATTAAATATGTTCAATGTGTATCACGCACGTTCTCAATTACCCAAAATTCAATTTACATATTTTCACAACTATTTAGTTTCCAATTGATTGGATGTATATCATTTTCATTTTCAATAATATGTTGTACCTAGTTTTCACTTTTTCACGACTCAAATTTACCCACCACATTGTTCATTACCTTAACCAATCCTCCCACTTTGAAGACTAGAGATTCTAGTCTGATTTGCCAACGAGTTTTACAAAAAAAAATTCCCTTTTTTTCCCTAAAAGAGAAAAAACTAATAACTTCTTGTTAATAGAAAAAAGTTTACACAACAAGTTCTTATTAATAGAAAAATGTTTCCACAATGTCATGCATTATTAAATTCCCAATTACCCAAAATTCAATTTACATAATATAGTTGTCGATTTACTAGATATGATTTTCATTTCATTTTAGAAAAAGTTTTCCATATAAACCTACCTCCCTTAATTTTTCTGGATACGTATCACAGAAAAATAAGAAATTATTGGAAAATGTTAGGAAGCATAATCTTAGACCTTAAAAAACTCAAAAAAATTGGAAACATCAGCAACCTTAAATTCTCAAAAAGTTGGAAATATTGAGAGAAATCAAATATATTTGAAACAAACCAGAGTGTTCAAAAACCGCAATAGCAACAAATGCTCTGTAGAAAATCACTTTACCGATAAATTAATTATTTTTTTCATACATGCACTATATGTTACAAATTCTTTACGGGTTCTCAAAATTATTAACATTTCTAGCATATTCAGAGAAATGCTTTGAAAGTAAACTGAAGCTTGCTCTGCCACCAAGGCTACCAAAATCTCTTGAATTTGAAGATGGGTTATTGTGTTGTAGAATGTAGGTTTCTCTTCCCCTAACCTCAGTTCAATTTTTTGTTTTCAAAGTTATTGGGGAATAAATCTTATTATGATAATTATGACTGCAATTTACTTTCAAGATTTTCTCATGTATTCTGCAATATATTCAGAAACTACAATAACAAGAAATGCTCTACAACAATTTTCTAATCTCTAAGGGTGAAGCTACTGGGAGTTTTACTAAAGCTTGTCAGAGCAATCTCATTTGTCACAATTTTTCTAAAAGAGAATCAAAGAGTCTAAGCCAACCACTTCCTCACGGGGCTTCTGAAATTGGCATCGATGTGTTGAGAAAATTGAGGAAGCAGCCATCCACACCTCGAATAAGTCTCTGATGTAGAATTGCATCCAGATTAAACAAATTGCTTTACAATTCCATGACTTAAATTTTTTATTTTAAATAAAGAAGTCTCCAAAGAAAAAATGATTCTCACAGAGGGAGCCTACAATTTCTCTTAGAATCGGACAAAAAATAGGTAGTTACATTGTATCATTAGATGGGGTTCATTATTAGAAAACATAAAATGACCTCTATAATATCAATAAAATCAACAGTACACTCCTACTCAATTAGCTACATTGCATGTGCAACCATGTCTGGATATGCAACACAAAATTGTACACCAAACAAATCTTCACTGGAATGTCGGTCTTAACAATGCCCATTCAGAAGCTTGTCCCTGTTGCATTAGGGACAAATGATTGACATTAAGATTGATAACATAGCTTCTTGATCTTATTAAAGAAAAATTATAGTTTTGTTCTATGACCATCCAAGATATAGAAGCAAACCCACTCCATATGATGCTTCTGAATACATAATATTTTTAAATCAAACTTTGTAAACTCCATTAGTCCTAATAGCAAAAGAAACTGACAATGATAACTATGTGAAGTCAGATCTAGCACATAGCTCATGCACAAGCTAAATTACCATAATCAAGGGAAAATCATTGTTTATGGTAAAGTTCTGACACCCCCTACAACATGTCATTAACCCTTAAGCCAGTGCCTTAAGATTCCCGATAAATATCCTTCACTTTGGTATGTTTCAAATATATCCGATTTCTCTCAATATTTCCAACTTTTTCAGAATTTAAGGCTGGTAATGTTTCCATTTTTTTTTTGAGTTTTTTAATGTCTGAGATTATGTTTCCTAACATTTTCCACTAACTTCCTATTAAACAAATTGATCTACAATTCCATGGCTTAAAATTTTTATTTTCCATAAAGAGGTCTCCAAAGAAAAATTGATTCTCACATAGGGACCCTACAATTTCTCTTGGAACTGGACAGAAAATAGCTAGTTACAATGTATCATTAGATGGGGTTAATTATGAGCAAGCATAAAATGACATCTATAATATCAATAAAATCAATAGTACACTCTCGCTCAATTAGCTCCATTGCACGTGCAACCATGTCTGGATATGCAACACAGATTTTTACACCAAACAAATCTTCACTGGAATGTCGTCTTAAGAATGCCCAAAAATTAAAAAACAAAAACACCAAAAATATCATAACACCATTAGAAAAATGTCTCCACTTGCTCATTCTCTACCCTGGCACCACAGATATGGACATCACAACTATATACAGGTGCATTTTCTCCTACTTAATTGGGTTGGTATTTTTTTCTTCCATTTGAGACTCAATATACAGAGTGAGAATTATTGAAGAGAACAAATAATTTCTTACAACACATCACTGCCAATAATAGTAATTCTATACTTCAAACTCTAAGAGCAAATGGGCTTTAGGCCAAGCCTACCATGCCAGAAATGATACCAGCACATAATTTGGAAACATTGGCTTTATGATAATAACGTTGAAGAAAATTAAACCGAGGTTAGGGGAAGAGAAACTTACATTCTGTAACAGAATAAAACGTCTTTGAATTCAAGAGATTTTGGTAGCCTTGGTGGCAGAGCAAGTTTCAGTTTATTTTCAAAGCATTTCTCTGAATAAGCTAGAAATGCTAGTAATTTTGTGAATCTGTAAAGCATTTGTGACATATAGTGTAGATATGAAAAAAATAATTAATTTATTGGTAAATTACTTAATAGAATAATCTGGACAATTTAAATCTTCAATGTTTCTTGTAATACATTTGAAACCATCAATAATTCTATCAATCTTTAATGTAATGTGGACAACACACTGTTGAGTCCATGCTCGAAACGAACATAATCCCAAAGAGGCTTAAGAAACAATTATTGAAGTAGTTTGATAGAGTAGATAATCTTGTTGAAGGTCTCCAACCAAGTAGTATGAGCAAACTTAAAACCTTACCTAAACAGATGAGATACGGAAAGGTAGCCTTGGTGGCAGAGCAAGCTTCAGTTTATTTTCAAAGCATTTCTCCGAATAACCTAGAAATGTTAATAATATTTTGAATCGTAAACCATTTGTAACATATAGCGCAGATATGAAAAAAATAATTAATGTATTGGTAAAGTGCTTGATAGAATAATCTAGAGAATTTAAATCTTCATTGTTTCATGTAATACATTTGAAACCATCAATAATTCTGTCAGTCTTTAATGTAATGTGGACAACACACTATTAAGTCCATGCTCGAAATGAACATAACCCTAAGGAGGCTTAAGAAACCATTACTAAAGTAGTTTGACAAACTAGATAATCTTGTTGAAGGCCTCCAACTAGGCATTATGAGCAAATTTAAAACCTTACCCATACAGACAAGAGATGGAAAGGTAGCCTTGGTGGCAGAGCAAGATTCAGTTTATTTTCAAAGAATTTCTATGAATAAGTTAGAAATGCTAATAATTTTGTGAATTAGTAAATAATTTGTAACATATAGTGCATATATAAAAAAAATAATTAATTTATTGGTAAAGTGCTTGATAGAATAATCTGGACAATTTAAATCTTCAATGTTTCCTGTAATACATTTGAAAGCATTAGTAATTCTGTCATTCTTTAATGTAATGTGGACAACACACTGTTGAGTCCATGCTCGAAAGGAACATAACCCTAAGGAGGCTTAAGAAACCATTACTAAAGTAATTTGACATAGTAGATAATCTTATTGAAGGTCTCCAACCAGGTAGTATGAGTAGATTTAAAACCTTACCCAGATAGATGAGAGACAATTTATTTCCAACATAGATACGATTTCTTTTTGACAGAGATACCAAACAGCAGAGACCAATAAATATGTTGTGCATTTTGCAGCTACAAAATAAAACCAACAAATCTCGAATCAACAGAAAAGCCCTTTCTTCATCTGATGTAAGCAGAGATTCCTAAATAAAATCCAACTGGAAAATAGAAAAGGGCTGAGACAATCGTATCATATGGTTTGCCTCAATATACCTGTCCTCTGGCCTAGCTTCGATCCTAACGGATCTACGCTGCCTCCGGATTTTCTCGGCGTAATAACTCTTCGCAGAATCCTCCAGAGCATCTTCAGATATTTTACCCCTTCGAGTAGCCCCATTCAGGAAAACAACTTCATTCCATATGTCGGAGGAGGACTACGACGGATTAAAACTCATGCAATGATGGGTTCACTAACCGGGAAATGCAACAACTAACATACTCTAACTAATCTAACCAACCAATTAACCAACTCATCTCATGGCTGATAATATTTCAATCGTCTAACACAACATCGACAGTGTTAAATTTGACAGAGTGGTAGCTGGGGTTTTCTTTTTAGAGGGAAATGCCTTACGGCGTAAGAAGAATTTTTATTTTTTAAAAATAAAAATTTATGGATGATTTAGATTTAATCATATGAGAATATTTTGAGTTATATATATAAATTTAATATTTTTAGTTTTATATATAATTTAATGAATGAAATTAAGGATCTCTAATAGTTTTTTGTTTTTTACTTTTATAAATTTATAAGAGTTACAAATTACAATAAGTATTTTTATTTTTTATTTACTATTATCAATCATTTAATCTATATGGATGTGCTAGTTTAACTTATCATTGGAAAAGGTTTGATGAGTCCTTTCATAAAGATTAAAAAAGGAAGAGATCAAAAGCGATGCATTTTATTGACAATTATAAGTTTTAAATAACTTTTTTATTATATTGATTATGAACTTGTAAAATTTTGAAACATTATAAATTATGACACAAGCATTTTGATTGTTATTGGAGTATATAAGCCATTTAATTTATATGACTATGCTTGTTTAACTCCTCATTGGAAACAACTTGATGAGTCCCTTCTAACTACCAATATAGATCCATCTTAAGGATAGATCTAGCATGCACTAAGAGGGATAAAATATCTTGTATATAAGAAATTTTGAAGACATGACTGATATCTCTCTCTCTCCCTCTCTCTCTCTCTCTCCATATAAGAAATTTTGAAGACATGACTAAGGATTTGTTTGGTACCAAGCTAATCAAACTTTGTAATTCGCAGGGCCTAATAATTTGCAATAGTGTAGTGAAGTGGCCAAACTCTAACAAAATTACTTGTATTCATGGGTTAGATGGTATTGTTGTGGATTATGGGATTTTCGATACCCCTATTTATAACCAAATACTTAATCTTGACCTCCCCTATATATAACCAAATACTTAATGTTATAACAAAATACTTAATGTTTACCTCCTCTATTTATAATCAAATAGTTAATGTTGACCTCTTGATATACCCTGACCTTGAATGTGGTGATAGACCTTAACCCTAACTTTAAACTTTTCCATGTACAAAATCCCCATGAAAGAAAATTTATAATAAAAGACACTTGTATTTTTGACAAGTGTAAAACTAATATTTATCTCTTCTTAAAGGATTTAAATATGGATTTAAATCTCCTAACTTAAGGAAAAATTATAATACCTCTATTACAACCGTTTTACTCTTTATCCTTTCTTATAAGATTTAAATATGGATTTAAATGACCTAACATATAAGGATAAATTCTAATGCCTCTATTCTGATCTTTTTTTACTTCCATGTATAGGTTCTCTATGGAGCTACTACATAAAAAGAATAATATAACTAAAATCCAATAGGGATACTTTTAGTGAATCTTTAAAACTTGGTATAAATATATGCAAACCCTTATTAAAAGGAATAAAATGTTCCATACAAATAAAAAGAAAGAACAATTATCACACCTTTCTAAATTGGATCATAGAAAATTTTCAAGGAAAAATTTAATTAATGAAACTGAAGAAAATAATAAAATACCCTTGAAGGATTATCTTAAAGTTATTTAGGAATCCTTGACACCTTGGACATTATTTCAATGATTCCTATAGAGTGTTAAATCCTTGATTTTTGGGTTTAAGCGGGTCACAATTATGAAATCTAAGGACATTGAAGGCTACCAAACTAAAATTTTTAAATAAAAGAGATTACCATGACCCCTCACATCTATAAGTTGATCTCTAAATTGTTTTCGACATTCCACTAGAATGGTCCATCACAATAGATTTGATAAAATAACTAAAATATATATAATATAGGTTAAATTTTCTTTAGATTTTAGATTCTTTAATAGTTGATTTTCTACTTAAATGAATGAATTAACTTAAATGTGAGAAACAAAGAACATGAATAAATGCACACACACCATCCACAATTAGTCACAAGTTTTATGTTGGGAAACCACTATAGTAGAAAACCCAACTAGAAGGTGAGGCTTATACACTCTCTTTTATCTGGGTTGGAAATATACAATTATTGAGGAAGAGGCACTCTTTATTGAGTTACCTAAGACCTGTGCCCTATGCGGCTACTAAAAAACCTTAAAAACCTATGTTCTACTCTAAAACTTCTCTCTCTTAGTTTCTCTACTCAACTATGGAACAAAGTACAATAGCACAAAATGGAATCCGTACTCCTTCTAGTGGCATGATATTTAACATAGGTTGATATCCAATTAGGGGTAAGGTTTGATTCCATCAACCCTTAACTAGAGTTATAATTTTGGACCTTTTAGAGTCTTCTTGAATGTCCACACATGGTAAACTCCATTTGCATGAGTAATGGGGGTTGACATGGCATTCTCGTACCATGGTGATCTACAAAATCAGTCACATGAAATTACAAGATGAATTTAATTTTTACATTTGAACTCCAATTGACACATGGGAAAGGAATTTGAGTGTAGATAAAAATATTTGGGCTCATTTCTAAAGTGAAAAAATTTTGACACCAAAAATTGCCATTTGATTCCTCAAAATGGGTTAAGAAGGTTCCAGATTCCAACTCTCAAAACAAGGACCCATCATTAAAATGGCCCTAAAAGCTTATTACTCTGACTTTTTCCACTCTAAAAGCATCAACAATAATGAATAATAATATAATTATCAAATTCAAATCACATCTTTAGGGAGACTCTTATTTCCAAAATCTTTACTGGATAATGTGAGGAAAATTTTCCTCTATCTTCTCCTTAGAGTACCACTTTGCTTTTCCTACAAGTTGTCCTTTCAACCAAATCTACCAAAGGTCATGTTACCCCTATCTTGTAGTTATGGAATATTTATGAAAACTATATCCTCTACTAACTATGTCAAGCATATGTTTCTAAGTCCTATGTGGAAGGTGGGACTCACTAATCTTCCTAATCTAACATGAAAGTCTCATAGATTTTGATATTCTCCATATTCACTACTTAGTCAATGTGCATTTATGTGGGTATATTGATTCTATAGGCATTATTTCCCAACTTTTATAATATCTCAAAAGGACCATACAACAAAGTATTAATCTTCTTATCAGGACCCTATAATATTTCCTTGTTCAATTATAACCAAAATCTATCTCCCACTCTAAATGAATTCTCTATTCCATGTTGATCATGGATGGCCTTGTATTTTTCCTATGACTTCCTTTGTGTTTCATGTACTTACAAATGGATCTGCCTAATCTTCTCAATATTTTTTTATGTTCTTAATGCATATCCTATAAGGTCCTCCCTCACTCTTCCTTTTTGTCCATATACAACATCGACCAAGATTGGAGGTGGAAAATATCAAAGAAAGTTACAAAATATGACTTACCAATAGAAGCGTGTATTTATTTATGATAAACATGTTGTATATAGATCATATTTTCACCCTAGGTCTTCAAATTCTTCTGATTGTAGCCCCTCAGAAGCTAAACCAAAGTCCTATTGACTGCTTAGGTCTTCTATTTGTTTGTGGTGGAATGTTGTATGCCTATACAACTTTGTGTCCATCTTTTACAATGAAATAGTCCAAAATCGACTAATAAATATGGTGTCCCTGTCTGAAATGATGCTCCTTGGTATCCCAAAGTGCAACCAAACATGTTGAAAGAAATTTTTTGTTGCTTCTTATCCTTTGATGGTGTTTTTACAAGGCATGAGAATTCACATCTTCTTGAACCTATCAATTTCCACAAATAGGTAGTCATGTCCCTTCATTATTGTTGGTAAACCTCCCACAAATCCATGGAAATGATTTCTAAAGGTCTAGTGGATATTGGTAAGGGGTGGTATAAACCTTACTTCATGGTATTGGGATAGTTAGTACAACAAAGTGTGCATATTGTAATGTATAGTGGTATATTTATTTCTTTCTAGGTCAATACACATACATTGATAAGTTGGAAACTATCTTACCAACACCAAACTATCTTCAAACCTCAGAGGCATGAGCCTCTTTGATAGGATGTAGTTTTTCACCTTTAAGACCACAAATTTTGTCCAATTTGTAGAGTGACCCATTCAGGAGATGATAATCTGTTATGTTGTCACTAAATTTTACATGACTTTGGCCCTATAGCTACCAAAACACCTCCTTGAAGTCCTCGTCTTTTGTCTATTCCATTATGTATACGTCATGGGTTAAAGGATCCATGTGCATCAAAGTTACCAAATCAATAATTTTGGATGTAGGTGGACTTGAAAGCGTGTCTGCCAACTTGTTTGGGCTTCCCTTCTTAGACACGATTTGACTAGATGAAACTGTTGCAAGCAACCCATCCACTTGTTATGTATGGTCTAATATTGTACCTTACTATGGGTCACCAGATATTATAATCATTGTGGATCTATGTGGATGATTGTCTCCTTTCCCATAAAATAGGGTTCATAATTTTTAACATCTTGTACCAAGGCATAGAGCTCCTTGTTATAGGTAGGGTAGTTTAGAACTACCCATGAAATACTTCAAAAGGGTAACATACACACCTAACTCCTTACATCAAGATCACTCCTATGACAGACCTACTTGCATTTTTATCTTATTTAGAGACCTTATACAAGTTTGGTAATGTGAGAACTAATGCTTCATTAATTTTTATTTTATCTCACCCAAATACTTCTATTGATTCTTCCCCTCTTGTTGTTATGGTGTGGAGTGGATCAACTATTGTTGAAAATCGAGCTACGAAAATTTCCAGGCATTGTAAAACCCCAAACAAACTTCTAATTTTGGAGATAATTGTAGGAGCCAACCACTTCATGATGGTATACATATTTCATGATATTTATTTTAATCTCCCTTGCACTAAACGCATACCCCAAATACACAAAAAAATCGCCAAAAAAATTCATGTTTATTGAGGTTAACTAGCAGTTGGTGCTTTTTCAAAGTCTCTAACACCTACATAATATGTGAGAGATGCTCCTCCAAAGTAGACTATGAACCAATATATCATCCAAATAGACTATAACAAATTAATCTAGATATGAGTCTAATGCATCATTCATCTATCTCATGAACATAGCTAGTGCATTGCATAAATCAAATGGCATGACCAACTATCCATATAGAATTTTCTTGGTTTTGAAGGTGGTCTTCCACATGTATTCTTCTTTCATTCAAACTTGGTTGTATCCCATTGAATTTGAGGTCCAAATTGTTGAAGTATTTTGCCTATTACAACCAATCTAGTAAATCATTAATCCTAGGTATAGGGTACCAATTCATGAGTGTAATATTGTTTAATGCTTTGTAGTCAATCCACATTCATGAAATCATGTCCTTATTTCGTATAATTATGATATGTGACCCAAAAGGTAAGGTGATTGGTCAAATGACACTCGACTCTAACAATTGTTGCAATTTATTCTTCACTTCATTTATTTCTAGAGCATATTTCCATATACAACCTAATTTCCGGCAACAAAGAGCATAGAAATAGTTGGATTCTTTGCTTCAATTCCCTCTTCGATGGTATTCCTTTAGGCTCATGAAACACTCTTATGGTAACTATACAAACACCTCAAATCGATGCTTCTACTATTTAGGAAACCCCTTTAGGGATGCCCTTGTTCATATTGACTCATCATTGGACTGGTTTACTCTTAATAAAAGTAAAACATATTTCTTACTAGAACTAATTAGCTTATTAGCTTGTCTAGCACTTTCTAGTGATATCTTTAACTTGATTGTGTATGAATTGATGACATTGTATTTTCCATACTTGATTGAGTGGTATTCATTAGTTTTCCACATGAAGATTTCATCCCTCATATACATATAGGGGCTTCCAAGCCATTACTCTACATATGTCAAGGGGTACTATGTTCTATTCCACTTAATAAATATAATCAACGTGTATGACCAATTTAATCTTGCATTGATTTTTTACCTTGATCTTTGCATATATTTTTACCCATCGCAACGGATACGAGATAGGATGATCATGAACCTCAAATCTAAGATTTTTGAAAAAATCCACTAATATGAGATTATCTTATGAACCAAAGTCGAATGAAGCATCTATCTTGGTTTTATTATTTTGTATCTTAATGTGGAAGAGTTTGGTCATCTCCTTCTATTCCTGATGATGAAGGATACTCAAGTTCAGCTCCTTCTACACTAATGTGAAAACAATATTCGCATCCACATAAGAGTTTTTTCTTACCCGATTGCTCAAATTTGTGGTTAAAAGCTTTTTATCATCCTTCTTGTGGTTCTTCGAGTTCAACTCTGGATGTAGCTTCCAACACTTTTCCTCAATGTGACCATCAATGTTTTAATGGTTACAATGGTTTCTATGATCCTAGCATTCATATGTACCAACTACAGTATTACTTTCCTTCCCTACTCTCCATTTTTTCCCCTCCTTGGAGGCTTCCTTGTGCTCTTTTTACTTGGAACCACTTGTCTACCCTTTCTTGTTCCCTATGATTTCTAGATAATATTCCTATACACATGTCTCATGCATTTTACTTGGCTTGAGAGGAATCACTTACTCTCATAGATGGCTATTTGGAACCCCCAAATACTGAATAATCCATTTAGGTTCTTGATATAGATATCCATCATGTTGGCCATTTTTATGAACTCGGTGATGTACTCTTGAACACTATGCCCTTGGCTCTTCTTGAAGTAGTGCCATTGGATCCATTGTTCCTTTACATACCCAAGAGGGTATAATTAGAAATTGATGAGGGTATTGAGGTTTTCCCACCTAGTTTCTTGAAAATCACCCTCTAGTGTAAGTGTTTCCATATATATTTATCACCGAGTTAAAGAATTACCCTCTAACTTTAGTCAAGAAAATGAAATATTTTTCTCTTCATTGATATTGTGAACATTTAAATAAACTTCTAGTTGTTACAACCATTGATTTAGTTGTAGTGAATGGATCTCACCTTGTTATGGCTTCATGTCCACTTATAGTTCCTTCCTAAATATGGATTTTGAAGGTGTAGCAACACTCAAACTTGGAAGCTCCTTCTTCAACACTTTCCATGACTCACTTTCTAGGTTTTCCTTATCTCCAAATTTCCCCTCTAATATGACCTTTGAGTTACAACCTCCATCCTCTTAAAACAATCTATGCTTCCTTTTAGAGCTACCATGAGGAGTCTCATATTTTGATTAATTTTGGTGCTTATGCTTCCAACCTCACAAATATCTCTTCCATTGGATTGTGAGGGTTATTATGAAAAGACTCATCAACCATTGATAAGGTTCTACAACTTGCTTCTTAAACCAAATACTAAATCCATATGACTTCCACAAAATAAACAAAAAAGATACTTTGGCACCAATATGATTTGTAAATTTATGTGAATATTCCACTATAATAGTTTGTCACAAGAAATTTGATAAAATAATTGAAACCATTACCATGAAGGTTAATTTTCCTTTAGATATGAATTTCTTTAATAGTTTATTTTCTACATAGATGAATAAAATATTTGAAATGTGAAAAATAGAGAAATAAAAATAATTATGAACACAATACCCATAATAACACATGTTTTACCTTGGGAAACCCTTATAGGAGAAAACCAAACTAGAAGGTGATTCTACTATACTATGTTTTCTCTAGTATGTAAATATGAAAGTACAAAGGATGGTGTACTCTCTATAAAGTTATCTGAGACCTGTGGCCTATAATACTACTACATAACCTTAACCCCCTTGTTGAAGGGGTCGATCGACCTCGTTGACTAGACTTGATAGTCACATCTAGTTGATTGTCTAAGTCTGAGTGTAAGCCATTTGACCACAGAGTCAGGTCAACCAACTAAGATAGTTATACAATTACAAATTCCTTGTAACTAAATGATACATAAAAATGTCCCATTGATGTTGTAAAGAGGTATATATAAGGAGCATATATTGTAAGTGTTGTAGTACATTACTAAAGAAGTTTTTTGTTGATCTCCCATTACATATTTTATCTTCTCTTTTCTCTCATCTATGTGTGTATATGTATGTAATGTGTATAGTACTATATATTACTTCATTGGTACATTATTCGTAACTACTCACAAAACCCCATATTACAACATTGGTTATATTGTGGGGCATGAACGCAACTCAACTGAGAGCCAATTATCTTAACCAACTAGACTACAACATTGGCTATACTATTAGATGTTCTTGAACCCAAATATGAGAAAGCATGCAAACATAGATATTTATCTTGGAGGATATTTGTGAGTGATGGGAGTGAAAAATTGAGAATTATATAAAGAAATACACAAGAAGAAATCAATTATATTAGTAAAAGCAAGAACCCATTTAGTTATAGAGAAACACACAAGATTAATAGAGGTCATCCTGAAGAAATTATAAAATATATTAACCATTTTGATAATGAATAGACTTATGGATGAGCAAAGGTTAATGTCAATGATCACCAACAAAGACCAAACAAATTTATACAAGTGGGTCTAGAAAATGTGCAACGATCAGTATGAAGAGAAAGTATTTGAAAGAAGGGTGTTCTTTGATAAACTCAAAAGAAGATTCAATGATGGTTCTTATGTGTCATACCTTCCCTTGTATGTAAATTCTTTCTAGACAAAGGGGTTGACCATAAAGTTGAATACTGACCATTGTTGAATCCTCTATTTGCAAACACCAATTGGGACAAGAGGCAACAAAATTGGTGTAAGTTTCTAAAAGCAAGTTATAAAAGCATGAGAGATTCTTGAGAGTACTTCTTGAGTAAATAAATCCAGTAATTATTATTTCCATCATCGACTTTGCGTAAGTTGTAACCAGCGATGAAGGGGTCATCAATTCCTTAGTTAGAGATGAAGTAATTGACAACATTGAAGACGCATCATGCCAACATGAAGTATGAAATTGTTTAAAAGAGCATATAATCTTAAAGAAGAATGAAATAAAAAGGTTACACATTGAATGTAGCATCATAAACCTTCATCCAACATTTAAAAAATTGAAAGGGACAAAAGATAAAAGAAACAAGAGGAGATGTGTAACATAAGTAATCCTTAGGCATTAGAAAGAAATAAAATCTAGGAGTATCTTGTCAATGCATTGGACTTATTTGATATTGGCAAAAACCAAGTGAATTCTAGAGGGGATACCCTGACTCTTCCTGAGAGGAGTATTAGTTTGTAGTTGGTCATGGTAGCAAATGGTGCTTGTCAACTTGCAGATACCATTGAATGTATGGAAATAAATTATTATGGCTCGAAATTATGGTAATATCCTTTTCATCAAGAAGCTATTTGTTACAGATCCATTTGGGCACATCCATCCCATCATCCAGATTAGTGTTTTAGGGCTCATCAAACCTTAATTTAAGTTGCTACATGCCCTAAACAAGTCACCCCTTTGAATGCCTAATTTCCAGACAGTTTCATGACTTGAAGACATCCAGAAATAACCTCTAGAGGGACCAGCGCAGGTAAGCCCTTGTAAGGTTGCACTACAGAGCAGTTGAGTCCATTGCCAGGGTGCTCTGCAGAGCACTTAGGCTTCCTTTCACCTGCGCTGGGCGAGATTGAGCAAAATTCATATAGGGTTTGGGGAATATTATTATCTTTTAGAGTCATCTAGAAGGTTCCCTCACTTATCAACTCCTATGAGCTCAAAAATGGATGAGGATTGAGTTAAGGTGCATCCTCTCCTATCATCCCTCTCTTCATGGAACTAATTCTAAGTATGGAAGGCCATTCAATGCTACCATTTATGACAAAACCTCCTTCATCTTCCTATAAATTGACCACTCATCTAAGTGATCAGGGGCTGGATTATGTTGAATTGTAAGGAGATAATGTTGTTATGAGATTTGGCTTTGAAGCAAGTATTGTAATGCTACAAGTTTGTCATGCTTTTGGTGTGATGTGGATGGGATCCAAGCTGGAGGAATGGATTTGAATCAAACACCAATGGTTGTAGTTCATTCTTCTATTCAATAAAGTGTTTGAACCTTTCTCCCATATGTTTGTATTGTTTCATAATGCTTATATGTGTGAATTATATCTGATTCCTTTCACTTATATTCAATAGATCATGTGCTTTGATCGATTCTTTGTTTTCTGTTGTGTTTATAGGTACTTCTGAAGTGTATTAAGTGTGGAAAGGAGTGATAGGATCGATACAAGGGAGACGAGAGGAAAGAACATCTACAAGTAGGTCTTCTCATCTTATCTATTTCTTATAGGAAAAGACTAAAACACATTAAACTATTATTCTAGATACAACTACTTGTCTAGGGAATTAGTATTTATCCGTAGATTCCAAATTCTCGAAAACAAATTAGTGACTCCACCGGGGAAGATACTCTTTCCTAGTATCTTATCCACCTCCTAGGACATCCTTGCAGACCCTAGGAGGTAGATAAGCTACTAGGAAAGAGGATCTTCCTAGTGGCATCTCAGGAATCAACACAGGCTTGGTCAGGGGACAGTGCTTTGCAGAGCACCCTTAAGTGAGAGACAGTGCTCTTTAGCGTAGTTACGCCCTCTTTGACCTGCGCTAATCCACCTTAGGGGAAATTTTCACCTTTGGATTTAGTTTTTACGAACTTTCCTCCATTTGATTGCTTGTTGATTAATCAATGTATGTTATGTCTTAGAGAACAAGTTTCTATCTCCTTGTCTAGCCCACTTTGATTTGATTGATTAATGTTTCTTTACTGTTTTCTTTGTCATTATCAGTCTATAGTCGAAGTTAGAATATAGTTGATTAATCTTCATTCGAAAGAAAGTGTCATAAAGTCTTCTTTTCTTTTAAAACAGGACTGTCGTAAAAGTCTTCGTTCTTATGAAAGATTGATTTATTGTGTGTGCATATTTCCTTTTGTTCATATTCACATTAAGGGATTTGAAAAGAAAAACTTGAATTGTTCATATTGTAGTTTGTGAATGCTTGAAAGGAATAGCTAGGAAAATTTCATTAGATGTGGCCTTTGCTCTTTGTCAAAGATTTGATTAGTCTATCCCTACTAGCTAAGGTTTTTATTGTTCAATTGAATGAAAATAATGCTTATCATATTAGTTGCATTTTAGGAATTGCAAACATACATCATGTGGTGAACCTTGAAAGGCATATTATAAAGAAGATCAGCTTAAAATTTATTTGAATTTACCTAATGGAGCATTGTCACCTAACAAAAAACATTTAGTGGTTCTAGGCTAGAGATGTGTTCCAACGTCGTAAAACAAAGCAGTTGTTGCTAACTTGTCTACAATACATCCCAAGTGTGATACCTCATTCCACATACATGAGTATATCGTAGCTCATCCACATACCTTCTGGTATATAGGGTGATGTTACAGTACGTAAAGTATATGGGAATGCTCTCACTATGCGGTTTTTCATTAGATAGCACTTATACGGATTGGGCCTCCACGTAATTTCGGGTATATATGGGAGGAAAACACTAGGTTTTTATCCATCCTTAGGTAATCGAGTCGGCCGCCTTGTACACTGTGATACACCGAACATAGCATTCGGGGAGATTGCATGCCCGTACTTCTCGGTTCGCTTGGAGGTATTTTGTAGTTCACAGTTGCTTGGTAAACCTTTTGCCTAGATTATCCCTCTTTTATTTTGTTATGTTACTTTGATTAACATAAAATTAATTGACCGCAGATAACATCCTCCACTCTCACTCCTTAGTTGATCTTAGGTTGAGACATATGGCAACAAATCTGGAGTCCATTGATCAAGGAATTCCTTTTGATGGGAATCCTAGTCCTTTTCCTCCTTTCGGAAATATTGGTGCTCCTTATATGGCTACATTATCCCTACCGGGACTTACCATTGGTTTGCCAATATGGTTTTTTTCAACCTCCTTGGTTCACAATGTCTTGATTTCTCTGCAATCGAGTACATCTCCAACTAGACAAAATCAACCTCCATTTGTTGACCCTTTGCTTTCTTCCTCAGTTGTTTCTTCCTCCCCTTCTTCCTCTTCACCTGGTGAAAGTATTGGTACTAGTAACCAGGTGGCTAAGAAGAAGAAGAAGAAGAAGCAAATTCAATAGAGGGGCAACCAAGAAACCATTGCTTTGAATGGAACATTTGATGAGAAACTGTCCATCAAGACTCACAAAGTTCGATATCCATGCAAACTTTGTGCGGGAGACCATCTTCTTCAAAATTGTCCTAATATTCCTTAGATCTTAGAAGAATGGTCTTCCCATTCACATCATCTTGTGTCATCAACTTCTGGATATCATGCTTGTGACACACCATCAACTACTGGTAGTAAATATCATGGAAAGAAGGGAAAATTCAAGTTTCCCTGTAGGTTATGTGAAGGGAATTGCCCCATTCACCTTTGTCCCTACCTGGATGAAGCCAAGAAAGTGTTGGATAACCATCCTACATCATTTCAATGACTTCCATCTGATTATAGGAGACTCTCCCTTAATCCTTCACTATTTGATGAATCGATTGACTCAAATCAACCATCGGTCAAACCCACTCTCTCTGAAAGTGAATCCTATGAGTCTATACCCGACCCAAATCAACAGGTTGAGGAAACAGTTGACCCGATTTCACCTTCAGTTAATTGTACCTTTCCCGAAGAGAGTGAATATGATACTACTTAGGTTCTTTTCATTTCTTCAGATTTGAATGAGCTTGGAGGCAAACCTCCTGTTCCATCAAGACAGGAGGAAAATCCTCCCATTCTAGTAACCCGAGAGGTTAATTCTCTTGTTTCTACGGTACCCCCTCCAAGTAGTTTGGTCACTTCCTTTGATTGGAATCGACTGGAAGGATTCCGTCTTCCTTCTTATATGCCTTTACATATCATAATATAGGTTTGTAATATGATTGTATTGTTAGAAAATTATATATTACAGAGTAATGGAACACATAAAATATTGCAGAAATATAAACACAAAAAACGCATAAAACAAGAGAGACACAGATATACGTGGTTCACCCAGTTTGTAATATTGTAGATTCGCTATAACTCCCTCTTCACTCTCAATATCCTCTCTCTTCCTCACTCAGAATACAGACCTACATAGACGTAATACAATTCCCTGATATATAGTGAGGGGTTGCCTTCTAGGGCAAAAAACCCTAAACTAAACATAACTTCTACTGTCAGATCATCCGCCTAATAAATTTCCCAGATTGACTAGAAATTACTAGATTTTTACAAGGCAATTTTACATCTATTTTTATCTTCGGGGGCACTGCTCCCAGACCCTCACGGGGGGGAGGGACAAGTCCCCCCTGTGTGGAGGGGTGTACAATCTTCCTGGCGTATACATCCAGCTAAAACCTTTGAATACAAAAGATAATCAGGCTCCACACCCAACATGTATCTAGCACTTTTATAGATGAAGGTGCATCAATGACTATCCTTTCCTCCACTACTTGGCAAGCGCTTGGTTCGCCATTGCTTGTACCTATTACCCAGAATCTATTGGCTTTTAACAGAGGAGCCAATTAACCATTAGGGATCCTTCCTCGTTTTCCTATTACTTTGGGAGGAAAAATCATTTATCTGAATGTGATAGTAGTACTAGGCCCTTTAGATTACAATTTACTTCTTGGGTGTGACTATGTTTATGACATGGAGCTATTGTTTCAACACTCTTTCAAGTGATTTGTTTCCCACATGAACGCAAAATTGTCATCATTGACCAACTTTCATTTCTTAGTCCAAATATGGCTTCCAGTCAACCATCTTCCCTAAGTGGTCCTTTTGTACCAATGGTATCATCCCTGCCACAGGTTAATTATGTGGCAACCCATTCCGTGCCTACATCAACGAACGATCAATTCTGTAATGTTGTACATTATGTACTGGGGGGATTGGAACCAGATCTCTCCTTCTAGAGCATTGTTCTCCCATCTGATAAGAACCTCTTGGAAGTCATGACCTCTTATGGGTCGCGAAAAGTATATGTGGAGAGTTCTTTTACTGTGTCAACCTCATTAAAAAATGAAACAACTCCCATGAGGATAGTTCCTTGTATTTTGTCAACCTCGTTAAAAAATGAAACCAAGGGTATGAGAATAGTTCCTGGTCTTGTGTCAACCTCGTTAAAAAATGAAACCAAGATATGAGGATAGTTCCTAGTCTTATGTCAACCTCGTTAAAAAATGAAACGAAGGGTATGAGCATAGTTCCTTGTCTTGTGTCAAGCTCGTTAATAAATGTAACAAGGAGTATGAGCATAGTTTCTTGTCTTGTGTCAAGCTCGTTAAAAAATGAAACAAGGAATCTAAGCAAAGTTCCCTGTCTTGTGTCAATCTCATTAAGAAATGAAGCAATGTCCCCTGGAGCAAAGTTCCAATTTGAGTCTTTGATTAGATCTCGTAAAATCTCAGTCGAGTATTTCACTTGATCTCATAAACTTACCTTCATTCCATCCACCTGATAGCCATGAGTAGTCTACTTAGGTGAATGTAATGAAGCTTGGGGGGCATGCACCTAGTGGTAATGTTGTTAAGTTTCCATGTAGGTTATGTGAAGGGAATCACTCCATTCACCTTTTTCCCTATCTAGACGAAGGTAGAAAGGTGTTGGATAATTGTCCTGCTTCACAGCAACGAATTCCATCTAGTTATAGGAGACTTTCCCTTTCATCATGTTGGGGGCATGTAAACCAATCTTAGGCATAGTTCTTTGTTTCAAGCTTGTGTAAAAATGGAACTGAATTCAAGCATAGTTCTTCATTTTAAGCTTGTGTAAAAATGAAATCGAATCCAAGCATAGTTTTTTGTTTCATGATTGTGTAAACATGAAACTGAATCCAAGCATAGTTTTTCATTTCAAGCTTGTGTAAACATGAAACTGAATCCAAGCATAGTTTTTCATTTCAAGCTCGTGTAAACATGAAATTGAACCTAAGCATAGTTTCCTATGGTTCAATCTTGTGTAAAACTGAACCCATTTCCATTTTTAACCCTTGTGATTGCCATCCTATCAACCTTTTTCGTCAGATGAGCCTTTGTTGTTTTCATCCCATTGCTGCCATCCCTTTTGCTAATCATATGCTTTCACTTGGTTGTTTTACCCTTTTTTGAGGAACAATTGCAATGAGTGGTCTTATTAGCTAGCCTCTTCACATAAATAAACATGTTTTGAGAAGTTCCAACATCACCGGAACCAGTTGTTATCCTAGACACCACTCATTCCTCAAAGTGGAGTCCTCTTTAAGCTCTTTTCAGACTCTCTAAATATCAAAAGATTGTCAAGTGCTTGTTCTTTCAAGCTCATTAACGGATTGGAAAGGACATATACTCAGTATAAGTTTAACCCTTTTCTGGACTAAGATAGATTATTTATGAAAAAGGAATACGTTGACTGAACATGGTCAATAAGTTGTCTCTCGTATTATTTTATGCTTTTTCAGGATTGAGAGACAAATCTACGAAAAAGAACTTGTGGAGTTTTCCTTTTGTCCCTTTTCAAACTCTCTAAACATGAAAAGTGTTTGGTTGTGTTATATTCTTTCCACGACTAGCCTACATAGTTAGCCAGGGGGTTAGAGGGAGGGTGGAACCCCCCTTCATTGCGCTGATTGTGTAGCGGGGGGGTCATAAGGGGTTTGAGGTGTACTCGTAAACCGAATTTATGGGATCCGGGGCAGCGCCCCAAAAAATTTTGGTTTTGGACCCTATGTTAGGTTGGGCAGACCCACCTATGGTTTTATGCATGATTTTCGCACATGTTTTTTGGATGCGATGGTTTTTAGTCCATGGTATTGGACGCGATGGTTTTTGGTCCATGGTATTGGATGCTTTGGCATGTATAAATATGTATTATAACTTTCAAAGGAACATAATGAAGAATCATGCTGGTAGTCCCAGTTTTGGGATCCAGGGGAAAATATCTATGTATATGTGTTTTATGTGTTATGCTCTCGCATTATTTATTTTCTGTGCTTTAGAATTCGTATGCAGTTAATTTTTGTATGGGGTTAAAACCTACATTTGGTATTAGAGTAGCTTTGGCTTCAAGGGGACGCCTTTGTTGCTAATGGGTTTCGCTCAGGCCTGTGGCAAACCTTGTTCAATGGGAGATATGTGAGATCGATTTTGGTGGTGAAAGAAGATGGCGAGCAGTGGAAAGATAGAGATCGAGAAATTTAATGGTCAGATTTTTGAATTGTTGAAACTCAATATGGAGGATCTGTGGTGGATAAAGATCAGTGGATCAAGGTACATCCGGAAGTGTCTGAAGAAGAAAGGAAGAAGTTGGATCGGAAGGCAAAGAGCACAATACGATTATGTATCTCATATTTAGTATTGCTAAAGGTATCAGGGGAAGCTACAACGAAGGCTTTGTGGGACAAGTTAGGGACTTTGTACCAATCTAAGTCTCTGGTGAATAAACTATTCCTGCAGAAAAGGTTGTATAACGTAAGGATGAAAGATGGAGACTCGATGACAGAGCATCTAAACGCATTTAATATTGTGGTAAGTCAGTTAGTGTCTGTTGATATTAAAATTTTAGATGAAGATAAGTGCATCAGTTTGTTGTGTTCTCTACCAGATTCATGGGATATTCTGGTTATTGAAATAGGTAGCACTGCAACTGCCTTGCATTTTGATGAAATAGTCTCATCTTTGCTGACGAAGGAGATGAGATGGAAAAATATGGAGAGCGAGAATGGTGATGCCTTGTCTGTACAAAGACGGTCTCAAAACAAAAGGAAAAATAATTCATCGAGTGGGAGATCTAAATCTAGAGGGAGATCTAAATCTCTAGGAAAACTTGTAAAGGTGGTGTGTTGGAAATGCCGAAGGAAGGGCACTTCAAAAGGGATTGTAAATCTAAAGCCCCTGATAAAGGAAAGGGATCTGATGATGCTCCTTTTGTAGAGGTGAAAACCAACTCAGATGAAGGTGGGGATGTGTACTTGGCTTCTTCAAGTACACATGTAGATCATGAGGCATGGTTAATTGACTCAGGTGCATCCTTTCACTTCACTCCCCACAGAGAGTGCTTCTATGAGTATGAGAAACATGATGGTGGTGATGTCTTCTTAGGAGATGATAGGAAGGCTATAATCATTCGTGTGGAAAAGTAAAGTTGAAGTTGCAAGGTGGAAGGGTTAGAACTCTTCTGGGTGTTCTGCATATTCCTGCATTGGCCAGAAATCTGATTTCTGTAAACAAGTTGGATGATGCAGGTGTAAAGATAGTGTTCGAGAAGGATACCTGCAAGATGGTTCGAGGAACACTGGTATTGATGCAGGGATTCTGGATTGGAACTCTGTACAAGCTGCAAGGTAGCACTGTTGTTGACGGGTGCAATAGTTCTATGGTTCCTGAAAATGGAGCAGAAAATCTATTGGTCTCTGGAGAGAAGACCATGCTGTGGCATCAAAGGCTTGGACATATTGGAGAGAAGGGCCTTCGAATACTTCATGGTAAAGGTATGGTAGAAGGTACGAATAATAGCTCTCTGGATTTTGATTTCTGTGAAAATTGTGTATATGGGAAGCAGAATCGGGTGAGTTTCCCCTCTGGTGGTAAGAGGGCGAAACAAATATTAGAGCTTGTGCACAATGATGTGTTTGGACCTGTGAAGGTTCCATCACTGGGTAAGTCTATGTACTATGTATCATTTATAGATGGCTTCTCAAGCAATACATGGATATATTTTCTTAAAGAATAAATATGAAGTATTTGACAGGTTTAAAGAATTTAAGGCTCTGGTGGAAAACCAGATAGAGAATAAGATAAAGGTGTTGAGGTCAGATAACAGTGGAGAGTTTTGTAGCAAGGAATTTGAAGAATTTTGTAAGAAGTGTGGTATATCAAGACATAAGACTACTCCATACACACCTGAGAAAAATGGAGTTGCAGAAAGAATGAACAAGACATTGATGGAAAGGGAAAGAAGCATGTTCAGTGGTGCTGGGTTACGACAAGAATACTGGACAGAGGTAGTGGAGACAACATGTTACCTAATAGATCACCTTCAAAAACGTTGGAGGATAAGACTCCACAAGAGGTATGGACTGGTAAGAAACTCTCTCTTTCACATCTGGAGATATTTGGATGTGATGCATATGTACATGTTCCAAAGGAGGAAAGAACCAAGTTGGATAGTAAATCTGAAAAGTGCATATTTATTAGGTATATGGATGGTTTAACGAGTTATAAGCTTTAGAAAACAATAACAAGGAAGGTTGTGTACAACCAAGATGTGGTGTTCTGTTAGGCTCCTATACTACTAGTGTAACCCCTTATTGTTATTAGTACAACCCCCTTATTATATTGATGTACCCATGTAGTGTCCATATTGTCACTATTGTGCCCCATAGAAGCCCACTATTGTTATTATTGTGCCCTTACATTATTAT
>APFE031304354.1:0-18033 GCA_000404065.3 Pinus taeda | reverse complement strand
TATTACTGCTTTACCAACTAAATTATTATAAAATTTTCAAATATTTTAAAAACAATTGGAACTAAAAACTAAATTGATATTAAACTATTAAATATACCAGTTAGTTTACAAATTATTTTCTGATAACTATGTTTTTTTTAATAACCATTAATATAAATGTAAACTTCAACAATCACTTATAAAACATCAAAATGTACGGTTTAAAAGGTCATCCTAAAATATAATCAATAAATATATAAATAAGATTATTAAAGCTCTTGGTGCTGAGACCTGGCAGGCGAATTAGCAAGGCGGGTTGGACGAATCGGGGTCAAGGGCCAGTGCAGGGGAATCGGAGCGGAATGAAGAAG
This sequence comes from Pinus taeda, assembly GCA_000404065.3. Classification (NCBI taxonomy): domain Eukaryota; kingdom Viridiplantae; phylum Streptophyta; class Pinopsida; order Pinales; family Pinaceae; genus Pinus; species Pinus taeda. Next base: position 17,683 of record APFE031304354.1, on the reverse strand, counting down.
GAGTTTATCCCTCACGCAGTCGCTGTAGAACCTCGAAACAGTGAGTGCTGAAGGCAGAATGGAGAATCAGCAAGGGAGGGGAGAGGTCCCCTCCTTTAAAAATATAGTTGCAGGAGAGGCAAGCGGTAATGGCATCCAGAATGAGGCTAGGGCGAATAACAAGGAAGCACCGGTGATGGGCAAACTATGGCAAATGAAGACAGGAGGAAAATGCTTACTGAGGGCAAACAAGAAACTCAGATATGTTATACCCAACAATATGCTGGAGGAATACAACAGCTATATGAAAGACCATGCCCTGATCTGTAAGTTTGTAGGGTACTGGCCTAATGAAAGAGAGCTATACAGGTGGATCTATCAAAGATGGAAACCAAAAGGCCACATAGAATTGAAACTGGGAGCAAAGGGATTTTTCACTGCTATATTTGCATATCTGGAGGATAAAGAGAGGGTTTTTGAGGAAGGGCCATATTTCACGAATAATGCAGGCATGTTCATGAAATTATGGGAGGAAAGGTACAATCCTGACAATGAAAAGATGCTGGAAGCCCTGATCTGGGTCAGATTGTTTGGATTACCCGTGGAATTTTGGAACCCGGAAATTTTGGAAGGGATCGGCAACACAATCGGGGCATTTGTCAAGGTAGCAGACACAACAAGGAGAGGTAAGTACACTTCTTACCCAAGGATTTGTCTTTACATGAATATAGCTGAACCTCTTCCGGAACATATAGAGTTGGAATACCATGACTCAGTCTGGCAATAGCCACTAGACTATGAGCATATCCCTTTTAGGTGCAGACAGTGCCATGAATACAGCCACTTAGTCAGGCAATGCCCTCTAAACAAGGAAGAAGATTACATAAGAAAATCAGAAGAACAGCATAAGGAAGCAGAGAGAACGGAGGAGACAGAGAAAGGTTTTCAACAGGTTAACAGAAAAAAGAAACCAAACAGAGAAGGAACAAGAGCGCAAATACAAACAAAATCACCAAGCATTGAAAGCCAGAACAAGTTTAAAATACGACAGAATAATAATGAAGAAGAAGAAGACAATGTGGCTGAGGGTGAAGACATAGAAAATGAACCTATGGAAAATTTTCAGGGAACAGGAAAAAATGCGACAGAACAAGGAGAAACGAGCAAAGAAGAATTAGATGAAAAAATAGAAATACAAAATAACCAGAATCAAATGGAGATGGAGAATCAGCGAGAAAACAAAGCAGAGGAAGAAAGAATTATGAGGCAATTAATCCAGGAATGGAAGAACTTGGATGAAAGATTCATCCCAGACCGACAAAAACAAATATATAAGGAAGCTTTTCAAAAGTATAAAGAAAGGAATAAGGGGAATATGGATAATCAGGATGCTATAGTAGGAGAACAGGGGAAAGAACAGTTGGGAGTAGGTGGGTCTGGCAAAAACAGCAGAAAAAAAGGAAGAAAAACAATGAATGAAACAATCCAAACAGTTGGTAAAATTTTGATAAACTCAGGTAAACTGATACCTCTATCTGAGGTATTTTCCTTCCCTTCCAAGAAGTTTTAAATGATTAGTATCAACTGGAACATTAGAGGGCTAAACAGCAAGGGTAAACAGAGATATATGAAGGAGAAACTAAAAAAAGAAAGACCAAGTATTATGATTCTACAAGAAACAAAAATTACCATGCAACAGATGGAAGGAATAATAAAAAATAGCAAGCTCCAATACAAAGTCATGGGACAGGATGCAATTGGCTCAGCTGGAGGCATTGCAATACTGTGGAACCCAAATGAAATAATTTTTGAGAATTGGACTAGCATGTCTAGAATCCTAATAGGTTCAGGAAGAATAGCAGGTACAAAAGAGAAGGTAATAATTTCAGGAGTGTATGGTCCACATACTCCGGGAGATAGAGAAATTTTTTTTAAGAATTTGCAAACAACTCTGAAAATTTATCCGGAGACAGTCTGGATAGTAGGACGTGATTTTAATGTAATTCGATCCCTAAAAGAAAAAAATGGAGACATAAGGAAAACAAACCAAAGTATGGAATTATTTAATGATCTGATAGAAGGCTTGAGACTGGTTGATATATCAACTATCAATGGGATCTACACATGGAATAATAGGAGAGGGGGTAAGAACCAGATAGCCTCCAGATTGGATCGTTTTTTAGTATCTGAAACAATAATGAATAGAGATGTATTCATAGAAGCAAAGATCATGCCATCTCTTGGTTCTGACCACTAGCCGATTAGACTGGAAGTGGATATTAAGGCTAATCTTGGCAAAAAGCCTTTCAGATTTGAAGCTTTTTGGCTTAGACACCCAGACTTTGTAGGTAAGATGGAGGAGTGGTGGAAGCAAAGCACAGCTCAAGGGAGAGGTAAAATGCATACCTTCCAACTCAAGTTAAAAGAGCTAAAAGAGAGGATAAAAAAGTGGAATAAGGAAGAATTTGGAAACATTATGGAGGAGAAACAAAAATTGGAAGAAGAAATAGAAGAGTTACGGCAAAGGATAATAAATGAAGGAAGAACAGAGGAAAGCAGTGAAAAAGAAGGAATAATATTGGGGAAATTGGAAGAAAGGAGAAAGCAGAAAGAAGTGTTATGGAGGCAGAAGTCCAGGATAAAATGGCTCAGGGAAGGGGAGAGGAACACCCGATTTTTCCATTAAACAATGGTTCACCATCGACAGAGGAACAGAATATTTTCAATCAAGAATGAGAACGGAGAGAGGATTGTTGAACAGGAAGGGATTGAAAGAGTGCTGATGGATTATCAAAAAGGAATACTAACTGAATCCCAATTGGATAGATCTAAAGCGATTAGGCAAATCATGTATGGCCATACCCAGGATGGTAACTGATGACCAGAACAGAGCCTTAATGAGAGCAGCTAGTCTGGAAGAGGTGGAGGAAGTGGTGATGAGCATGAAGAAAGGAACTGCCCCTCGTCCAGATGGCTTTATGGTTGATTTCTATCAAGCGAGGTGGAATTTCATGGGTAAGGAAATTCTGGAATTGATAGAGGAATCCCGGATGAACCAAAAGGTATGGACTGCTCTTAACTCTACTTTTTTCACCTTGATCCCTAAAAATGATAATTCAGAGGATGTTAAGGGTTTTAGACCCATTGCCCTTTGCAATGTTATTTACAAAATAATCTCCTCTCTAATGGCTAAAAGACTGAAACCTCTGTTAGAGAAGCTGATATCCCCTGAACAAACTGGCTTCGTGGAAGGTCGAAAAATTCTAGGTGGATTAGTGGTTACTCAAGAAGTAATCCACTCTATGAAGATTAAGAAACAAAAAGGAATGATGATAAAACTAGATTTGTCGAAAGCCTATGATAGAATTAATTGACAATACTTAGAAGAAATTCTGGGAAGCTTTGGGTTTAGTAATAGATGGATAAAGTGGGTTCTCAACTGTATATCAACCCCCAATTTCTCAATATTAGTTAATGGAACTCCTTCAAAAACCTTTAAGGCTTCCAGAGGAATAAGACAAGGCGATCCCATATCTCCTTTCCTGTTTATTCTTGCTGCTGAAGGCTTGGGTAGGTATCTTAAGCAAGAAAGAATAGCTGACAACATCAAAGGGATCAAATTGTGGGGTAATGAATTGCCAATAACCCGCCAACAATTCGTTGATGACATTATGTTGTTTGGAGAACCAACTGTAAGGGAAGTGAGAAATCTGAAAAAGGCTCTAGACTTATTTGCGGAGGCTTCTAGGATGGAAGTTAACAAGGAAAAACCCTGCACCTTTATATTTAATACGGTGGAGACAGTCAAAAGGCACCCGACCAGGTTGCTTGGTTTCAAGCAAGGGGATCTCCCAACGAAATATTGGGAAATGTACTGGATTATAGCTCTAAGAGATTGAAGAATTTGTAGGGAATCCTAGAGAAATTAAAAAATAGAGTGGCTAACTGGACTTTCAGAACCTTAAACATTGCAGGAAGGATTGTCCTGGTTAAATCTGTTTTACAAGCAATTCCTGTATATCCTCTTTCGATTATGGCAGTACCTCAAGGGGTTTGTACCAAGATCAGAGAAATGCTGAGGAAGTTCATTTGGGGAGGTTCATCTAATCAGAAGAAGTGGGCTCTAGTCTCCTGGAAGCATCTGATAAAACATAAGGAGGAGGGAGGTTTGGGCCTAAGAGACCCGAGTAAACTCAATAAAATTCTCAGTGCAAAACTCTGGTGGCGGTGGATGAGAGGGGGTAACGACTTATGGAAGCAATTATGGAGACACAAGTACAATATGCCAGACTCAATGGAGGATATTTACCACATGCTGGAAACCTCAAAGAGATCGACAATTTGGGAGTTAGCTAGCCAAAATCGAGATATAGTAAACAAAAATATTTTCTGGGAAATCAGAGCTGGAGGGGAAGCCAAATTTTGGGATGAGAACTGGCATCAAAGGGAGAAATTGAGCAGCATCCAAAGAATACAGAGCATACAAAACAAAATAGGTGGTAACCACATATATGTCAAAGACTGTTGGAAAGAAAATGAACTGGATGGGATCTGGCGGAAATGGACACCACTGGAGGACTGGGGCATCGAGACAAATCAGGAGCAACAGGAGGCTTTTATGAAGGAAGTTGAATCCAGGAAAGTAAAGGCGAGAACAGGGAAGGATATCATTAGATGGGGGAATTCAACGAAAGGAACCTTCACAGTCAAAGAGGCATACTACCTGACAGATCAACAGGATGCCACAGAAAGAAACCAAGAATGGAAAGTCTTTTGGGGTAAAAACTGGTGGCTGAAAATTACCATTTTTGCATGGTTGGTAGCCAAACATAAGATTCTGACATGGGATAAGCTTCAAAAGAAAGGCTTCAATGGACCTTCAAGGTGCTATTTGTGCAACAGAGAGACAGAAACACAGGAACATCTATTAATCAATTGTGGTTATACCAGGAATCTATGGAGGGAAGCAGGGAGGTTATTTCGCAAACCTGAAAAGTATCCGAAAGAAACAAGTGAAGTAATTTTCCTATGGCAGAAAGAGAAATTCCAATGTAGAGTTGTTCGGAGAGCCTGGGATCTCATTACAGACTTTTTTCTTTGGATGGTGTGGAAAGAACGAAACCGCAGAATTTTCCAGAACAAAGTTAAGAATTCAGAAAAAATATGGAAAAGGGTTGTGAATCTCACTAGAGAAACAATATTGGTCGAAAGGTGGGATATGGAGGACTAGAAGGCGGAGCAGGGTGAGGAGAAAATCCTCAAAAATATAAATCTAAAATATGAAATGGTCCATAACAAACAGCCGGAGAGGATTAATGCAAGACATTAGAGCCATGACAAGTTCGTTTACCCCAAAGACAATTGTATAAAATTAAACTTCAACGGGGCGTCGAAGGGGAACCAAGGAAATGCTGGATTCGGAGGAATCTTCCACGATAACCAGAAAAACACTAGGTGGATTTATGCAGAGTTGGGTGGAGAGATGACAAATAATGAGGCTGAGCTATGGGCATTCCACTAAGGGCTGAGAATTGTGATTCGCAATGGCTACAAAAATCTGGAGATTGAGGGGGACTCCCAGATGGCAATTGAAATCTTGAAGAAGCTGAATAATAGGAAGAATTGGGAACAGGTCACCAGCAGTTGGCGAACGGCTGGTATCATCTAGGAGATAGCAGATTTGCTGAAAGGAGTTGAATACAAGATTTTTAATCATGTGAAAAGGAATGGGAATCGAGCGACGGATTTCCTCGTGAACTGGGGTTGCAAAGGCCGAGATGGCAAGGTTGACAGCCAGTGGAGGACGATACGACCCAACGAAGAATGGGAGGAGCTGGCCAACATTATCAATAATGACCATGACCAGGCATCGAAAGAAAATCATGAATAGGTTACACACGCAAATCTCAGCATTCGTGCGACAGACTAGGGATATGGAAAAACAGGCTCAGACATTTAATAATTGTCAGAAATGGCTTGGGGGAGATATCATAGATCACCATGTGAGAATAAATTTGGAATGTGCGAAAACGGTGAGGAAAAATCTACCTTATAGCACTCCAATCATAGTTAAGAATAGGTGGAGAGGAAGAAAGGATATGTCAGCGGCCATAAATGGAAACCAAACTAACAAGACAGCTGATAGGAAAGGTGAAGGAAGAATTAACAGATGGAAACGTAAGGATAAACGGATAGGTAGGAGGAGCGGGGTAGGAAGTTCTATAAAAGCTCGCTAGCAAGGGACTCGGCATCGGAAGAAAGCCATTGAAACCCATAGAGCGATAGGAGGAGCAGGGACGACGAGTAACTCTAGAACGAAGCAAAACCGATTCCCGATGAGCTATACTACGGAGACCAGGAAGCGAGCTAGGATTGCTGAAGAAATGGAAGCGGAACGTGGCAGAGAGAGAGACGGGAAAGGTAAAGAGGTGATGAAAGAGGAAAAAGTGGAAGAGATATACGAGATTCTTGACGACTCTGAGGAGGATGATGACAGGACGCGGAGCAGAAGCGAAGATGAATGGGAACAACAGCCTATCAGCGACAATCAATGGAGTTGGCGAGGAAGAAGGGTAATGCACAGAGGTCGACAGCGGAGAAACAGGCAAGCGGAAAGTGAGCCGGAACCTAGTAATTAGAGAGGCAGCGGAGCGAACAGAGCCCGAGGAGTAAGGGGAGGAAGACATGAACAGAGTAGGGGTCCAGGAAGAAGGGCTAGACAGATGACGGAGAAGAAAATCCAGCAAGCTGAGAGGGCCTATTCTCAAAACACCTGCCCCAGAATTAGGAGAATTATTCAGAACATGGAGGAGGAAGCCATCCAAGCTCAGTCGAACTCTGAGATGGAAGACTGGGAATTTCTTATCCATGATCCTGGCAATACTAGAGGCAAAATGTCCCTGTTTAAACAGTCTCTCCATATCTATTGGGTAATGAAGAGGTTATTGGCTAAGGCCTTGGAGTAGGTAGCAACTGAGATGACAGAATTGGCGCAGGGAGTCCCAAATTTGAGGAGGGAGCTTCACATTATTCAGATCACCTTGGAGATGCAGGAGAAAAAGCTAGACGAGATTCAGCAGATGCTAAAAGAGGGACAGCAGCAAGGCAACAAGGAGACTTCTCAGAGTCCAGGGGCAACAACTGAGTAATTTTAGTTATGTTTTCCTTTTGATGAATTTGCATAATATAGATAAGGTAGGCAAGGTTCAAAGTTTAGAGATAGACAACAGTCATATGCATATCAGTAGAATCAGAACTTTGAAACACTGTTTAGTATATTTAGCTTGGATAAACAGACTATGGTCCTTTTATTTTTGGTCGGCGGTTAAAAACTTCAGGTGGATGCTCCACTCGGTTTCCCCAAGTGGGCGTGTGGAATGCTCCACCAATTTTGATGTACAATTTTTATTTGAAGAAATAGAAAGAAAAGAGTAACACCTTTACTTACAAAAAAAATAAGATTATTAAAGCTCTTATAAATCTTAGAATAATCCTATTAGACTATATTATATATTTAACAAAATATTTCATTAAAAACAAAGTAATTGAAAAATATTTCAGTAAGAATGACAGGTAATTATAAATGGTTTTTGATATATCATGTTTCCAAAATTTGATGATATAAAAAAAGGAAATTAGGATATTGTTGAGAGGATTCTTACGAATACGGGATAGTACAATGCTAAAAGAAATCAATAAATTAGGAAAATAAAAAACTAGGATTAAGAAAATATCCACAAGGAGAAGATGGAGACTCGGAGAGTGTCTTACCCCCATGACGGCTGAAGCGACAGAGAATAACGACACAAAGCATCCAGGTTTACTTGTAGTTGCATACACCAGCTCTGTGATGACGAGGATTCCCCCGACACGATAAGGTCAATATCTGATAGTACCATTTTCTTTAAAAAAAAACAAACAATTAGTCACCGTAAAGAAACTAAAAATAAAAATAATAAAAAGGGACGTAAAAAGGAAATAAAGGGAAGAAGATGTTGCATAACAGAAAGGGTAAGCCGGTGGCCTAATTTTTGGAGCAACGATAGCATGCGTACTAACGATATGACTTTAAGGAAATGAAAGCCTAAGTCCATTAGTTGATGTCCCCACGAAAGCAACCCATCCATCGAAAAGTATGGTTGGATTCTTTGAATCCTCCGGTGGAATAATTGGAAGTGTATGACAGCCATTGTATCCAAGACTTCAACCTATATATCTATCGCAATAGATGGTTGGTGACTTCAACCTATATATCTATCGTAATAGATGGTTGGTGAATGTGAATGTTGGTAGGGATAAAGATCAATTATACAAATATATATATTTTTTTCTTTTACCCATTAGTTATGTATAAATATTTATACTTTATAATTCATACTTATTAAAATAACAACCTCCTCAATGTTTCAAGCGTAAATTAAAATAAATAAACCGTTTGTAAACTTTCCTGGTCTCATTTAATCACTTTAAAGAAATACGATATGAAATTTTTTTCGATTGGAGGGAGATTACTTAACTTGTGGATCGTGCTTTAAATAGCACTGATCGATGCATTTCACCTCCCTGAAAAATTATCACACGAGTTTCTTGGCATTGGAATAATATCATATAATATATTTGTTTCAATCCAACCAAATACTTTGACTTTTAATCGAATAGAGAACTTGAGCGGATTCCAAAGTTGAAAGGAACATGAAAGGTGTTTCATGGGAGTGGAATAAATATTATATAAATTAAAAGATGTGTAATCAAACATTATTACTTTTGATTAAATAGAAGGGAATAAAAGTAATTATTAGCCATTGCACTTCAAGGGAAGGGGTAAGAAGACTGTCATAGGGTGGTCGATGAGTCATCTTGCTATAAGAAAGATAAATGTCAATTCATGTAAAATAGAAGTTAACGGGAAGATAATGGGTGAATAAATTAAAATGGTTAGAATTTAGTTGAATAATTTGAGAAATATATTGTTGTAAGAAAATATAACTCTATTACTATTTTGTATGTGGAAGAATTAACCATGTTTAGAATTAAAGGAATATAAATTAAAGTCTATAAAAAGAAATAAGAATGGAATGTTATTTTTAATGATATATAAATTTTAATTAAAAAATGTGATGATTAATTAGGTTAAAATTTTGGTTAAACTTTTTTGGAAATTGGTGATTTTTTTCAAAAAATTAATTGTGGGAGTGTTTAAATTATTTTTTTATTGTGGAAATTGATTCAACACCATCAAAAATGTTTAGCATTCAAAATTTTAAAATTTTCCACCAAATCATTTAGATAACACAAATAGTTAGAAAAATCTAGAATACGGATAAGGTAAAAAAAACTATTATATAGTGCGTTAAAAGTGATGACATACATATCACTCAATGTAGGCTTCTGAGAATGTGTTATGACATGACAGCAAAGCTATGGAAGTGGTAGAGAATAACGGAAAACCCATCCATGTTTACTTGCACTTGCAGCTATTCATGTTGTGCACAAACAAGGACATGACGTAAAATATTAGTGAAACGACCAGCACAAACCCAAAGTTGAAGCGGCCCATCCCATTCCCATCCTTTAGATGGCCATGTAAGTCAACAACAAGTGGGGAATATGGTGAAGAATGTGATTGTGTTGTGCACACAATGCTTTAATGAATTTTTAAATGAAAAACTAGCGTCATAAGCAGGTAACTGTGGGATGAATATATATAAAAGTATAGTAACAATTTATTCCATTCTATCGGATTGCCCAAAAGAAGATGAATATTATGTTAAAAAATGGGAAAATGAGTCTTGAGAGCTATAGTTGTTTCCATGAGGAGAATGGTCAATTGGTGAAGATAGATCCCTATCATATTGTAGTTCATCACTGTGTAGGGTGGCCGTTGTATGTCTCCACCATGCTTCCCCACTCTCCTCGTCCAAATTCCTCCCACACCTCATCATATTCGAACCTCAAGTGGCATCTTGCAGTTCTTCACTCCATAGACCTACTGCATAGTGTCTCCACTGAGCTCTCATGTCCTCCAAGTTGAGACTTGTCCTACACCTCATGCAAAGCATAACATCATGAAGTCCATTCGCTCTTTTGGGATAGCACACGTCATGCGAAGACAACAAACAAATGAAACAAAGAGAAACATGATATATAATATTCTTTTATGGGTGATAGATTGCTTAACGGGTTAGTAAATGGAAATCTAACTCTTGAAAGTGACCATTAAAATATGTTTATAAACACCTCGACTAACACCTAGGGTTCCATAGTTCCATCTCAATTTTCATAGGAGTTTCTAAGAAAACCCATCAACCTTAAGATATTGATCGACAAGTTTATTGCACAATCACGATTTTGTTCCAACATGCCCTACAACTCATATGTGAATGTACAACAAGGTAGCCCTTGGACACATTCCCATGTCCCCCAAAAATGTTCTACCATCACAAGAAAAACAACACATAAGTGCTATTTTTAAGCCACATTCACCAACGCAACAGGTTCAATCATTTGAACTGTTGAATATGGTTAACCCTCCTATGTAGTAAAATAATGGTAAGATAAAGAGAAAACGCATGAAGGACCCAACAGCATAAAGATGAACCCGATAATTGAAATACTCAAAGAAGGGTAATACTAATGTTTATTTTGTAAACATAAACACTTAACAATAATAACCAACGAAAGAAAAGGAAAAATATCATTTAGGCTAGTTTAACTCTTTTGAAAGAAAAGTTGTTAGTGTGCTATCATAAAATATAATAAATATATTGGGTATCTATGAGTTTCATTAAATGGGTTATATTTATTTATAATGAATTTTAAGAAATATTTGATGGAGATATATCAAAGGTTAATGTAAATTTTTGGAAGTAATTTTTATGGACATAGGTTACTTAATTGACAAGAAAAATGTAAAAGGAAAAATCAAAAAGCAAATGATGCATTCAGAGTTATTGATAGTTATTTTCGACTAAGATTTAAAAATGGGTAAGCATGTGATTTAATAGAGGAGAGATTAAACATGTGGATAATATTGGTATAAAATATCAAAGGGTTAAAATGTCTAATTCTTTATTATGCAACACCAATAAGATAGGTAATCAAGAATCTTCCAAAAGATATGACTATCATACATTGGAGAACAAGGTGTGAAGGATGAAAAATGATCAAAGAAATTACATGTAAAATATTAATGTAAGAAATGTCCATTGAATTTCAAAAGTAAGTTTGTAGTTTGTTGAATTATTTTTATTTATGTCAAACAAATTTTTATTTTGGGATTTTAACACTGTATTTTAATAAAATAGATTTGGATCATTCAAATTAAACAACAATAACGCAATAATTTTTTGTTGCTTTCAAAAAAATATGTTAATTTATAAAGATATGTTAATTTATTACATTTGTTATATTAATTTGTATTCTATTGTATTTTATTTATAGATATATTTATCTCTTTATTGTAGATGTTGAAGACTAACAAAGATCATTAATTTAAAAAATTTCATTCAAAAAAGATGTTAAAATTATGTCATCAAAATTTTAAACTTGATTATAAGTAATATCAGCTTATTGTGAAAATATTGCAAATCTTATTCCTAAAAAAGAATACTTATTCTTCCCAGTTATTGTAGATATTTTTCATGGTTTCAAAATCTAAAATAGTGTATATGATAGCTATACTTAAACTACAAAGCTTTCATTAAAGTGAGTATGGAACTTTATAAGTTACAACACCATTTAAGATATTTGGGACTTTTCATTCAAACATATAATTAAGATTAATACTAAGTTGAACTCAAGGAAGTAGTTTTATTTAAATTATAAGTTTAGTGATTAAAACTCAAATCACATATTTAGTGATTAGAATTAAAAATTAAATTAGTTTACGTAAAAATAAATTGAAATTTTATTATTTTATGTTACAAGCAAAATACTATTATAATAGTGATATATTTAAAAGTGATACTGAAATTGATGATAAAATCAATGCATTAAGAACTTAACTTATACCTCTTAATACAACTCCAAATGAACTTCTCGTACACTTTAATTTATGCATCTCTAAGATAATTGAAACATGAATCTAGATTCAAATAATGAAATTGTTGGCATTAACGTTTCCATGAAATTGTTGGCATTGAGGAGTTCATCTAGATGTTGTGTTTTTCTATGTATGATTTGTAGTCATGATCTAAATGTGTCGAAGTTAGTGACTTGTACATCCTACATATGTAATTGTTATGATCAATAAAAATACAGTGTGTGGTTTTATGTTGTGTGTAATTGCCATATTTGATATTTCTAATATGGCATCAGAGCTTGTTTTGGCTTGACTCCCTCAAGGGAGGGCCATGAAGATGTGAAAAGGCCTTGAATTTTATTTCTGTAAATAAATAGGGTAATAGATTAGGTTGTGTGAGTAAATTTTATTTTTGTTTGTAGATATTTTACTGTATGTTTGAGCGAGATTGGATGTGCTGGGTTTCATAGATATATGCATGAGATGTTGAAATGAGACCTGCTAGTATTCCTATGAGCATTACAGTGTCTCATTCCTTTTTTCGTTTTGATAAAAGGCAATAGATTTGCTTGATGATGAACAATAGAAAAGAGGAAGGCGAGATTATAAATAAGCAAAGATTGCCATACTTGTAAGGAGATCTAAAATTCTTTGAGATATTGGCAAAGGAACATCTTACATGGCTGTAGGTCACTTATGAGGACTAGAATGTTGTTTTCTTTCATCCAGGAATTTATTCAGACAATTACCGAGTCTTCCCGCTAGATAGGAGTGACGAAGGTTCTATTGTGTCCATAGGGAGAATTCCTTATTTTGGAATGTCTATGAACGTTTGGCAAGATATGTATGGAAGGGATTCATTAGAGTGTAGAAAATGTGCATCACATGTAGTTACAAGTGGCTGAGAAAAAGTTATTTTTACATTTAACGATGGGGGAAGTATCAAATCATCTATTTCCCATATTGTCAATAGGAAGATGGGTATCAATGCCATTCAGAGCAGAGCTATGGAGAATCATCTCATTGATATCTCATACAATGAACAACAACTTTATATCACGGGTATGGAAAAAAATTTTATTGGTTGAATATGACAGCGGTGTTTAATAGTTTCCTAGGTTGACATATTTGTCTATGTAAAGGGTAATCTTCATATAAGTTCATGACTTATTCATGCTTTTTGAGAGAAAAAAAGAGGTTGTTGGTAGATTTTCCTTTTGATGGTGCAATTTTACTAGTTTGTGGCATGTTATCATATCGTGAAAAAGTCAAATGATGCAAACCCATAAAGAACAGACCAACTATTGAACAAACTAATGTGACATGTTCTACTTTGGTAGCATTAGTTACAGGTAGTTTGCAATAAGGTCAAGGTGGAGTGACCCGTCGTGCTCCATGAGCATTAGTACAAGTTATTTTATTAAGGTCAAGTTGTAGAATTGTCTGTTGAAGATATTTTGTACACAAAATTTTATCCAAGATAATTGATGTAGGTTATGGAGGGTTGTGGATTCAACATATGGTGGCAATTTCATAGGATGGTTCAATATTGCAATTGGCCCAATGCACTCTAGGAGGTTGAGAAGCATCAATTCAGAAAAGTACATCAAACGATGGTCTGAAATGGTTATATCTTAAATGGATGAAGTGGGAAGCTCGAAAGTGTGGTGAAGAAAAGAGTGAAAATCATGAGATTTCAGAGTGGATATGAGTGCTAGTGATGACCATATCAAACAAATATGACAGAGATTCATTTATGTGTTTTTTCTATATTTGTTACATGTAAAAATTAAGGGAGGGTATTGAAATTAATGCTTCCATGTTTTGTCATTATGAGTCACGAGGAGTCATTCTGGATGTTGTTGTTTCTATATATAAGTTCTAGTTGTGATCTATATGTGTCAAAATCAGTTATTTAGATATTATATATGTATCTGTTATAATCTATTAAAATTTGTGTAATTTTGTTTTGTGTGTAATTTCTCTCTTTCATATTTCAAATAGCAGTGACACGGAGCTTATTTGCTCAAAATGCATCTCCATAATTCGCCTCAACCACAAAGTTTTGAAGTCATTATAGCTTCATAACATAAAATAATAAAAAGGACGTAATCAGGAAAATAAAGAGAACAAGATGTTGCATAACGGAAAGGGTAAGCCGGTGGCCTAATTTTTGGAGCAACGATAGCATGCGTACTACGATATGACTTTAAGGAAATGAAACCCTTAGTCCATTAGTTGATGTCCCCACGAAAGCAGCCCATCCGTCGAAAAGTATGGTTGGATTCTTTGAATCCTCCGGTGGAATAATTCGAAGTGTATGACAGCCATAGTATCAAAGACTTCAACCTATATATCTATCGTAATAGATGGTTGGTGACTTCAACCTATATATCTATCGTAATAGATGGTTGGTGAACGTGAATGTTGTTATGGATAAAGATCAATTATACAAATATTTTATTTTTTTCTTTTACCCATTAGTTATGTATAAATATTTATATTTTATAATTAATACTCATTAAAATAACAACCTCCTCAATGTTTCGAGCGTAAATTAAAATAAATAACCATTTGTAAACTTTTCTGGTCTCATTTAATCACTTTAAAGAAATACGATATGAAATTTTATTCGATTGGAGGGAGATTACTTAACTCGTGAATCGTGTTTTAAATAGCACTGATCGATGCATTTCACCTCCCTGAAATTACCACCCGAGTTTTTTGGCATTGGAATAATATCATAGAGTAAATTTGTTTTAATCCAACCAAATACTTTTTGACTCTTAATCGAATAGAGAACTTGAGCGGATTCCAAAGTTGAAAAGAACATGAAAGGTGTTTCATGGGAGTGGAATAAATATTATATAAATTAAAAGATGTGTAATCAAACATTATTACTTTTGATTAAATAGAAGGGAATAAAAGTAATTATTAGCCATTGCACTTCAACGGAAGGGGTAAGAAGACTGTCGTAGCGTCGTCGATGAGTCATCTTGCTATAAGAAAGATAAATGCCAATTCATGTAAAATAGAAGTTAATGGGAAGATAATGGGTGAATAAATTAAAATTGTTAGAATTTAGTTGAATAATTTGAGAAATATATTATTGTAAGAAAATACAACTATATTACTAATTTGTAGGTTGAAGAATTAACAATGGGTAGAATTGTAGGTTGAAGAATTAACAATGGGTAGAATTAAAGGAATATAAATTAAAGTCCATAAAAAAATAGGAATGAAATGTGATTTTTAATGATATATAAATTTTAATTAAAAAATTAATGTTTAATTAGGTTAAAATTTTGGTCTGGTTAATTTTTTTTTGGAATTTGGTTTTTTTTTTCAAAAAATATTATTGTGGGAGTGTTTAAATTATTTTTTTTATTGTGGAAATTGATTCAACACCATCTTTTTTTTTGGAATTTGGTTTTTTTTTCAAAAAATATTATTGTGGGAGTGTTTAAATTATTTTTTTTTATTGTGGAAATTGATTCAACACCATCAAAAACGTTTAAAGCACCCAAAATTTTAAAATTTTCTGCCAAATTACTTAGATTACAAAATAGTTAGAAAATTCTAGAATACAGGTAAGATAAAAAAAAACCTCTTATAAAGTGCATCCAAAGCGATGACATACATTTCACTCAATGTAGGCTTTTGAGAATGTGTTATGACATGATAGCGGAGCTACAAAAGTGGTAGAGAATAACGAAAAACCCATCCATGTGTACTTGCACTTGCTGCTATTCATGATGTGCACAAACAAGGACATGACATAAAATACCAGTGAAACGTCCAGGACAAACCCGAAGTTGAAGCAGCCCAGCCCATTCCCATCCTTTAGATGGCCACGTAAGTCAACAAAAAGGGGGGAATATGGTGAAGAATGTGATTGTGTTGTGCATACAATGTTTGAATGAATTTTTAAATGAAAAACTAGCGTCATAAGCAGGTAACTGTGGGATGAATATATGTAAAAATATAGCAAAAATAAATTCCATTTAGTTGGATTCACCAAAAGAAGATGAATATTATGTTAAAAGATGGGAAAATGAGTTTGAGAGCTATAGTTGTTTCCCTGAGGAGAATGGTCAATCGGTGAAGATAGATCCCTATCATATTGTAGTTCATCACTGTGTAGGGTGGCTGCATGATGTCTCCACCATGCTTCCCCGCTCTCCTCATCCAAATTCCTCCCACACGTTATCATATTCAAACCTCAAGTGGCATCTTGTAGTTCTTCACTCCATAGACCTACTGAAAAGTGTCTCCATCGAGCTCTCACACCCTCCAAGTCGAGACTTGTCCTACACCTCATGCAAGGCATAACATCGTGAGGTCCATTCGCTCTTTTGGTATTGCTCACATCATGCAAAGACAACAAACGAATGAAATAAAGATAAATGTGATATATTATATTCTTTTATGGGTGATAGATTGCTTAATAGGTTAGCAAATGGAAATCTAACTTTTGAAAGTGACCATTAAAATAGGTTTATAAACACCTTGACTAGCACCTAGGGTTCCATAGTTCCATCTCAATTTGCATAGGAGTTTCTAAAAAAATCCATCAACCTTAAGATATTGATCGACACGTTTATTGCACAGTCACGATTTTGCTCCAACATGCCCTACAACTCATATGTGAACAGACAACAAGGTAGCCCTTGGACCCATTCCCATGTCCCCCAAAAATGTTCTGCCACGACAAGAAAAAGAACACATAAGTGCTATTTTTACGCAATGTTCACCAGCATAACAAGTTCAAGCATTTGAACTGTTGAATACGGCTAACCCTCCTACGTAGTAAAATAATGGTAAGAGAAAGAGAAAATGCATGAAGGACACAACAACATAGAGATGAACCCGACAATTGAAATACTCATGGAAGGGTAATACTAATGTTTATTTTGTAAACTTAAGCACTTGTAACAATAATAACCAACGAAAGAAAAGGAAAAATAGCATTTATGCTAGTTTAACTCTTTTGAAAGAAAAGTTGTTAGTGTGCTATCATAACATATAATAAATATATTTGGTATCGATCAGTTTCATTAAAAGGGTTATATTTATTTATAATGAATTTTAAGAAATATGTGATGGAGATATATCAAAGGTTAATGCAAATTTTTGGAAGTAATTTTTATGGAAATAGGTTTCTCCATTGACGAGAAAAATGTAAAAGGAAAAAATCAAAATGTAAATGATGCATTCAGAGTTATTGATAGTCTTTTTTGACTAAGATTTAAAAATGGGTAAGCATGTGATTTGATAGAGGAGATCTTAAGCATGTGGATAATATTGGTATAAAATATCAAAGGGTTAAATGTCTAATTCTTTAATATGCAACAAAAATAAGATAGGTAATCAAGAATCTTCCAGAATATATGACTATCATACATTGGAGAACCAGGTGTGAAGGATGAAAAATTATCAAAGAAATTACATGTAAAATATTAATGTAAGAAATGTCAATTGAATTTCAAAAAATAAGTTTGTTGAATTATTTTTATTTATGTCAAACTAAAAATTTTAATTTTGTGGTTTTAACATGGTATTTCAATAAAATAGATTTGGATCATTCAAATTAAACAACAACAACGCAATAATTTTTTGTTGCATTCAGAAAGATATGTTAATTTATTACATTCATTATATTAATTTGTATTCTATTTGTATTTT
>APFE031304334.1:121849-230385 GCA_000404065.3 Pinus taeda | reverse complement strand
AGCAGCTCTACAGAGGAGAGAACAAGGGCAGTCTTCCAAACCACCCACAGAGACAATAGACCTCGAAGAGACCCCTAAAGAGGACATCCCTCCAAAGCAACAGGCATCAGAAACAGCTCCAGCTACAACAGAGCCAACCACCACAGCACCACCAACAGAGCAGGCCGAGAGCCTGGATATGCAAAAATTAAGGCAAGAACTCCAGGTGCTGGAGGCTCAAATGACAGAGCTAAATCAAGCCAAGGACAGCTTAGCCAAGATAGAAGAGAAATATGATAAATCTAAGCAAAATGTGGCTGAGAGGGAGAGGGAAGTAAAAGCTCTAAAAAAGACAATTGCAGAGCTGGAAAAGCAGCTCAATTTTGAGAAAGTAACATCAGAGATCAAGCAAGTGATTTGGACTGCCATTGGACAATCAATCACCAACCAATGGGAGTACATTGATGCTATATATGAACAAATAGGACTCCTTGGCAGAGCAAGGAAGGAGTTACACAGAGCAAGAAACGCCCTTGGCAACATGGCAGACCTTGCCCCCAGGATGATTGAGGTCCTAAATTACAGGACTGGTTCTCAGCTGATAAAAATGGGAATTGCTAATAGAACTGAAACCATTTCCCTAATCAAAAGAACCACAACAATGAAGAACCTAATTCAGACACTGGACAGGAAAATCCATGATATACAGGCAGATGTAAATAAATTCCAGAATAGGTTCACAGCCCTACAGGACAAAGGGCTTCCCAACTTGGAAGAATCAGGGAGCTGCTCTCTCATGAAAAATACATCAAAAGAGTAAGCACTTTTGCAGCAATTCAAATTGCTGAGGCTCCTGGGACATCTTCAGCAGGCCCATTAACAGGACAGGCTCTTTTTGAGAAATTAGATAATTTATTTTTTATTAAAAATGAAATAGCACATCTATTTGATGAGCCCCCTCATTTCTATAAGTACACAGAAGCTGATGAGACCTTAGGGTCAATTTTGAGGCATCAGCTTCCCCCTCAAGATACATGGCAGGACTTAATAAAGCTACTTTTGAATCAAAGCTGAAGAATTAAATCTTTTCAACAATACAGTCCATATTGTATCTACAGGTGGACAAGGCCATGACAGCAAGCATAAAGACACTGAGCCAACTCAGCACAGGTACTCGGCATCAACAGCAGCATCAGCAGGTACAGGTGGCAGGGCCAAGAAGATACAAAAATCAGAGTGACAAAGCGCTTCAATGCTACAGTTATGATAAAGTCGCGCAATTAACTCCCCAGTGCCCAAAGGTCAAAAATCTATCCTGACAGGAGTTAAGAGCTTTTAAGAATCATTTATACTTACAATAACTTCTCATCTACTCCCCTGTACAAGTGTAAGAGATATTTTCCTCTCAGATAACTCCATACCTGAGATATTTTTGTATGTAACCTCTATATATTCCCCCTTGCGTTTGTTTAGAGGGGTTGGACTCCGGATGTAAGAAATTCTCTTGATATCTTCTCTGTTATTCTGATATTGTAACTCTCAGACAGTTAATGCAAAAGACAGTGGGATTTCTTCAAAGATGTTTGTCTCTTGATCTCTTGATGGTGTGTGGCTCAAAGTTGCAGGATTCCTGTGCATAGCGTGGCTCAATAAGTTTTTCTCATGACTCTTTATTTCACCTGCGTTCCCTGTTATTCCATATCTCTTTCATGTTTTCTATACACTTAAAATCTAGATAGTAAGGAAAAAGAATAGTCTCAGGACTTGGTCATTGACTACCCTGAGCTCAATCCAAGCTACCTTATATGTGTTCTTCTGATAAAGTATTTAAAGAGTAATTCTTCACTGCTACCTTTAATACTACATCATCACAGTGCATCGTTGTTTTAGGAATTCAAGTAATTGCTCCTAGATAACAAGCCCTTTTACAATATACAGCTTAAGTAAAGAAATCTTAATTGCTCTTTGCTGGTTGTTTCACCTCACTCTCACAATCTACATTTGTTTCATGAAATACACACAGGCCCTATAGCTACCCTCACCAAAATCAAGACCTCAAGAGAAAACAGTCCTAGACCCCATTGCCCAGTGGATTAATCTCACCTGCTGATATACTTTAAAGAAATCAGAAGCATCCTCCCAACCAAACACAGAAACAACCCAAAAAACTCATCTCATAGCTAGCCTAAAACCCTCACTGAAAGTAGTGACAAACCTTATAGAGAGAGCCCTCTCTGACTACAGTTAGGCTAGGAGCTGTAGCCCAAAGATTGGTTAGTGGTTACCCCGGCCGTATTCTCTTAGGAGTCAAAGAGAACAACCTGGGTGTTAACATAAATGGCGACTCCACTGGGGATTTCAGGATTTGAAAGTCTGTGTATCTACCAAGAAATCACTCTCAGAATCTGAACATCGGTTAAGACACCTTCAAGCTGCTCCCATACAAAAAATTTGCAGCCTAAGGTAGAGCTGACTTAGATCTCCTTTCACCATATACAGATACTCAGAGTCTTTAGAGCTCCTGTCCAGTCCTTGCTATACAAAGCCTTCATAGAAACTTAAGAGGACTAGCTCAGAAGCTGGCTCCCAAGAAGAATCTTCGGTACACAAGGAATAACCCTGACCCCAACCCCCCCACTGTATTCGAGAATCCCAATACAATCCCCAAGTTCGTCAGGGACCAGCAAAAACAAGATCAACTTGCTGACATCAGTCCACAGCTAGATCTTCCTAACTCAATCCCCACTCCTGTCAAGGTCCTATTCCGTTCTACTCCTAACTCCCCTAGTTCCCCTTCAACATCTCAAAGTTCCCCACCAAACCCTTCTTCTCCCACACAAGTTCCTTTGTCCCACACTGTTATACCCTCTATACCTGTTACCCCTGTGATACCTTTTGTTCCTCTTGTCCCGGTTGTCCTAGTTCACCCCCAGAATCCAGCAAATATGGCCAGGTATGCACCTCTGCAACTACCTGCCAATCCAGTGGCTTTACCTCAAGATTATCAAGCCAAAATAGCATACTTTGACTCCACTGGTCCTTATTCTGCCATTCAACATGCTAAAAGAATGCAAGATCATTTTGAAAATTATGAAATAGATGATGAAACTGTAAGGAGGAGAATATTTGTCCAAAGCTTAACAGGGGATGTGAGAACATGGTTTAGATCTCTCCCTGCAAACAGCATTACTACCCCTGATGAGCTCTACCAATCCTTCACAAATAGATGGGAGAAAAAGAAGGACCATTTACACATACTTGGTGAATATGACATGATCAGAAGAGGTCCTCAGGAGACAGTTTTGGAATACTGTGCTCGGTTTAATAATGTGTACAATGCAATACCTCAAAACCTAAGGCCCCCCCCTGATTTAGCCTTATACAAATTCCCAGATGGATTTGACCCAGATATGGCCTACCAGTTAAAAGAAAGAGCCCCTCAAACCCTTGAAGAAGCTCAGAGAGTTGCTGTAACGGTTGAAGCAAACCTGATCGCCAAGAGGAATAGGGCTAAAACATAAAAGAGAGTTGTTTTCAAAGAAGAGCCCTCTGCCTTGGACCAAAAATTGGATGCAATAATTTCTGGTATGAAGAGGTTAGGCGATAGGGTAGAATCTGTGGAAAGAAAATCTTCATGGGAAGCACCACAAAACAATCCTAACAGGAACCCAAACTTTAGGAGAAACCTAAATCCTAGTGGGGGAAAAGTCAACAATGACCCTGAAATAAGACCACCATTTCAAGAAAATTATGCTGAAACATCCACATCCGAAGAACAAACAGAGGACACTCATATCCACTTAATGGGGCTTGATAATAAGCACCAAGTCTTCTTGAGTCAAGAGGATCAGGAGGAGGAAGATAGTAAACAGTTTCAGACCAGTTCAGGGGAATCATTTGATTTCAAACAAGGCTATGACACTGTCTATGAGCTTCATAAACAGTACAAGTTGAGAAGTAGGACTGTAAATATAACACAACCCGAGAAAACAAAAGATAAAATACAGCCCA
Organism: Pinus taeda; assembly: GCA_000404065.3. Lineage (NCBI taxonomy): Eukaryota > Viridiplantae > Streptophyta > Pinopsida > Pinales > Pinaceae > Pinus > Pinus taeda. The sequence continues at coordinate 226,395 of APFE031304334.1, read as the reverse complement.
AAGGTGCCATAGTAGTGGAACCAAAGAACACAACTGATTCACCCACAAATGAAATAACTATTGAAGACATCAGTGAAAAGTCACCGAATTCACCAGCTCCATCATTTGAACAATTTAAACCAAACAAAGGGTCTCAAGAGGTGATCAACAATCATAAACCCCAAAATCAGGAACAAACCTTAGCAGATAAAGAAAGCAGGCTCACCCATACTACCAAAACACAAACAGAAAAACCCTTTGATTTGGAAACTGAAATTGGAAAATTGAAAATAACCATACCTCTGGCAAAGCTAGCCAAAAGTGAGATCTATAAACAGCAGATTCAAAGATCTCTGCAACTCACCCATCACAAAAACAAGGACAATAACAAAAATAAAGATAATGTGGATAATGTCAATGTATTGGATGACACCCCTGAATTGCTTTTTGGCCCAGAGGTAGATGGAAAAGTAGCAGGCTCAGGAATCCTACCCTTTTATGTTAGCCTGCATGTGCATGACAAAATATTACACAATGCAATGTTTGACTCAGGTGCATCTCATAATCTAATGCCCAAATCTGTAATGGAAAGGTTAAATTTGGATATCACTAGACCATACAAGGACCTCTTTTCATTTGATTCCAGCCAAGTCAAATGTCTAGGCCTAATAAAAGACCTATGTGTGTCTTTAGTTCAATATCAAAACAAAACCATCCTAATGGATGTAGTTGTTGCTGACATCCCACCCAAATATGGGATGTTACTGTCAAGATCATGGGGGGCAAAGCTTCAAGGGTCTCTCTAACTAGACATGTCTTATGCTACTATCACAGTCTTTGGTCAACCCAAGAGGTTGTATAGAGAGTCACTAATGAAATACATGGTCAGTAGTACAGAGAAACCCCAAAACTTTCCCATTTATGCTGTCCACTCTGACATAGACTCATACATCCTTTTCAATGACAACAGAAATAGCAACACCAAAGAAAAGACTGAGATAATTAAAACAAATCAAACTGCTGAACAAAAAGATCCTAATATCCAAACCCTAAATGAATCAAACAATGCAAATGTGCAAGACCACAAAACAAACAACGGGGAAACCACAACATTTAAACAGGATAATGAAAAAACGCTCCCTTTAGAAAACAAAGAAATCCTACCAAGGGAGAAGGATGTCATTCAAATCAAACCAAAAAGTCAGCCTATACTCCAACTTACAAATTCATGCCTCACAGACCTTATCCAAAACCCCCTAGATAAGGAATCTCTATGGTTCCTAGAATTTGATGGATCAGTCAATAAATTAGGGGCAGGCGCAGGAGTGTGGGTGCACAATAAAGAAAGCAGTTATGCAGAAGGTAGGGCTTACAGACTAAACTTTAGATGCACTAATAATATGGCTGAATATGAGGCCCTGTTACTAGGCCTCAAGTTGGTAAAATCCCTCCAAGTTACAAGAGTATCAATCCTAGGGGATTCTGACTTGGTTATCCAACAAGTTAAGGGCAATTTTGTCACCAAAGATAATAGACTTAGATCATACAGAGCTGTGGCTACTGAGCTACTTAAGTCTTTTGCTAATTTCCAAGTCACCAAAGTTCCTAGGTCACAGAACCTGCATGCTCATAGTCTAGCCACATTTGCAAGTACTTGCAAGCTTCCCTTTGACCCCCATCACCGTTTCACAGCTGAGGTAAAACATAGACCATCAGTCCCAAATAACATAAGAGACTGGCAAGTATTTGACAGTGATACACAAATCAAAAACTTTCTGAATTTACAGGAAGAATTTTCGGGCCTTAATATAGATACTAAGCCAGCAAGTCAATCACAAATACTTTAGCCAGCAAGTCAATCACAAATACTTAATTTAAACAACAGCCAAGTACTGTCTCCCAAAACAGCCTACCAAATGCTAAATCCTACAATTTTCAATCAGAATAACATTCAAGAGATCCAGCAGATTGAGCATGAAGAGACACCAGAGGATGAAACTGAAATGATACAGCTAAAGAACAATCTTCTGCCCATAGGTTTAGCTCCATTAGAAGACATGTTTGATTCTAATGATGTCCCCAATAAACCAAAAATTGAACCCCTAAATACTACCATTGAAGAACATAACATTGGGACAGTTCAAAAGCCCAAAATCATAAAACTGTCAGCTGCATTACCACCTGATCAAAAACCCAAGTATATTGATCTTTTTAAAGAATTTCAGGATGTGTTTGCATGGAGTTATGAGGACCTCAAGTCCTATGACACCTCTGTAATACAACACACAATCCCACTCAAGCCAAATCAGAAGCCCTTCAAGCAAAAACTCAGAAGGATCAACCCTATGCTCCTCCCAGCAATGGAGCAAGAAGTACAAAAGATGTTTAAAGCAGGCATAATAGCACCAATCAGGTTTTCTGATTAGATTTCAAACCTAGTCCCCACAAGGAAGAAAACTGGTGAAATTAGGCTCTGTGTGGATTTACGAAACCTCAACCAGGTATCATTGAAAGATAACTACCCCTTACCTAAAATGGACCACATTTTGCAGAGAGTGGTAGGGGCCTCAAGGATTTCCTTGTTGGATGGTTTTTCAGGCTTCAACCAGATTTTAGTCCATCCTGATGATCAGGACAAAACTGCATTCACCACCCCATGGGGAACCTTTAAATATGTCAAAATGCCGTTTGGTTTAAAGAATGCAGGGGCCACTTTCCAAAGAGCAATGGATATTGCTTTTGCCAAAGAAATTCATGACTTCTTAGTCATCTATTTGGATGACCTTACACCATTCTCCAAATCAGACTGAGAACATATAAATCATCTCAGACAAATCTTCCTAAAATGCAGAAAATATGGGATCTCTTTGAACCCCAAAAAATCCATTTTTGGTCTAGAGGAAGGTAAATTACTAGGACATATCATTTCCAAGGATGGCATCAGAATTGATCCAGATAGAATCCAAGCCATCCAACACATGCCCCATCCCAGGAATATAAAGGAATTACAGGCCTTTTTGGGGAAAATCAACTTTTTAAGAAGATTTATCCCAAACTTAGCTGAGCTTAGCAGATTGCTTAACAACATGTTGAAAAAGGATTCCAAAGTCAAATGGACAGTAGATGCTAGACAAGCCTTTGAAAGCATCAAATTTGCTCTTACCCAAACTCCTGTCCTAACTAGCCCACAGTTTGATAGAGACTTCATTATATTCTCCTTTGCCTCTGAACATACAATTGCTGCAGTTTTACTATAGAAGGATGATCTAGGAAATGAAAAACCCATAGCCTTCTTTAGCAAAGCCCTAAGAGATGCTCCCCTCAAATATCAGATCATGGAAAAACAAGCCTATGCTCTGGTCAAAGCCATTAAAGACTTTAGGATTTATATCCTTTATTCCCATATAGTTGCCTATATACCAAGCCCAATTGTCAAAGACATACTTACACAAGAGAATTTGGAAGGCAGAAGAGGCAAGTGGATAGCAAATATATTGGAATTTGACATAGGAATAAAGCCTACAAAACTCATAAAAGGGCAGGGCCTAGCCAAACTGATGTCTGAAACAAATTTCCAAGCCCTAGATATAAACCAACTAGACAGTGAACAGGAGCTGGCGACTCCAAAGATCAATGTAGCCTTTGAACAATCCCCTTGGTACTCTGATATCTGTTATGTGTTGCAAAACCTGTGTGCTCCCCCAGGACTGTCTAGAACTAAGAGTAGGTTTGTAAAAATGAAAGCCTCAAAATTCTGTGTCATGGAAGAAAATCTGCTCTGGAAGAATCATGAGGGTATCTTGCTAAGTTGTCTAATAGAAGGTGAAGCCAACAGAATCATGGAAGAGTTTCATGCAGGAGATTGTGGTGGGCATCTTTACTGGAAATCCACTGTGAACAAAATATTAAGAGCTGGATATTACTGGCCCATTATTTTTTCTGATGTCAAAAGATTTACTACTGCATGTCACAAATGTCAAGTGTTTGAAGGAAAAAGACAATTGCTGCCACTGCCTCTTAGACCGATTGCAACAGAGAGACCATTTCAGCAATGGGGCTTAGATTTCATTGGAGAAATCAATCCCTCCTCCTCGGGCCAACACAGATGGATTCTGACAGCAACAGACTACTTCACAAAGTGGATTGAAGCAATCCCATGCAGACAAGCAAATGACTCTACTATCATACAATTTTTTGGAGACAAATATTTTGGCTAGATTTGGATGCCCTGACAAAATAATAACAGATAATGTTGCTGCCTTCAGATCTAAAAAAATGGTCAATTTCTATCACAAATTTCATATTACTTTGGGCCACTCTACAACATACTATCCCCAAGGCAATGGGCTGACAGAATCATCAAACAAAAGCTTGGTAAATATGATCAAGAAAATATTAGAAGAGAACAAGAAAAATTGGCACAAGAAACTAATCAATGCCCTATGGGCAGATAGATTAACAACCAAAAGATCAATTGGGGTTAGCCCATATGAGTTAGTCTATGGTTTAGAGGCCAAATTCCCTTCATCATTAGGCGTCCCTGCTATGAAGATACTTCAGGAAAGCCAAGCTGAGCCCAATGACATGCAAAGAAGGATCAATCAGATTATATGTTTGCAGCAAACCAGGGAGGAAGTTTATAATAAAGTCCAAGTGCTACAAGAAAAGCTAAAAAAGGCTTTTGACAGAAGGACCAAAGCAGAGGAATTCAACATAGGTGATAAGGTCCTCAAGTGGGATTCAAGGAGGGAGAGCAAAGGAAAACATGGAAAGTTTGACTCCCTTTGGAGAGGACCATACTTAATACAAGCTGTACAAGGAAACAACACCTATTTTCTGCAAGATCTGAACAAAACTGACTTAGATGAAGGCCCTGTCAATGGCAGGATGCTCAAGCACTATTTTGACTACCTTCCATAAGTACAGCTGACCTACTTTTGTACATAATTTGTTGCATAGAGACTTTGTATGTGTTGTATATATTGTTGTTTTGGAAACATGAAAATAAGATTGTTTGAGGAACAATACAGCCAGCGAGCAAAATGGAAACACATTCTGTGTTTTAGAGCATCAACCTGCAATTTGAGGAATCTATGGTGAACAGAACTCCAAAGTTTCAGAGAAGTAGCCAAAGGACCCAGGCACACTGACCTGCTGTTCTTGGTCTTTCCAAGAGAAAAACCATCCCCATGTGGATCCACTGTTGGATACCTATACCAATAGGTTTCATATTTCATGATTGGATATCAAAGGTCCAAATATGCTCTGCTTTGATAATGCAAAGATCCCATATTTCCTTAAGAAGACAATGTCTGTCTCAATTTTCATAAGAACTCAATTTTGATGGATGGTCCAACAGTCTAATCTGGATCATGCCACGTTTTCAATTTATGTTGTAGAATAGAGAATGAAATCTATCCAAACTGTTTAATCTTGGCAGATCAGTAGCTAGGTAGAGAAACTAAGGTTCCCAACTGCTTAATCTGGGACCTTGGAAGGAATAAGGCTTGTATTAGATAGGAAAGGAAAGCAAAAGCCAATGAAAAGAAAAAGGCATTCAAAGGGTTTGCAAGTCCAAGTGCACCCTCCAAGAAGGAACAAAAAATGTTAGAGAACTAGTTGGGTAGGTAGATGGGGTTGCAGAAGTGGTGTCTCTTTCAAAATCAAAGCTGCTGAAACATCTACAGGAAGAGCAGCACTCTGAAGCATGACTAACTCCCTTGTTTCTCATTTGTATATCACTCATTACTAACACCCCTTCATCTATTGGTTCATGCAACAAACTCAAAATTTTGTCATGATTCTAATGGCCTTCAAAAGCCACATTTCTTGTGCAAAAATCTTTTCATTTTGATCTAATCCTGATTTCAAGTTATCTTCAAAGAAAACTTGGTTGAACTAGCCCTCACTTATATGTTCCCTCCATATTGACAACTAACTCTACTACTTAGCTCCTTATACCCCTTTTTCCCTAGTATTATAAACACCATGGTGTATAAACCCCACAATGCATAAATATCCCCTCCTTGGCACTATAGCCATAATATTCTCTCCCTGGGACTTGATTTGACGCCTGGTCAAGGTCAAGAACCCATGACTCACCTTTTTCTCCACCTCAAACCAGGTTCCCTACCCAAAAGCTCCATTTTACCTTGGAAAACCTTGAAAAAACCTTTAAAACCCATAAAAATCACTCAAAGGGTGGAAAACATTATACAATCATCCTTCCCCCGCTTTATCCTAAGGTCGGGGGGTTATTTACCCTTTTATGTTGCATAAAACCCATTTGACCCTTTTTCTATAGTTTGCGCCTTCATAAAAGATTTTTGCCCGAACTTTATGCAAAACCCGCAAATTGCTCGTATTTCTAAGGTTGGCGGACCGAAATATTTTGGTAAATGAAACCATTGAAAATTCTCCAAACAAGGCAATTAGTGCGTGGAGGGTCCCGCAGCCACGTTTGCAAAGAAAAATCATTGTTTATTGCCCGCCCAGGAACAGTTACAGATCGTGCAGATTGCCCGCCCGATGATCGTCAGATGGCACCGGGTCTAGATCTACGGCGGACGTTGATTTCGGGCAATCCCGACGTCCGCAGGTTAACCAAAGGAGGAGCTACATTTCGCGCAAGTTGGGAGCCCGGCAACCGTTGGATCGTGGGCTTCCAGATCGACGGCCCTCATCGATATCGGAGCACCCTACGTGTCTGACAGATACCTTCCAATATCTGTCAGACGCTTGCGTCAGGCCAGCATCACGCTGGGACACATGTCACTCCCTGATTGCATCGGAGCATCGCCTGACAATTCCTTCACCGTACAGGGCCGGTTCCGATATTGCGACACCTGTCCCGCCCACGTCCTCGCCCCGCTGCCTTACACATCACTGCCACATCTGCTCACCTCATCCCTCATTCGCCCACCTGGCCGCCACCTCATCACCCCCGTGGACCTGTCATTGACTGCCACGTCACCCGATGACGTCATGCTGACGTCACCCAACCCGGTCCCCCATGATGACATCATGCTGACGTCATCCAAAAAGCGCGCCAATAAAGCCAAAAAAGCCATATTTTCGCTATTTTTCACAATTTTGTCATATTTTTCGGTAAAATACTGTTAAGCTGCCTGCATATAATTCACAACGCCTGCACCACTAGTCAGCCTGCAACCAATTTCAAAGAACCCAGCGCGCAAACCCAGCTACATTCTTCAGTCCAGGCCATTGTTTAACAGGTATTTCAGCCTCGTCTCCTGTGAACTGGTTTTTCTTAAAGTTTCTTGTAAAAACCACCATAAACGCCATTAAATTGAAAATTTCACCGATAAACCAACTGCACTGTACCCAATTTGATTGTTTGAGCCGAAACATAGCGTCGGAGACCTCAGAGAGACTGCATTTCCTGCTAAAAAACCTACCCTGTTCGCGCAACCGTGGACTCCTGCATAACTCCCAAACTGACAAGGGAGGTCTTTCTGCTGCTGAAAACCCTTCCCAAAAGGCCAGAATTGTTATCCTTGACTGTACACCAACCCTGTCAAACCTGGTTCCCATCAATTTCGCTGTTTCAAGCGGCAGTTCAGAGATTATTTGTATAAAACATGGAGACCCCTGAAGTCCTTAATGTCACTCCTCTAAATGCTCCTCAAAGAGAGCTAGACTAGCAGGATTTGGCAGACCTGGATTACCAGATCTCAGAAGACTCCAGAGAAGGATGCACCCCTCATATTCACTTGCTAAATGAGTTCAGGGCTAAATACAGAGATGGAACAGATATCCTAGGCATCTGGGAGTCTGCCCTGCCAACTTTTAAAATGCCTCTAGTCAGACAATTCCCTGATCTCATCTATCTATGTGCCAATTGTTATGAGCCATCACAGAGAGCTGTAGTCAATCCCAAGGGTGAAGTTGTACTCTATACCACCCCTCAGGCCATCAGGGATATGGTTCAGTTCAAAACTCACAAGAAATTGGTTCCTTTATCCCTGCTGGACTTAATCAACCAAGGGACCAAAACACTTACAGAGGCAGAGATCCTGAAGTTTAATCAACTGTTTGTTAGCAAATCAGACATAGTGCTGCATCCTCCTATCTTTGATGGATACCTAAATCAACTTGGACTAGACTTGGCCCATATGGTGAGCTCAGTTCTGGGATATAAATCAATGGAGTTTATAGAGGAAACTGTGCTAGTCATGATGTTAATGTTTGCCCCTGGGAAGGCCCATATCTGCTATAACTATGCCACATACATCTCGGACAAAATACATGAGCAGTTCCTGCACTTACCCAGAGAGAGGGTGTTCAGATACACCTCATATATTTATCATCTTATTCTGTATCACCAATATGAAAAATTCTCTTTTGAAATCAAGAGAACCGATATAGCAGGAAACCCAAGATCGGTTGTATATTGGAGCTCAATCTTCCATGGCCATTTCTACTCACCCTATACATATTGTGAGTTCATAGATCTGTTCATTCATCCGGCCCTATCTCTACTTATGACAGAACCTCCTCCAAGACTCACTGATGAAATGCAGAGGATACTGCAACTATCCACTGCCTACAGCATAGGGGATTGGTATTTTTACCAGCATCACACTGTGATTAGGATATATGGGTGTGAGCTGCGCCCGTTCAGGCTACCCAAGTTTGTGCCTATGAGGCTCTTTGCCCTGGAGTATTTCAGACAATTCGGCCATACTGATCTGATCCATTTTGCAGGCAGGGGCAAGAAGGCACAACTCAAAGTTAAAAACCAGCTTGGTCATTTGATTTTAAACAAAAGAGAAGGATGGAAGCAGGCAGAGAGAATGTTGGAAAGCCTTGGCCTAACACAAAGCTTCCTTTGGAAACCATATGACCCCAATGGCTTCATATCCAAGAGGAGACTAAAATACAAACTCTCCAGTTATGAGCATAATAGCATGCTCCTCATAACAAGACATGCAAACCTGCCAAAATGGAAGAAAAATACCTTGGTAGAACCCCTGTCCCAAGAAGAGCTAGTTGACAGGGCTAGAAGACATTTATTGAAAATGGCTTACTTGGAATGTCCTTCTCAGGTGCCTACCCTACCAAGTTCTCACACAACAGCGCCAACTTCCTCATCTGCAACACAAGAAGGGGCAGCAGAAACTTCAGATCAGGGGCAGGACAAAGGTAAAGGCAAGGTAATGGAAGAAACAGAGGGCCAGCAGGAGCAACAGCAACAAGACCAGCAAGAAACTGATCATCAGGATCAAGAAAAGCAAACAGCAGAAGGCCAGGCAGCTACCCAAGAAAAGACAACCAGCATGGCGCCTCCTAGACAGGATTCTAGGGTGGACTCTTCGGTCCTCCAAACCCCTCAAAGGGAGGACACCAGCAGGAAAAGGGAGAGGGATACCCCTCTCACAGAAGGTCCATATAAAAGGCAGAGGCTCAATCCATTCTCAGAAGAAGAAATGCAAAGCCTTGAGACCTCTGCCAGCTCATTGCATCAAGAGCAAGATAGGGCAGCACTTGGGGAGGTCAGCTCCTCAGGACAAGGAAAGAGTGCAGCTGCAAGCATAAAGGACCAGTTCAGAGACGCTAAGAGGAGGAGTGAGCCACTCAAAATTAAGCTCTACAATCATTTGTTGAATATGGCCCCTCCAAATCAACAAAGACTAATGACTGCCTTTGACGTGCAAGAAGGCAAGATGATAATGAGCCATTTTTCCCCTACAGTACAGCAACCTCAAATAGCTGCTGATTATATAAGGACAAACTTAGAAGTACTTGCAAAAGACATCCACCCCATGGACCAGATCGAGCTCCATAAGCAGACGGGTGAGATGGTCTATGCCACCCTGGCAGACAAGACCTTGGTAAATTATAGGTTGCAAAACAGTTTAAATAACACTGCAGCTCAGCTTGAGTTGGAAAGGGCATCCTCTCAAGCCAAGGACAACAGAATCAAGGCACTAGAAGAGATCATCATAGAGTTTTGGCATGATCCCAATGATGTTAAGGCCATACAGGAGGTCCTTAAACTAAGGGATGCAGATGTAGCTGCAATCAAGAAAAAGATGAAGATCCCACCAACTCTACATCCACAAACAGATGAAGTATCCCAACAGAGACAAGAAAGGGATGTCACTGCATTACTAATGACCTTGTATAAGGAACTAATTGACACCCAACAAAAGCTGCAGGATACAGAGACTACCCTAGAAGCAGCTTTACAGAGGGGAGAACAAGGGTAGTCTTCCAACCCCCCCACAGAGATAATAGACCTCGAGAAGACCCCTAAAGAGGACATACCTCCAAAGCAAAAAGAATACGAAACAGCTCCAGCTACAACAGAGCCAGCCACTACAGCACCACCAACTGAACAGACCGAGAGCCTGGATATGCAAAAATTAAGGCAAGAACTCCAGGTGCTAGAGGCTCAAATGACAGAGCTAAATAAGGCCAAGGAAAGCTTAGCAAAGATAGAAGAGAAATATGATAAGTCTAAGCAAAATGTAGCTGAGAGGGAGAGGGAAGTAAAAGCCCTAAGAAAGACAATTGTAGAGCTGGAAAAGCAGCTCAATTTTGAGAAAGTAACAGCAGAGATCAAGCAAGTGATATGGACTGCCATTGGACAATCAATAACTAACCAATGGGAGTACATTGATGCTATATACGAACAAATAGGACTCATCAACAAGGCAAGAAAGAACTACACAGAGCAAGAAACGCCCTAGGCAACATGGCAGACCTTGCCCCCAAGATGATTGAGGTCCTAAATTACAGGACTGGTTCTCAGCTAATAAAAATGGGAATTGCTAATAGAACTGAAACCATTTCCCTAATCAAAAGAACCACAACAATGAAGAACCTAATTCAGACACTGGACAGGAAAATCCATGATATACAGGCAGATATAAGTAAGTTCCAGAATAGGTTCACAGCCCTGCAGGACAAAGGGCTTCCCAACTTGGAAGAATCAGGGAAGCTTCTCTCTCATGAGAAATACATCAAGAGGGTGAGCACTTTTGCAGCAATTCAAATTGCTGAGGCTCCTGGGTCATCTTCAGCAGGTCCATTAACAGGACAGGCTCTTTTTGAGAAATTAGATAATTTATTTTTTATTAAAAATGAAATAGCACATCTATTTGATGAGCCCCCTCATTTCTATAAGTACACAGAAGCTGATGAGACCTTAGGGTCAATTTTAAGGCATCAGCTTCCCACTCAAGACATATGGCAGGACTTAATAAAGCTACTTTTGAACCAAAGCTGAGGAATTAAATCTTTTTCAGCAATACAGTCCATATTGCATCTACAGGTGGACAAAGCCATGACAACAAGCATAAAGACGCTGAGCCAACTCAGCACAGGTACTCGGCATCAACAGCAGCATCAGCAGGTATAGGTGGCAGGGCCAAGAAGATACAAAAGATCAAAGTAACAGAGCACTTCATTTCATATTTATGATAAAGCCGCACAGCCGACTCCGCAGTGCCCAAAGGTCAAAAATCTGTCCTAACAGCAGTTAAAGGCTTTTAAGAGGCATTTATGTTTGTAATAACTTCTCATCTACTCTCCTGTACAAATGTAAGAGATATTTTCCTCTCAGATGACTCCTTTCCTGAGATATTTTTGTATGTAATCTCTATATATTCCCCCTCGCGTTTGTTTAGAGGGGTTGGACTCTGGATGTAAAAAATCTCTCGATATCTTCTCTGTTATTCTGATATTGTAAACTCTCAGACAGTTAATACAAAAGACAGTGGGATTTCTTCAAAGATGTTTGTCTCTTGATCTCCTAATGGTGTGTGGCTCAAAGTTGCAGGATTCTTGTGTATTTCATGGCTCAATAAGTTTTCTCATGGCTCTTTGTTTCACCTGTGATCATTGTTATTTCATATGTCTTTCATGTTTTCTATACACTTGAATATCTAGATAGCAAGGAAAAAGAATAGTCTCAGGATTTGGTCATTGGCTACCCTGAACTCAATCTAAGCTATCTTATATGTTTTCTTCTGATAAAGTATTTAAAGAGTAATTCTTCACTGCTACCTTTAATACTACATCATCACAGTGCATTGTTGTTTTAGGAATTCAAGTAATTGCTCCTAGATAACAAACCTCTTTTACAATATTCAGCTTAAGTAAAGAAATATTAATTGCTCTTTGCTGGTTGTTTTCACCTCACTCTCACAATTCTCATTTTGTTTCATGAAATACACACAGGCCCTGTAGCTACACCTTGCCAAATCAAGATCTCAAGGGAAAACTGCCCAAGACCCCATTGCCCAATGGATTAGTTTCACCTGCAGATAGTCTTTAAAAGATAACAGAAGCATCCTCCCAACCAAACACAGAAACAACCAAAAATAACACTTAACAACTAGCCTAAAACCTTTATAAAAAACAGTGACAAACCTTATAGAGAGAGCCCTCTCTGACTACAGCTAGGCTAGAAGCTATAGCCCAAAGATTGGTTAGTGGTTACCCCGGCCGTATTCCCCAAAGGAGTCATAGGGAACAACCTGGGAGTTAACACCTACTTCTTCCAACGCTCCACCTGAAGTGGTAAGACTCTTATCTCAGGTAAAATTCAATGGTAAGAATAACTCTTCTCCTTTTAATCATGCTCTTCGGTTTATTCAAAGAGTTTCAAGTTATGATATTCAAAGAATTAATGGAGACGTTTTATGCAGAATTTTTACTCTTACACTCACGGCGGAAGCTAGAAAATGGTGCAAAACCTCCCAGTTGCATCGATTCACAACTGGGATCAATTCGTCAAGATTTTCATTCTTGAATTTGATTATTATGACTATGACCAGGTATACGATGAAATTGATTATCTTCAGAAAAAAGATGAATCTATTAGGGATTTTAATATGCGATTTCATCTTGATTGTCTAAAGTACGATCTTGAAAGTGAACTCATATATGAAGAATCTTTAGATTATGCTGAACATTCCCTACCACCTATATCTGATCAAGCAGAAATTAGTTCGAGTTTTGTCTCATTTCTTTCTAATATGAACGAGAATTCGAATTTGAATATACAAATTGCTCATAATGAAGAAAGCCCCCAAAGCCTAGGAGTTATCCATACTCTAATACAAGAAGACAAAAACGAGAACGCTGGAGGGAAGCCGGCCTTGGAACCAGGAGTTGATACAAGGTCAGGTAATGTCGTTGCAAGTCAGCAAATGCAGATGCCAAGGTTAGAACAACAAACTATTTCTCTTTCAGAAAGTATCAGTACACAAAGGTATGATCTAAAACCCGATGTCTATATCGAATCTGATGAACAAAGATTTTTTCATAATGATATTTTTAAATACGTTGCTTCAGAATCACACTTCTCTCTTTATCCTGATGTTTTTAATGATGATAACTTTTCCCCTCTCAACATTAAAGATATTTCAAAAAACACAGAGGACAATTTAAACAAGTCATCATTAGATTTTCAAAATAAAGAGATAGCTATAGAACATCCTTTGATTGTTTCCATGCAAGGAACACTTGAATCTCCTTGTCTGAAAATATATGACCAAAAGGAAGAATCTAGGGAAACTTATAAAATTAGTTATGATGGTTACTTTGCCAACGATGATTTTATTGATTTATCTCAAGTAACTCATCAAAGCTCAAAAAATGAGAGATATTCTAATTCGGAAAACATATCATTCAATCCTCATTTCAAAGCCAAAGATCATTCGCTTGATTTTACTGACCAAGACAATGTCCCAATCTATGATTCATATCATGAAGAAACCCTCACGCCTGTTCACAATCATAATTTGTCTTCTAATTCACAAGACCTGGCCAGTGCTTGTGAACAACAAAATATCACAAGCCAATCCTAGTTGTGTTGTAGCTTTATTTATATAGATAATCATTTCTTTTCTCACTTGCGCTCATTTTGTACAAAATCGGATTGTGTTTTAAATTTTCAGTCTTTTGATAGATTATTCTGGTATGTCAAACACCTTATCAAAGAACATCCAAAAGACGAGCTACCATTTTGGAAAGCTAAACTATGTCAAGGAAGTACAGAACTTCCTCTATTACAAGATCATCAAGATATAACAGAAATTCATCCTTATTTTTATGATCCAATAGATATCTAGTTGGAAAGAAGTTTTTGCGAGAAAGAAATTTTGGACAAAATTCCAACTGGAGTTATACATTCTTATTCCACATCCAACGTTAACAGTCCAAGAAAATTTTCGTTCTTAACACTAACGTTGGAAAGTTGCATACGTGTAGGAATAAAAATGAGAAGGTGGCCCCATTGGAAATATCATTTCACCTAGTCAAAATTTTTGTATATAGTTAAAGTAGGAGTAGGAGTAGTTTAGTTAGGTGATTAGGTTTATTTTTAAATAGTTAGTAGGCAAAATAAGAAAGAAGATTATCCCTATTTTTTTTTTTTACACAACCCTAGGGAATGTCTACTTCTCACTTCGTTAAGTATTTTTCTCCATAAATAAAGTTTGCTTTGGTCAACATCAGTTGACGTTTACAAAAGACACCTTTTTCTCTATCAAGATTTTGAACTTATGCTTCTATGAATGACAAATTTTTTTCTTTGAAACTTGATCTTTATTATCAATAGAACTTTAATCCAGATATGATATTAGTTTCAACTCCAAAAATTTGAAGAAAGCAATCTTAGCGAAGCAATTGTTTTACGTCAGTACAATGATAGGCATCAATGACAAAATGAGGAGTCCCTATAGAAACAACGATTTCCAAAGAAGCTCTATTATTGTCGTCCAGAACTTTCTTAAGGAAAGAAAATTGACTTCCTCCCCGCTAAAGGAAATCGTAGCATTCAGAGAAGCAATCCAATGAAAACACTATATCTCAAAGAATAAGAGGTCTCATCACGAGCCGACTTATCATCATCACAGATATTATAACTTGCTGACTTTGCCAAAACTGTCCACTAAAATAGGGCAATGACTCAAGATTATTGCAATCAAAAGACAAGGGGTCTCATCACGAGCCAGTTTGTTCAGCAAAAGTATAAATCAAGTGAGTGACTGTGTCATAATTTGGCCACCAAACCAAGACATTGTTCTTTAGAGAATAAAAAAGAAAAAGTGTCAAAATGGGTTTTTCTCTGAATGGTTGTAAACACACTTAAGTAGGATAAAGGATCATTATTGGTTAATAGGTAACCCTGTCGAGGCTATGGACGCCTGCTGGTAGCAGAGGCTCTACCTATGACAAAGAAGCATATTTAAAAAGGACTGCTATACAGGGAAGACTTTATTTTAATTTTTATTTAAAGACCAAGTAAGGGCTGGTGTAAATGCAAGAACAAGCTAAGGATACAAGTAAATAGAAAGGAGTTGAAATGAAATATCATTGATTGTTTGAAGTATAATATTTTTATCTTTCTATAATAAAGTTTAAGTTTTCTGAGAATTTTTTTTATACTTTTAGAAGTTTGAAAAACGTCAAAAGAAGGTCAGAGATAATTGGTTCTCCCAAGTGAATCGCCAATTGTTGTGGCCAGCAACAACCCCCCCTTTTCATTTAAGTGTTTGTCCAAAATGCTAAATGAATGGGGACCGCTAGTTTAATTTTGAGAAAAATCAAGTTTTCCTTCTTCAAAATAAGGTTACCATCGTAAAGCTTAGAGAGGTCTTTCGAATATTTTTAACCTAAGTCTATGATAAGGTAAAGGTCTTTAAAAAATTGCATTACAGAAAGATAGGAAATGCCTTCATTCCCTTATAAATATTGGTATGCGCAAGACCCCCATGTTAAGCCTAACGTCGCATTGCAGTAAAGTAATGTTCATAAGGAAAAACCTCAAGATCTGCCGATCTGCGATAACACTGATCGCAAGATCGCATATCGCAGAAATAAAATGGCAATACTTAACAAACAGCAAACTTCTGCGACCCACGATGTTGCGACCTGCGATGTTGCGATCGTCGCGATGGCGCAATCTGCAATCTGGCGATTTGGGATTAGCGCGACTTGCAATGGCACAATCTTCAATGTAACGTAAGCAAATCATGAATCATTTAATCACGAATCCTTCGGGCACGCCATTCAAAGAAAAGCCACTTACCATAATCTGACCCTAGATCATGCGCTTTTAATGATAGTAAATGGATTAGTTGTCAGCTATTAAATGAAATGAAGATGCGTGCTTTTGTAAAGAATTATTTCACGTAAAGTGGCATATTTGTTATATTTGTTGCATTTAAAACTCTCCCATCACCTTTCTCGTTCAGTCATTTCCACTTCGCTCGTAATCTGCAGGAACTAAGATATAAGAAGATTCAAAATCCAAACGCAGGAGCAAATGGGAAAGAAACATAAATCCCAAGGCTCTGAGACGAAGGAAAACACGAAGGAGATGGCGCCCTTGTATACAGACACTGCATGCAACAGGGACGTAGGAAGAAAATCCTAAGGTAATGAAGGTTGATACCACTGCGGGATCACAAAACTCTTCCGAGGCATCCTTAGAGGAGCTGGCATGTTCATTTCTTCACCGAATAGCAGCTAGACCCAAAATTTTTTTGTATACAGATATGATCAGATGGATACTTGACAATGCAGAGTTACAAGGCAGACAATTCAAAGTTCAGGGACATGGGCTCATAGGATCATTCGCCGCGCAAGACTTAAAGCTTATGTATCATCTTCCTGAGCCTCAGATGACCTACAATGCGCAATTTGTCAAGAAATTTGCAGCAGAGAACCCAAATCTGGCAGAAACCACTAAAGAATGGACCAGAAGAGAGGAGCCGCTAAAAAAGGACAAAAACGGTATGTACAAGACTGGTTCCCTCACATCTCCGTATTGTTTTGCTGTGGCCATGCTTTGCAGGTTGTTTGGGATGCTAGACATAAATAAATTTTCGTCTGAATGGCTACCACTCATAGACGCCGCCACAAATGCCGATATCGTGGATTGGGCCAAGATATTTTCTGATAACCTATACACTTCTGTTATAATTACCGGTCTAAGAGATCCTTGTCTCAAAGGGTCTATCCTCCTTTTTATCCTTCTGCTTATATTATGGATTCTATTTGCTATGTATCTAAATTCCCAACTATGGGTTGGAAATGGACTACCTAGGACCTGTCACCTATTCATGTTTATCAAAAAGTATTATGGGATTCCCAGTTTGCCCCTCACTTCTATCATATTTGCCACGGGCTCATCTTAACCCCTATATAGGATGATGTATGGTGAAGAACCCCCGAGGTGCTCACCCGAAGCGCAAATAGACATCATCCCCATCGCAAGATGGTTCGGGGAAGAATGGTTCACTTACATTAGAGTGTTTGGGAGCACTGTACCTCCACATGTCCTACCTCTATATGTCCCCGACAAGCTTTTGGCTAGGGAAATTGCCTATCAGACTTGCTCAGAAGGCGGCCTAACCAAAGGACTAAAAGACAAGAAGAAGGCCATATGGCCTCAGTTTCCTGTAGCTTGTGGGGCCTTCTCATTGTTCGATGTAGGACACGCTTTTGCCAAAGTAGAGAATGTGACGTCTCTACAGTTATTTAAATTCCCCACTCGGCCTTTTGACCTAAATAATGTTGCCCATGATTTCACTATAAGTGTCAGAATAAAAGTGTTCGTTGGAAAGAAAGATTTATTTGATGATTTGTTTCAAAGTAAAAGTTCACTCCAGGAAGTTTTGTGAGAAGCTCGGTCGAGGTTATCCCCAGATGACCTCCAAAGATTTTTGTTATACAAAGAAAGAAGGCTAGCCAGTGTTCCTCTAGAAAAGCTGTGACTGCTCGCCAGAGAGCCTACTCCCAGTGTCAGCCTCAGTGGAAACTCTAGTATTTCCAAATCCAAATCTGACGCTGCCCAAGGAATGCCTGAACGTTCTAAAAAGTCTGCAAGCAACCAAGGAAAAAGTGAAGAAACAGCTAAAGATACAGCTCAGTCAAGTGCAATGTCGCAACAACAAGTTATCGCCTCCCCACCAAGAGATGTCCCTCCTCCCATCATTAAATTGCCACTCGTCACAACAGAGCTCAACAAAGAATGGGAAAACTTCAACGAGCTAATCAGCCTTGAAGGGAAAGTCCCAAGAACACCTGTGAGCAATGCATAGGTAACACAGGAAATGGTTTCGAGCATGGTCAGTAGTGTCTCAGAAACGGAGCACAGTCATATCGCTTCACCTTCTGAGCTTCTACTTAGTGTAGAGGAAATTCCCCCACTAGATGTATTCTATAGTCCCCAACATAAAGTAGTTGTGAGGAGACAAAGAAAGAAGAGAAAGCTAGAGAATACACTCTCACAGGACGTTGAACATTTAGACGTCTTATGGAAAGACACTAACAACAACCCGACAGAAAATCTCATGAAGTTATCTCAGATCGCAGGAGCATACGCTTCTGCGACTATCGACAAGGCGTTTGAAGTTCAGCAACTATTGAGGGAACAAGAAAACCAAATACAACTACTACAACAACAGCTACAACAAGCCAATGCTAGTATTGAAGCGTCCAAACAACTCGACAAACTACAAGAAGACTTTCAACAGATGTAGATAAGCTATTAAAGAAGCCTAGACGAAAAAGGAAAGCAGTTGCAAGCTTTACAAGAAATACACAAGGATGATCCCAAGCTTGCCAAATTTGTTTCAGAATCTACTAGCTTAAATGAGAAACTTCTGCAGCAACAAGAAGAGTTGGGACGTAAAATATTGCAGTGGAGTCACTATTGCGAGCTGAGCGATAAACTCACCAATCAAGTGACGGACTTGCGAAGTGACTACGACCAGATTGACAGACAAGTGACAGAGTACTTAGCTTGGCAGGATGGAGAGGAAGGGAAGAGAGTAAATGCACCCAGAATAAATGAGAGCCATAAAGAATTGCTCTTTAACAAACGGGATGATCAAATCAGGCAGGCAGAACAGGCGGTGGAGACAGCGATGACACAGGCGAGCGTTCTTATCGATTGTGTAAATGACGATTTACACAGAGCCAACTTAATCACAGAAACCACCCCGGGGTACCTACCAAATAAGTCATGACTGGAGGCAGAATGGAAGCAGAAGGCGTAGGAAAAGGGAAAAGCGATCCAGGCATTAAACAGGTTGAATTGGGAGTGTTACTGGGCATACTTAGTCAAGCCACAGAGTCAGTGGATGACTGTGAAATGCATCATAAACTCAGCCGAGGAAGTAGTGCCAGCTCTCATAGATTATGTTTTCGCAGCCCAGCTCAGCGTAGAAGTCGGCCAACCGACTCTTGTCAAATCCATGATGAACACTTGCAGTTTTAAGGACCAAATTCAGAAATAGCTTATTTTTAGAAGTTTGTTGTTTCTTTTTGTTTTAGATTAGAAAAAGGACATTCATTGGAGAACCGTATCCTAAAATTTTGTAAAAACACTATTATTAGAATTAGGAAGTAGTATTTTAACCCTTCTCATGCATTTAGAGAAGGGTCCAGAGATTTTTCAAAAACTTATCCTCAGAACATGCACTTCTGCACCCTCAGAGGAGGTTTTGATGAATGGATGGATCGAGATTTATTTTTACTTGCATTTTGATATCTGCTACTGATGTTGCACTTTTGTACTCTTGGTAGATTTTAGAACAAGTAGAGATAGATCGTTTTGCTTGAAGCTTATGGGTAGAACTAGTCATAAATGGTACTTTTATCTCTTGGCAAATCCTGCTTATGTTCTTTAAGTGATTTATAGTTTTAGTTGTTTATATGTTATTGCATGAATGTATGGGTTATCATTTGGCACTTTTGTACGGTGGAGTCATATTGTTTATGTCTGACATATGAATAGCTTATTGTGCGATATGCTGTTCACAACTGTTTTGCCTAACTTCTTATGCAAAGTGGTTTATCTTTAATGATTTCTATTCTTATGATAGCTGAATGATCTTTATTACCTGTTATTGTTCAAAATCTCTTTAGATCACATAATGGAAGATATACAATCTCGGGTTAGAATAGATTTGATGTGTTGTTTCTCACTAGATTACAATAGCATAGAGTAAGTTAAAGAATCTGAATAAGATTAGCTTTAGAATACTCTTAGATCAGCATAATTCAACTCTACACACACACACACACCCAAGATCGAGAAACTGGTCCCGTTATTCCCAGTTGGACCCGCTATACCAAACGGATAAGGAGCTACCAACCAAGGTCAGGACTGGGTGGGTATCCCCCTTGTTTTCGAACCGATTTTCGGGGCTTCAACAAGGCCCAAAGCCCAGGTCACTACCCATAATTCAATGACACCTTCAGAGATGAATTTACACAAAAAAACAATGATACATTTGAAAAAACATTAACAAGGACTAGAATGAACCCCTACTAGCCATGACAAGTGTTTCATCAAACATGTCACAAAATTGAAAGTTACATGTATTAACAACAGAACTAAGCATAGGGGTCTCATACTTATTTGAGAATTTCTAAGAAGCATTGATGTATCAACACATTAGCTGCAATTTCATCTATTAGGCCATAGATACATTGTTCGTTCATTTACGACTAAAAACATGATATGAGGAAAATTGCATGACAGCCATAAAATGCATTCATAACCAACATATAAACATCAGAGATGCTAAGCATAGAACTTCCATAAAAAACATAAAAATAAGCATATTTACCCATCAATACCATAGGAAAGAGATTTAATTTCCACAAGAAAAATGCAACCGAGTTTGGGGCTTCCAATTACCATCTGACCATAGACATGGGTAAGCCAAATATCTCTTTAGTGAGTCACCCCTATGCCATATTCCATGCATGAATGTGGGATCTCATGGAACAATCCATCAAAACTAAACTAGAGCTTCCAAAGGCAAAACCACCTCAACCCATCAAACAATGATTCCACCTCATGGTTGGACATAATAAACCATCACCAGATTGGTCTCTACCCAAGCCTTCTAGGGATCCAAAGAATTTGTTCCAACCAAGGCTTCAAGGACTAGTAACTCAACTCATAGTTTTTATCGGGCTTCCAAATCATTTGTCCAACCAGGGCTTCCAAGACTAGTAACTCAACCAGCAAAGGCTTCCAAAGTGTTTTTCCAACCAAGGCTTATAGGACTAGTAACTCAACCCAAGATGTTAAAAGGATTACAGAGCATTTTTCCAACCAAGGCTTACAGGAACTAGTAACTCAACCCAAGCTAAAGGAAACATGAGAACCAACTAGAAAAATAAAGAAATGAACCCACAACACCATTGATATCACTGAAATGGCAAGGCTAGGAAAATCCACTATCAATCTAGGCAATCCTTAATGCCAATGATAGATCACGATGAATAAACCACATGCATATGCCATGCATGCCAAAAGTAGTGAGGAAAACTTACATGCAACTCGGTACCTACCAACAAAACTCGTTGTAGTTGGGAATCCCGATGTCCTCATGTGCGTTCTTGCTCTTCCTTTTCCTTCTTGCTCCAAGCATAAGAGTATGCCACACTCTCCAAGACTACTCCAAGAAAAACTTTGTGTCCAAGAATATGAGAGAGAGAGAGAGAGAATAGAATGAGAGCTCCAAAACTAAATTGACAAAAGGCTTACACTGACCAAGCCTGAGCAAAATCTTGCCAAATGATCCTCAAAAGCCTTTTTATTAATGAGGTCTCTATTTTCTTCAATTTCCATTATTTTCCTTCATTTTCCTCCTGACATGCAACCTGTGACCTTTCACCTTCCTTTTCTCCTAATTTCCCTTTATTTTCATAAATAAAATGCCAATAAATGACTCATTCCTTTCCAAAGACTTTTCCATTTCCTTTGCCAATTTCTTTAGCCATAATAAACCGAAGTGACACCCCACTAGGATTTTTTTCCACCATTCAACTTGCAATATGTGTCCCATGACCGTGGTCTTGTATTTTTATATTTACATGGATTTTTATCCAAGGCTATTACAAAACCCTCCTCATTGGGGGAACGTCGTCCTTGGTGTTCAATGACACCTATAACGAGCAAGAACGTTGAAAACAAAACATACCATCCATGGAGCTTTATAACATAGCTCATTGCATTATTTACAATGACCATCTACTAAAACATGACAAACATATCATTTAATAGAGCTTTATAATACAACTCATTATGGTATTTACAATAATAAACACATATACAAACATACACATTTGCTTCACCAAAAAATAATCATATTGTCTATGGAGCTTTATAAATCTCTTTTGATACAATATTTACAATAATATACACATATACACATTTTCTCAACTAGCAAAGAAAATGATAGGATGCCCATATCAATTAACAAGGGAATCTAGAGGCTCACACCTCTACCCTCAAAAGCAGTACCAGGATTCACCTCCTTTACAAGAAGTCTAGAATCCACTTTCAAAGTCAAAGTTACATCCAATGTCCAGTGATACAATCCCGTGCCACTTGCCCTCTCAATGAACAGTTACAATCTCATTGCTCCAGGCACACTCCCAATGTGCATGTGATTCCATCTAGGAATTCTAATGACAAAACCAAATCCATCCCCCAGCCTTTCCTTCTCTACTACACAGTCCCTCAGGTGATCCGGTCACCCCCTTCAGTGTAGTGACACACCTTCAAAGTTCCGCTAGAATCCCCATCCCAAGAAGTCCATCCCTCACCAATGTTTCCTTGCATCAGAAGGTCCAAAAACCAAGGCATATACCTGCCTCAAAACTTTATACTGGTCATAACATGATAATGGTAATCAATGGACACTATTCGGTATCGGTGTCCCACAATGGCCCTGCTTCTGAATGCTTTACCATCATACTGCTACCTATTCCAATTTCTTTCATTGTTGTTGCTAATTCTTGCAGTCAGTTTCAACCACCCAACTTGGGAATTTCCCATGATTTCATGTACCAAGTGTGTAACTGCCATTAGATTTAAAATAAATTGAAATAACTTCAAATCGTACCTCATTGTTGGCTCGTCAATAAGGTATACTTGTAATTTTGTTCAATTCCTGTCACAACAAGTCAAACTAGCATCTTTGGCCAAATCATCATGTATAAACATATCACATTTGGTTAGCGCAAAACAAAACCATCATAGATCAAAATCATAAATCACATGTATGCATCATAAACTAGAATCATAGATCACATGTAATCATCATAGACCAGAATGATAAAACACATGAACAATAAAACTAAAATAAAATATTTATACTTATCCTTTAATTAATCCTTAGCTTCTACCTTTGTCCTTATTTCATATGCACACCAGATCCGTTTGCACACCTGAAAAACACCCAATTCCTTCTCTTCAACCTTGTACACATATACATAGTGTAAATCACACACATATAACCACACACGATATAGAATTCCATGCAATACATGCACCTACACCTGACATACAACACATACACCTACACTAAGTGTACAACACAACACAATACATACTCCTACATCTGGGGTTCACCACAACACAATAGATACACCTACATCTCATGTAAAACACAATACATATACTTACAAAGGGTACAACAAAATGAATAAACATGTCATGATACCATGACTACACAATGCACATACATAGTGCCGCATTCCCACAACACAACATGTATGACATGCACACAATACCACATGTACACCAGTACCATATGTACAATATATACATAGTACCAATTGTACACCACACCACCTGCATAATATGTGCACAACATCACATGTACATGACACCACCTACACAATGTGTACACAATGTGTACACAATGTCATATGTACACTGCACCACCTGTACAATGTGTACATAATACCACATGTACATAACACCACATTCATGACATGTACATGAAACCACATGTACACGACACCACGTGCACGACATGTACACAACACCAAATATCCAAGATGTGCACAACACCATATGCACATAACACTGCATATACAACATGCACACAATACAATATGTACACAACACCGCATATCCAACTTGTACATAGCACCATCTATACCCAACACTGCATATGAAATATTCACACAAAACTATCTATACCACCCTATACATAACATTGAATTAAAAAAATGTACACACACCATATATACACAATACTTCATGCACAGAACATCATAGATGCAACATGTACAACATATACAACATATGCATAACAATAGTACCACACATCCAAAACCACATTGTCTCTACTAGGCAGCCTTGTTTCCAGTGTCTATCTAGCATCTATGCTTATCCTAGCATCCCATGAAGCACATTATTTTCATTTCGTTGATATATCCTTCGGTGTTACCTGTCATAACATAAACATAGGTATAATACAAGCATACAATATCAATTCATATCCACATGATATTGACCTTGTATATTTGTCATGACTACTCTTCCCACTTGATTCATCATAAACTAGGAACCTATTCATGCCATTCACCTACATAAGCAATCATTCCTCCAAAATGATCCATGGTGACCCTGTTAGAAAATGAAATACATACATACAATATACATATAAACATCAACATAAAAAAACATGATCCATGATGACCCTATTAGATAAAACCATACATACAAACATATATGCATATAAACATTAGCATAAAGAAATCATGATCACAACATAATTACTATATGTCAAGGTCAAGGTTAATAGAACTTCCTTTATTCATGCACAACATGCACAACATTTAGAAAAACAGTTCCAAAGATAGCTAAGGCATCTGACACCTCAAGTCCATTCACTTTACCTCTCTTGTTATCTTTCTCATGATTGTCCTACAACCATCCACTTACACTAATGGACCCAACCAACTTAGCCGACTGTCATACTCTTACCTTTATCTTTCCTTACACATGCGCTGAGCTTCATCCACGCCTTACATAACATGTTGGGTACCACACAAATCTCCCTGAAATCCATTAATTTTCCTCTTTCGCAACTAATTCCCAAGACCCTCAAAATATAAAAGGGAAGAATAGGAAACAAACAAAAAGAAAATCATGAAAACCAATAACAATATGAAACAACAAACAAAGTGGCATGATCATGCACTAGACATAATAAAACTACAAATAAAGCACAAGAAAATGACAAGTTACCAAAAGCACAAGACTTTAAACAAACATCATGACTCAAGCCCGATGGGTTCCAGGTTCTTCCAAAGGAAACATAAACCTGATACTGCTTCAACATTCCATGGAAATTCTTTTGCCATGCAATTCTATTTATCATATTGCTGTAACAAATAATTATCAGTGCATAAATAAATGTAACAATAAACCAGTTAGTTTACCTTGTTATTCCAAGCTTGTTACCCTGCAACTTCTAACACATGTCGACCACATGTTCCAAATATCAAGACAATCATATCTATCAATTTTAAATCAACCTTTACTAAGACTAGCAATCATGTCATAATCCATAGTCAACTCATAGTCATTAGACATAATGATACAACTCTCACCTATTACACTCAAGTACATGTCAACTATCTCAACACATATGTGTGAGTAAAACCATCTTAAAACAATATCATTCCTTCAAGCAATCTTACATACACATAGTCATATTATGCAATTCATCAAACATTCAACCAACTTGGAAACATACCATGTGAAATAAATCAACCAGATGATGTAATCAAACCCTCAAACATCGAATATATGACATAGGCCAACTCATATTTTAATGTATCTCAGGGGAGGCTATCTTGTCTATGCAATCAATCCAGATTAGCATGATATAACTTCAGGACATATCAACTCAAACATAAATAAGGTCATGATATCCATAATAGTCACTAGATAACATGTTCACATCATAAACTCATAAACAATTATTATTAATACATAATAATCACATTTTCATAGTCATTTTAGATTAGTATGACATAATATCACAACATAGTAACACATACCTGAATGTCATAACCTTAACCATTTGCATAGACCAATCCAAATTAGTATGATACATATAACATCAAGATCTTAATGTAATAACCCTAATCATCAAGTTACTAGCATATAAAAACAAGTTATATATCATTCTCATCAACAACATATAACCTAACCATCAAGTTATCTAACATAAAACAACAATAGAAATGCATACAACAACATGTTACTATCATTCATGACTATATGACACAGGCGCATATTAGTACACTAATCAAATATTATTCATCATTCATGTAACCATAATAATAATAGAATGAAAGGCATACACATAACCATAATGCATATAACGGTTCTTAACCTACATACTTGCATGCCCAATATACAAATCTGTATGACGACACACTCTTTCCTCGAGGTCCAATGTTGCAAATCACTTTGATGGTATGCATATCCTACTTAATCTCAACCAAAACATTAGCATCATAATATACCAATAACATCATGATGACATAATTGCATATAATGACCTCACAATCCATGTCTGACCTACCATACATGCATAACCATAATCATGACAATGCATGCATAAGAACATATAGACACTGACATGCATAACAAATGCATATACAACTAACATGCATTCATGACAAACGAATCCCAACAATAACATCATCAAATCCTACATGGAAACACAACTGTAACAATTACCACTACCATGCATACATAACAAGAACATATACAACCTACATGCATGCATGAAAAACACATTCTTCCCATCCAGTCCAAGTGGTCAACCATACTCTGATACCACTTTGTAGTATCAGATATCACCCAAAGAGAGTGAAACCCACTCTGATACAACTCTGCAACACCATCCTCCCACATCTACCCAAGTAATTATCCAACTGGGGTAAACATGTGATGAGAAGTTACTATGATATGATTCGACTCCCTATGTGCCAGTTAAGGAAGTGGAATTGGTGGAACACACCACCTAGACCTTCCACATAAGCAACATAACTCCTAGGAGCCATCCCAACCACTCAGGTAACCAACCCCTAAGACCAACTGAAGTTTTATTGTATTATACCCTTAGACACTCCCTTGATATGGACAAGGGCACATCTAGGAGGCTACATAATCTCCCACATCAATGGCAAGGGACCTTCTAGGGTCTTTTTTCCCCAATGTTGTGCCTGCGTCTCCAAGATTTGTGCCACTTTTTTAGGCCTAGAGCCCAGGTCATTTCCCAGAAATCAATGACACATTTAGAGATGAATTTACACAACAAAACAATGATACATTTGCAAAAGCATTAACAAGGACTAGACTGGACCGCTACTAGCCATGATAGGCATTTCGTAAAAAATGTCACAAACATGAAATCTACAGGTCTTAATAGCAGAACTGAGCATAGGGGTCTCATACTTATTTGAGAATCGTTATGAAGCATTGGTGCCTCAACACATTAACTACAATTTAATATATTAGGCCATAGATACATTGTTCATTCATTTACAAGTAAAAACATGATATGAGGCAAACATCTTTACAGTCATAAAACTCATTCATAACCAGGATATAAACATCATATATGATAAGCATATAATAATCATATAACTGCATAAAAATAAGCATATTTACCCATCAATACCATAGGAAAGAGATTTTATTTCCACAAGCAAAATGTGACCAAGTCTGGGACTTCCACGTGCCACCCAACCATAGACATGGCTGAGACAAATATCTCTTCAGACAATCACCCACGTGCCATATTCCAAGCATGAATATGGGATCTCATGGAACAATTCGTCGAAACTGAACCAGGGCTTCTAGAGGCCAAACCACCTCAATGCATCAAATAGTTATTCCACCTTCCTAGTCATAAATAACAAACAATCACTAGATTGGTATCTACCCAAGCCTTCTAAGGCTCCAGAGTGTTTGTTCCAAAAAAGTCTTCCAGGACTAGTAACTCAACCCACAACTGTTGTAGGGCTTCTAGAGCATTTGTCAAACTATGGCTTCTAGGACTAGTAACTCAACCCACCAAGGGGTTCCAGAGTGTTTATCTAACCAAGGCTTCTAGGGATAGTAAATCAACCCAAGCTATTACAGGGCTTCCAAAGCATTTTTCCAACCAAGGCTTCTAGAAACTAGTAACTCAACCCAAGCTAAAGGAAACATGAGAACCAACCAAAAAAATAAAGAAATGAACCCACAACACCATGGCTATCTTGGAAATGGCAGGGCTAGGCAAATCCCCTATCAATCTAGGAAATCCTCCATGCCAATGGAATATCATGAATAATAAACCACATGCATATGCCATGCATGCCAAAACTAGTGAGGAAAACATACATGCAACTCGGTACTTGCTAGAAAAACCTATTTTAGTTGCTAATCCCCATGTCCTCTTACACTTTCTTGGTCTTCCTTTTCCTTATTTCTCCAAGCATCCAAGTATGCCACACTCTCCAAGAAGTCTCCAAGAAAAACTCTAAGTGTCTAAGAGTATGAGAGAGAGAGAATATAATGAGAGCTCCAAAACTGAACTGACAAAAATCTTACAATGACCAAGCCTAAGAAAAAGCTTTCCAACTAATCCTCAGAAGCCTTTTTATTAATGAGGCCTCTATTTTCTTCAATTTCCATTAATTTCATTCACTTTCCTCCTCACATGCAACCTATGACCTTTCACCTCCCTTTTCTCCTAATTTCCTATATTCTCATAAATAAAATACCAATAAATGCCTCATGCCTTTCCAAAGCCTTTGCCATTTCCTTTTCCAATTTCCTTAGCCATAATAAACCAAAGCGACACCCAACTAGGATTTTTTAGCCCACCATTCAGCTTGGAATACGTGTCCCATGATTGTGGTCTTATACTTTTATATTTACATGGATTTTTCACCAGGGTTGTTACATAAGAAGACATTGGTGAAGCTGGAGATATAAAGAGATCATCAAGCTAAGAGATGAAAGGACACTAGATCATGACAAAATACTAAAGGTTAAGATCACTTGGAAGACTCTACATGAACCAACCTCTTTGAGGATGAAGATAAAGTACTTGAAAGATCCACCATGAAGACCCAAATATGGAAATAAGGAAGAAGGCTTGACATGGACACATCACAATGAAGTTCCATGTCATCATTGCTCAGTCATGACTTGTCCATGTGTCACCTCAAAATTCATAAGCCACATCATTGTGGTGTAATTATGTAATTTCAAAAAAATAAGAAAATGTAAAATGTGTGGAAGCCCAAGGGTCACACATAGAATGTGAAGAGTCATATAAAATCTCAAGGGTCTCATAGGAATTTGAAAAGTCACATAGGAGCTCAAGAGTCATGAGGGAGCTCAAGAATCACAAGGGAGGTGGAGAGTCACCTCATTGGTTATATATACACCCTCATAGCTCAAGCAAAGGAGTTTTCAGCTTTGCATCTCATGGTAGGCATATGAGAGAAGATTAGGCTTATGAGAAGCAAGTAGTTTCTTAAATTTCCATTATTGGAAGTAGTCTTGTATCATTGTAATTATGTACCTTGGGAATTTCACTTTATAATCTGAAGCTCTTGGAGTCGTCACACTTTTCATGCAGATGTCATGGATTAATGTAAGATTATTTTGTGTATTTTTATGTAAACATATACTAATGAAAATGATTTTTTTTTGTTGGCTTTAGTATGCATTTTTGAATCATGTGTCTCTTGATTTCATCATTATTATTTCTTTGTGAACTATTTCATAGGATTATCATGTTGGATGGTGTTTCCATTAATGTCAACCTTGGGTTTTGACTGGTTAACTTTTATTGCAAACACTTGTTATTGATATTAAAATAATAATGAATTCTTCTTAGAATTGTTTGGATTACATCAAGTTGAAGGCTAGCCTATTGGATGGTTGAAAACCCAAGTCCTCGAGTTTGGGTTCCCTAGAATGAGGATGTCACCTTAATTTGTTGAGGGATTTTGAAGTGCCCAATTATTGAATTTGACTTGGATATCCACGTCATTGTATTCTCCTCATCGAGATCTCTCTAGTGGTATGTGGTACACTACATAAGTCCTCCCAGTTTGGGAGATAATTGAGTTTGAAGTCAGAGACTTCACTTTCCACGTTTCCATTAGTTATTGGTATCCAAAATTAGGAAAAAGGATTCTTTATCTCACTTCATGGAGGAATAATTTTAAGGCAATCTACTTCATATATTTTACACCCGTACATAATATCTAGAAGCTAAACCTCTTCACTAAATCAAAACAGTCCTTTCCTCAGGGCATACAATTTTTATTGGTAACCTTATTAAATGAAATTAACATAATTAAAACGTTTCTTGAGCTTATATACATTTCTAACATTCAATTCATGAAGCCTCTTATTAGCCTAAACATAAAATATAAAGGAAAATCTAAGTTTCCAAATCACAACATTCCTAACAGATTATATCTTTGTGATTTTCGGCCTAGTAGGGAGCTTTGAGGAAAAAAGATTTAAGATCTTTATGAGGATTAGAGAAGTGAAGTTGCAAGGGTTGTTATTTATTAATTTAACTTTTCTTGGCTTGGTAGAGGCTACCTTGAACTTGTCTACATTACTAGGTCTCCTGAGGTGAGTTCTGTTGTCAATGCTTTGTGTTATTTTATGGGCATTTTCCTTGTGAATAGAAAGTCGAACCTCTAGGGATTGATCACATATACATGACCTTAAACCTTATAAACTCAATAGCTTGGTGCCTTCAAAATTTCTGGCCATTTCCTCCACAAGAAAGGTGTTTTATTTATTCTTGATCTCTTGGCATGTGCTTGGCACACGGCTCAAACTTGTTAGATCTATACCATGACCACGAGCCCATATAATTTGACTTTGTCACAAACGGTGTGGACTTTGGTAGGGTGTATCTCTTGGAACATATTACCTTGCACTCTCGCCCTTGAGGTAACCTCATGATGTCTTGAATATTGTTTGGACATTATTTTTTAGTACAGACCCTACGGTTAAGGCACACCATTTAGGGTCAACAAAGCTAAATTGAACATTATTTTTGACAACCTCATTTTGGGATTTTGGCCTCCACATTTTTATTGCTTGGGTATCATAATTCATCCTTTTCAAAGAAATTTTCCTTACAATACCAACAAGCAAGGTTATGGCATCGCGTTCACTTGGTGGCAACCTTATAGACCTTGGCACTCTCTTGCAAACTGGTTAGGGATTACTCTCCAACTTCAAATCTCTTAGTAAATCCAATGTAGACCTTATTTGGGCTTTAACTTGATAGCAAAAGCAACATAACCCTTACCTTGAAAGACCTTAGAAGTATGATTGAGAACTCATTTGTACTTGAAGCATAGTAACAGTAACAATCAATTACATGAATTATAATTCATTACAATGCATTGTGAGTTGAATAATCCTCGATTGAAATTTAATATCAGAGTGACACATAGTTTGAAACCCTTGGTGATAGACCTGAGTTGAGATGCCTATGATGAAGTGACTTAACCTGAAATAGTGACATTATTTGACAATGAACGAATATCCAAATACTTGACTACATATCTTGTGAATCAATAGTGATCTCAGGATATCCTGGTATTGACTTTGTTTGCTATTAATTAGTAGTGAATTGATTGAATATTGAACATTAGACCTTAATGTAACTTGACTATGATGATGACCCTTAATGACTAGAAATTTAATATACAAGCACATTTTACAGTGAGCTGTATAAATTTGATGATGCACAACCCTCTTGTGATTATCCTAGTTTAAATGTGAGAGAGTGACTATTGAAGTTTGGTCCTTGACTCAACAAGTTGTGAACAATTCTTGTAATCAATCCAACAGTGATGTGTCGCCTAAAGTATGACTTAAGATTTGAAACAATCACTACATGTTACCTAAGTTATGTTGGCAATAAAATAATGAATTGACACCTTGATTTGATTGGACATTAGAACTAGTGACATGACATGTTAGTTTGACTTATAGGACTAACATATACACACTTGATAGTAAGTTGGCACGTTAACTTTAAATGACGTAGTAGTAATACTTGACATAAACCTGTGACTGTAATGATCCTGGATTTTTTACTAGGTGTCTTGTAGTGATTACCTAGAGGTTTTACAATTTTAGTTGTAACATAAATGTGACCTTACATGGTAGTAGCTCATTGGGAAAAATATCATGTTGTTGTACATTTTATCGACGTAAAAATAGATAGCAGTATTTGAGCAATGATAAACAGTGAAAATACATATGTTGGTAGCTCTCTGTGGGTATATATTGAGAGAATTGGTAGTAGGTCATAGGGATGACCCAAGGCATCTTGGATTTTTTCTATTATTAGACACTTGTTCCCAACACTTGTAGCAATACAGGCAATTTGGTATATGGTATACTGATTAGATTAGACTGCTTCATGAGCTCTTGAATGATTCTACATTCATGAGCAATGTAGTGTTGCGACAATGTATGTAATGATCAGTTTGAGCAATATAGTGGTGAGTGGCCAGTTTGAGTAGTTGATAGTTGATGTGACAACCTTTGATGTGCAACTTGTTTAGTGGATTTATTTGTGTAGTGGTTAGTGGTTATTTTGAGAAGTAACATGGAGCAGGTAGTTTGATTTGTCAACAGTGGTTAGTTAGAGATTTTTTGTACAACATACGTAGAGTAGAATTATCTTCATTACAACTTTCTCATATCAATTCAGAGCACAAGGAATCTAGTGCGGAAATTGTGAAATGTGGTTTGTCATCTGTTCACGGTGGTAGGGTGGTGCAAGACATGTGATTGGAGTCACCTTTAGGTTATGGCATGAAAACACTTTAGGGCGATAAGGTGCTACTGGGGTAGGTCGTATCCTGCATAGGTTATTGTGGCATCCTTTCTATTGGGGCTGCTAAATTGTAGGGTGACGAAGCATCCTTCCGACAACAGCTCATAAACAGAGTGTTGGGGCACTCGTCAAGTTGTGGCTTGATGTATATGGCATTAGGGAATCCTTTTGATTGAAACATTTTATTAAGGTGTACTAGATTCCTATAGATTGTAGCCCATAAATTAGGGGATTGGAGCCTCCTTTAGTTATGGTTGAAAAATTGATGTAATTATTTATTTTAAAGAGAAGAAGGCAATTACTAGGAAGCATTCGGTGGTTTTTGACCTAGAGGGTGTTTTCCACCTAAACATTTTCTGTCTACTATCTCTATGTTTCTACATTGTTGTATGGTGTTGTTTACTGGATTTTCTATCTGATATTGAATAATAGTAATATTGTTGAAGATTAAATGATGTTCTAAAAAGGATTAATAATGTGCTAATTTATAAGAAATATTGATTCGCCCCCTTTCAGTATTTCCAACATTTTTACTATTATTTTAGATATATGTGTCTTTATTAGGATATTAATATTATTTTTCTCTTAAACACTCACTTCCTCTTCCTTTCCTTGAAAGAACCATTATACACTTTCCAATTGAAAAAATTATGAGGCCAACTAACTTATTTATCTCGAAAGTACATGCATTTCTCTTATGTTGTTTACTACAACCAAGGAAAATATTTAAGATTATGGAAACTGACCTAATTTTCCGGTTAGGACTCCTACTCCAAACAATGTGAGGTATAATTGGAACTTCATATCAGGGAGACCCCCTTAATATTTGTGGCATCCACCAATGTCAAGAGTTCTCACGCTAGAAGGAGGGGAACTTTTTATGGTTGACAATTCACCAGATTCACATAAAGAACCTTTTGTGCAAGCTAGTAATCATTCGAGCCCGACTCCAACTCATATATCTGAGAAAGGAGAGTCCTCTCATCAAGGTACAGAGCTTACAATCGAAGTCACTTATGATTAACTCCATAAACTTTGGCCTATTACTTGTTAGTTTTCTATAGATCTTGGACTACTTCCTGTCACATCCTTTCTTCCTCATAAGAAAATAAAGAGAGAGACAACCCCCATGGTGTGTTGGTTTCTTTAGTGGAAAAATTGGTTAGTGCAACCCTTAAAGTTTTAGCTAACCCTTTTAATGGAATTAATTATCAAGGGTTTATTCCATCGTTTATTAAGGAAAACCTAGATGGAGACAAGGAGGATTTTCATTTGTTTGACAAAGAACATCCGAGGGAAGACGCACAACCTAATAATAACAAGAATTTGAATGGTGAAGGAGAAGAGTATTTAGAATTAGAAAGTGAGGAGGAGGAGGAAAATGAAGATATGGCCAATTAAAAATTGTATTGGATGGCCCAAGGGCCTCTTGCTCTTCCATGCAATATTCATTGCTTACCAAAGCACCTGGAAAAATTGCTTACTTAGTACGATATTATTGTTAAAGTGAAGCTCGAAGATCATATTGATGACTTTTACTTGCATCTACAGATGTTATAAGTACGTTTAAATGATGTTTCTTGTAGATTATTTATGTACACCGTAGAAGGTAGAGCATCAGTTTGGTATCATATCCTTCTATTGAATTCAATCCATAATTGGAGGGAGTTTAAACAATTGTTCTCAGAACTGTTTTTTAATGATTAAATTCAATCCATGTTACTTAAGGAACTTGAAAACATTAATATGGGTGATAAATAAAAGGTTAAGGATTTGAAACAAAGATTTACGTGTATTCTAAACAAATTCCCCACTAATGTACAATTGAATGATTCAATTACTAAAAATTATTATACCGCTTCCCTAACCACTAACATTTCTTTTTTGTCAAGCATGTTTCAAAAGATACTTTAGCTCTCAACTTTGCAAAAGTAATTTCCATTGAGAAGGACTTAAGGTATATTGGGGTCATTTCCAATAAGGAAGATTCAAAGGACTCCAAAGAAACAAGTAAAAAGTCCCAAACCCTAAAGCTAAAGAGAAAAATGATTTTGACATGGATAGCTTGACTAAGTCTTTGACGTTGCTAACTAATGGAGTATCAGAACTCAAAAGGAATTCAAGTGATGCTT
Source organism: Pinus taeda (assembly GCA_000404065.3). Classification (NCBI taxonomy): domain Eukaryota; kingdom Viridiplantae; phylum Streptophyta; class Pinopsida; order Pinales; family Pinaceae; genus Pinus; species Pinus taeda. The sequence continues at coordinate 191,576 of APFE031304334.1, read as the reverse complement.
CTACTAATAACAAGTTTTCTATGTTTTTTTTAAGAAGAACATCAACCAACCGACTAAGTTTACACAAAGTTCCAATGTTGTATACAATGCTGAGAACTTGGGCATGGATAACTACTATACCTTTCATTAAGAATCTTATTCAGAGAAAACATGCCCTTAATGGAAACAAAACATGAATGTTATGGTTGAACATGTTATAAAAATTTTGTTAGTAGAAGATCATTTGGAGTAGACTCAAGAGACTGATGAGCCTACCTCAACAGAAGAAAAATATAATGTTTGTAATTCAACCTTCACATTTGACATTATATTCAAAATTGATCGATAAGGTACTAGTGAGACCCTAGTGAGTGATACTCCTTCTCAACAACCTACTAGGAAATATAATTGAAGGAGCAAAGGACTAGTGCCTAATAAATATGTGAGAAAGTAATTGTTAAGGAAGATCTTTCCTCTTAGTACCCTTCTCAAGGAACTCAGAACAAATCTTCTAGAAATAATAAGAAATTTTTTGTCACCCATGGGATATAAAACAAATTCACTCCACCTATCACTTCAACACACCCTGATCAAGATGAAGATATTGATTACAATATTTCTCATGACATGAAAAAGGCACATGTGAATATTTCCATGTTTGAGCTATCTAAGATTTCATGGAAACATGACTTGATCATCCAAGCATTTGCATATCAACCTCCATCAGGTAGAACATTTTTTTCTTCTCAAGCATTGCCTGGCAAGTCTCCTACCATTCTCGAATTGGTTTTTAATGCAACTAACTTAAATCCTAGATCTTCCTATCCCCATTTTCTTTTAAGCTTCAATATTTGTAATTATAATTTCCATAATTTCCTAGTGGATTTTGGTACCTATGCGAATGTCATTCCTTTATCTATTGTAAAGAAAATCAATGCCAAATGGGAAAATACCGATGCCGAAATAATTCAATTAGATAGATCTTTAGTAGAGGCAATCGGTGAGCTTAATAATATTATAATGTATTTATCATTAGATTATAGAGTTCAACAATGTATTGACATTGTCATTGTGGACATTCCAGAAACTTATGGCTTGATTTTGAGTAGAGATTAGTCTACCAAGTTGCAAGGATACTTTTCTATAGACTGCTCACATTTGTAGCTTCCATATAAGGGTAAGAATAATAAAATATGATTCGAGACTAAACCTTTCATGAAACATACCATCACAATGCTTGAAGCATCTAATGAGACTATCAGTTATGCACAAATAATTTTCAAAAATTGTTTTCTAGTAGTTGATCATGGATGTGATCTTGTATAAACATCCCCTTTACTACTAGATACACAGATGGAACTCCCTCCTTGCAATCCAATTGATGCTTATGCTTTTTGTAACATAGATGTAAATAATACTAGTGTTGGAAATAACCTTGTTGCTGCTAACATTTGGACTCTATATTTTGACAATTCAAAAACATGGGAGGGTTCTAGAGCTAGTTGATAGACCCATGAAATAAAAAATATTTGATCTCATGCTAATTGGAATTTGAGTGCACAAACAATGTTTCCAAATATAAAGCACTCATTTTGGGTACTTTAAAGAAAGCCATAGACCTCAAGGTGGAGTTGTTTAAGGTAATTGGTGACTCAATGATTGTTACACAACAAGTACAGAATACTATTCATTGTGTGTCACATAATCTTAGAAACTACTAGAAAGAGGTACGACACCTCATTTCATATTTCTAAGCTTTTAATATTGATTTTGTTCCTAGACTTCATAATGTAGTCGCGAACACATTAGCTAACATTGCTGCTAGGTTATGACCATTAAGAGATGCTTTTTTCGTTGAGATTATTTATAAGCTACTTGTACCTAATAATGTTACTAATTTTTTTGTTTTCAATGATGACCAATAGATGCTAGATTTCATGGAAAATGCTAAAGTGTTTAAGGATGCAATAATCAGTGAAGATGAGCATGAAAATTATTTATAGGAATCAACTCAAGAAAATAAAGGGAACACCGTGCCCAAGGGTGTGGTATCTTTTGAAAATATTTATTATCTACAAAACCATTTTAAGGGGCCAACAAATGACAAGGCCCACAGTTCTACACTAATGCATTAACAAGTAAATTTGGGTACGAAAGAAGATCCGAAATATATGAATCTCCGTATGTGTTGTACATCTCAAGAGCGAAATGACTTTTTCTGTATATTTAAGTAGTATCGATATATATTCACGTGGATGTATGATGACTTAAAAAATAATGATACATGAATTGTCCAACATGTGATACCAATAAAGGAAGGGGTAAAGTTGTTTGAACAAAAGTTAAAAAATCTTCATCCTACACTTGAAACCGTTATTCATAAAGAATTAAGAAAATTGTTATATGCTTATATCATATTCAAAGTTCTTCATCCTACCTAGACTCCAATTTGGTTCCTATAAGAAAGAATTATAGAGAGATACATTTAAGTTTTTATTTCCACAACCAGAACCATATTTTAGATAAAGATAATTATCCCATGTCACCTATTGAGTAGATACTTCAAACGGTGTCTGGGTTAGAAATTTTCTCGCTATTGGATGGATTTTTTGGATACAACCAAGTTCTAGTAGAAAAACCTGACAAATATAAAACCATATTCAGGACTAAGTGGAGTGAATTCAGATTTAAGAGGATGCATTTTGGCCTCATCAATGCAGGTGCTACCTTTCAACGATTTATGGACATCACGTTTTGTGATTTGATTAGACAAAGTGTAGTGGTGTACTTGGATGATGTTATGGTATTTTCAAAGAAAATATATGACCACTTTCATCATCTGAGGCATACTTTTGGGTGATGTCAAAGATATCGAATATATTTAAATCCTACGAAGAGAATCATCGAAGTGTCCGAGAGTAACCTTTTAGGAAACATTATAGAAAAAAGTGGAGTTAAGGTGGACTCATATTGGCTCAATACTATTTCCAATATTCCCTCTCCTGTGAATAATAAATCCATGCAATCCTTCCCGGGAAAAATTAACTTTCTTCGAAATTCATCTTAGATTATGCACGGATTAACAAGCCATTACAAGAGATGATCAAGAAGGATGAATTTACAAGTGGGATCAAAGGGAGAAATATGTCTTCGCCCGAATTAAGAAAGTGATTTTTGATGCCCCAACATTGTATAGTCCATATTTTGGCATATATTTCTTGTTATGTACTTTTTCTTTTGACATATCTCTTGTAGTTGTTCTTACTCAGAAGGAAAATCAAAGAAATGAGCAGCCTATATCATTTATGAGTGTTGTATTACAAGGATATAAATTGAATTACCTCCCCATTAATAAATAAGCTTATGCATTACACAAGGTGGTAAAGTTCTTTAGGCCTTATCTTTTGAAAAGTCATGTTATCAACTGTGTGCCTCACCTAGCAATTAGATCGATTTTTGTGCAAACAAGAGTTGGGTTTGAGGAGGGTGAACTGGATGACAAGACTTCAAGAATATGATCTAGAATTTAAGCTAGTTCACATGATAAAAGACCACGATCTCTATCAGCTTGTAGCAGAAGTAGTTAGTTTTCTAGAGGAGGAATATTCTAGATGGGAACAAGAGATTGAAATGTACAATATTTAACAAGCTACCCCTAGATCATGATACCTTACCCTCGCACTTATCAACCAAATAGAAGAGGGATATTCAACTCTAATCCTTGTCATATCAGCTTGTACATAGTGTGATTTTTGAAAAGCATCACAATGGTGCCTTGCTTAGATGCCTGGAAACACACGATTCAAAAAGGGTATTGAAAGATCTTAATGATGGGCCAACAGATGGGAACTACATGAGCGATATTATTTCCCATAAAGTTATGTAGGTTAGTTATTATTGGCTCACATTATTTAAGGATGCACATAGTTATGCTAGTAAGTGTTATGTTTTTCAAAGATGTGTTGGATGCGATAGGAAGTTAGTTACCCCATTGCAACCCATTTCCGTTGAAGAACCTTTTCAATAATTGGGATTAAATGTTATTGGTGAAAATTTTCCACATTCATCAAAACAACACTGATATATCTTAACCACCAAAAACTATTTTACTCAATGGGTTGAAGAAGTTCCATTGCAACAACTAAATGAGCAAGAAGTCGTCAACTTCCTTAAGTAGAATATCATCACCAGGTTTTGCATTCATATGTCACTTGTTTTGGATAATGCAACTTCTCATCGTTAAAATTTTATGATTTTGCATTAGAAATGGTATTGTTTTAAAACAATCATCTAATTACTACCCTCAAGGAAACAATTTAGCTAAGTGTACCAACAAGAATTTGATTCATATCATCTAGAAATTTGAAAACCATTTACTATGAGCAAATGAATTTCCATAATGCATTGCTGAATGTTTTGTGGGTTGACCATGTTACACCAAAACCCTCTTTGAATACTTCCCCTTACTTCCTCATATATGGAAAGAAGTTATCCTTCCTCTAAACATATATCTCCCGACCCTCCATCTTTCTCAAGAGTACCTAGGTAAACCATGTCTTTTTGTTTAGAGTAGGATAAACACCCTTAAAAAGTTAGAGAAAGAAAGGAGAAAAGAAAAAGAAAGGTTTGTTGGTCATTAGAGTTGTATCAAGAGTCGGTTTGATAAGAAATATATTGGTAACAAGGAGCTCGATGTGGGAGCCTTAGCATTGAAGCAGTACAAAGCCCATGAAGACAAAGGTAAACACAACAAATTCCAATCCTTGCAGATTAAACCCTTTATTGTACATGACAAGCTTGGCTACCATGCCTATTTTCTCCAATATATAGATGGGAAGACATACTCTCTTCCCATCAATGTCCAAGGTCTCAAACATTATTTCCAGTAGTAGCCTAGGGTTGTGTCCATACCTATTTAAATATTTATTTCCTTTTCCTTTTGCTTGTTTTTTTTTAATTCATGTCATGTTGTTCCCTTTCCATAATATTTTCTTTTGTTAGTATTGTGAATAAAACCTTGTGTGAGAGTGGTTTTCCTAGTTTTATTGGATGTGGAAAAAGTCTGTAAGGGCTTTGTGACATATAACAACACTTGGTTAACTTTCGGCCCTTCTTATTTGTCTTTGTTTGTCATATTAAAGGTCAATGGTTTATGAATGGAAAATACAAGCCAATCGAATGGAAATATTTGAGCTAAACCATGATACCTATATTTATTTTAAGATCTTCATTCCTTGACTTGACGTTGTAATTGAATGGTGTTTTTCATGTTGATATGATCGAGTAGAGAAGGGAAAGAGGAAAGCTAATGGTGAGCATATAAATTTTATATGTATACAATGATATTTGAAGGAACAACCTCTCTTTCTCTCATTAAGTCAGTATCCCCCTTCCATCTAAGTGATATAAACATCGATAAAATTCTAATGAACATATTTAAATAAAATAAAGGTGAAAGAAGAGAAAGGATTCTTGTGGAGGGATGTGAAGCAAGTAACTTCGCTAGGGTATTGAATAGGCTCGTTGGAAGTGAATCAATTCTTGCGTTTTGGTAGTGACTCTATTGGGGTACTGAATAGATATTCTGGAAGCAGAGAAATAATGAAGATGAAACTAAAACTTTGATCATTTCAAACTCATGACTATGCTTTTCTAGTTTAAGACAGGGATAGAATTAAGAATAAAACATCCTATAATAATTGCTCGTAGATAAGCGATAATAGCTTTTATGCATGAATGCTTTAAATCACTCTATGTAAAAGCATGCTTTTGTAAAGGGCAATGGCCGAGAAGGCTTTATCCATTGATTATTAATCAAATGACAGGAGGCTCAAAGTGAGAGTCAGGGTGGAAGTAGTATCAACTGAGAAAACCTCTCTCTGTGCATTTAATTTGATAGTTCTTTGTTTCCTGATATACGTATGCATGTATCATCTCAATCGTTTTATTCTGAGATTGAATATGAATGAATTAGCCTCATTTTTCCAATTGATGCTTAGGCTAACCCTTTAGAATCATTTTCCCTTCATAAGCGGTGCACGCAAGCTTCTTAAGCCATTTTACAGAATTCTATGGCATACTCTGTTTACACAGAGAAATCATGATAATTCCTTGAGCAGAACTCAGTTCCAGACCTGAAAATTTATTGGATTTGGTTCATACCCATATCGGGTCTGAACCAATAATGCATGGGAGAAGCGGAAGAGGAGTAGAGAGCCCTTTGGAACTACTGAGTGTGAAACCTCAACATTCTGAACCTGAAACATTATAGAAAAGGGTAGAAAGGGGCATCGGGTCCGCAAGGACGATCGCATCGCAAACCTGGAGGCGGAAGGAACCAAACATAGGCGTTGATAGTGATTGTCGATTATTGCATCGGGAAAAGAGTGGAAAGGGCGATTATAAAAAGTGTCGATAGTGTTATTTTCTTTGGAAGTCACCGATAGTGATTTCCGATTATTGCATCGGGAAAAGGGTGGAAAGGGTGATTATAAAAAGTGTCGATAATGTTATTTGCATTTAACGCAAGGACTTGAAATATAGTCTCGATAGTGTAACTCCATTGGAATTACACCAAGACCATTTAACCACCACAACAGTGTTAAAAAGTGTCGATAGTGTATTGTGTTCACTTGGAACACAAAAGTCACCGATTGTGTATTTTGCGTTAAAAACACAGTTTCTCAGTTTAAGAGGGCCGAAAGTGTTTTGTGTAATTCCTTTAGGATTATAGTTTTTATAGGAACAGAGTTTTATTTGACAACTAACCAAGATAGAGGTGATTGGGTAAAAATGCATGTGGCTGTCAGTTTTATCGTTAGATGACTGATACAAAATTAGAAGCAGAAAGGGAGATTCAACCTGAAATTGAAGAATTTATAGCCAGATCTGAGAGGTTATTCGTATCGCCTACACCGAGGCCACCATTAGTGGTATCAGAGAAGCCATATGACATTGGATTGAATCTCAAAAGCAGAAGAAGGAAAGTTACTATGGTTTTCAAATTTGGAAGAAGACGAGGACGTGGTGGAAGAGGATGGCTTGTTGCAAACATTGAAGTAATCGAAGCTATGCAACAGATGCAAGCTAGATTGGATGCATTAACAATAGGTAGGAACATAAATGATGGAGATGTTAGTGAAACTGAGGTTGAAGCTATAGAGGAGGAAGCTGTAGAAATTACTCCTGAGATGAGGTTCTTTCAGTCAGTGTTGAGATCCACAGCCAGACCAAAGACTGAGGTATCAATATATGAAGGAGGACTGAATCCAGAATAATTGATAGACTAGATTAATGGCATGGAGAAATTATTCAACTATGAAGAAACATAAGATGAGAAGAAAGTGAAGTTTGCTGTCACCAAGCTAAAAGGCCATGCAACACTTTGGTGGGATTGTGTGTAGGCAGAAAGGAAGAGACTTGGAAAGAAACCAATCAAGAATTGGAGCAGGATGTTAACAAAGCTAAGAGGTAAGTTTTTTCCAAGTAATTATCAATAAACTTTGTTTAGACAAATGAAAAATCTTAGATAGAGATCTTTGACAGTGAAAGAATACATAGAGGAGTTCTATAAGGTAAGCGTAAGAGCCGAAGAAGCCCAAGATACAGATGAGAAGGTGGCTAGATATATGAATGGCCTCAATATGGACATTCAAGATGAGATAAGTCTACTGTCTCCTAAAATAGTAGAGGGAGCTTATCAGATAGCATTGAAAGCTGAAGAAAAATTCACGAGGAAACAGTCTCCCAGAGGGAGAGGTACTTTCAGAGGAAGGGGAAGTCAAGGTGGTAGAGGAAGATCTACAACACCTAAATATGGAGCTAGCAGTAGCTCAACCCAGCATGCACCCACAGGAGGTGATGCAAGAGGCAGAGGGAGTTTTTCTAGAGGAAGAGGAGGTAGAGGAAGAGGCAGAGAAATAAGAAGTTACAGATGTAACAAGCTGAGACATAGAGCTTTTGAGTGCCCAGAGAATGCAGAAACAAATTAGAGGAATGAAATTGTTGCTCAAGTTGAGGGAGAAGCACTAGTGGCAGCAGTAGCAGAAGAAGAAAATATACCAGAGAGAGGAGAATCTTTGGTAGTTAATAAACTTCTACTGAAGCCAACAAAGGAGATGGCTGAACCATCACAAAGGAAGACTTTATTTAGGATAGTGTGTAAATTCCAAGGGAAATGTTTCCAGATGATCATTGGCAGTGGAAACACTGATAATTTGGTCTCTATAGAAGTGGTGGAGAAATTGAAGCTGAAGACAATGAAACATCCAACACTTGACAAGGTTTCATGGTTGCAAAAGGGACATCAACCGTTAGTGAAGGAACAATGAGATAAAAGTAGCACAATCAATATATTTTCTATTAATCTGTGAATAAGAAAAAATACACACATATTTATACAATCAATAGTCTCAAGATAGGAATTCTATCTTGGACGTACACTAGTGTGGTTGAGAGATTCTCTCAACCACACACTAAACTAGAGAAAACTAAATCCCTATTATATAGGAACAAAACTCCTCAAATGGAGAATTACAACCATAGACAAGTAGGAATTAATTATTTCCAATTCCCCCCCTTAATGACTACTTGTCATGATAGTCAAATCCACCACCATCAGGCGAATTGCATGTACAAAACCTCCAAAAACATAATCTGCCACCCTCAGACAGATCCACAACTTCTCTGATCCCGCAGATCCCCTTGAAGGTGAATTGGCGCGATCCTGAATGTAAAACCCGTGCCATTGGAGCGATTAATGGCCTAAAAGACACGCCAGTTGGCCTTCCTGGCGCTGTTGTCAGTGCGAAAAGCGCGCCAATCCCCTTTTACTCAGAAAAAATCATCTGAGTCTGAGCCAGGTGTTACTGCAGTCCACCTGCTCCTACGAGCACAAAGCTCTTGTGTACACACAGCCACAAAGGTAATCTGCCACCACCGGGCAAGTCCGATTTACCACCACCAGGCAAATCCGCCAACTTCAATATGCCACCACCGGGAAAAACACCGATCTGCTTCAACTAAGCAGATCACAGAGCTTTGATTCGCCACCACCGGGCAGGTCCGATCACGGAACCCCAATTCGCCACCACCGGGCAAATCAAATCTGCTTCCACCGAGAAGAAATCTCCACGTGCCACCACCAGGCAACTCCTGTAGCCACTAAGGCTCTATAGATGGTTTCTGGCTCACCACCAACCATCAAATTACAGTGACAAAAGATGGTTTCAGGCTGACCACAAACCATTACAAAGTGGTTTTGAGATCACCACGAACTTTCAAATGCCTTTACAAGGCTTACATTCAATACTTCAACATTTGGATTTTCTGGGTACATACAATGACTATTACAACATGCTAGGGAGTCTATTCCACAAGCCACACTAACTCAAACAAAAAATTACTTCGTTGTCCATTATAACGGTTGTCGCTGCTACTTTACCTCATCTGTTCATTGTTGCACAAAATTAATATTTGGTGCAATTCAACCTTATTACCCGCCACATAGTACATTTGCATCATCTTTCTGATTTAATTGTCTTGGATTTACCTGCATGATTTGTTACAGTAGCTAATTCTAACAAAACCACTCCATTGAGTTAGCTAAGCTCAATGCTTATAATTCCAAAACATTTATAAATACCATATTTTACCATTGCAGTGGCAGAATATTACCAAAGAAACTCGAACCCAACTGTAATGACTCATCCATCACCATGCTAACTAGCCTGAAACAAAGTCCGTTTGCACAAAAAACCGTCGAAGTCCCATCTCTCTTCTGTACATACTAGTTACTTCATCATAAAATCTATTAGGAACTAGAACAGGTACTTGAAGGTGCACTGGAGTAGAGTTAGAAGACATTATTGTTGACTGAAGAAAAACAATTTGAATGTGCCAGCAACTCAATAATATGAATCCACACTATGTGGCACGGAGGGCGGCTTCCACTGCCTGGAATGGAAAAATAACGCCCAAATCCACCGGGATCGAATCGTATCTGCAGGCAGAAATAACGAGAGACCCCGTCTCCTCAGCTTAGCCTCCACCCACCGATCTGGATTCGTAGCTGCAAAAGGAAGAAACATTCAAACCACAACACAAAATAAACATTCACGCCAATCCGCCCCTTCGGTTTGGATCGTCCCCGTGCTGGATCACAACCCTGCCAAATGACTCTTCTGCTCGGGCTATCCACATCATGCAATCTCTCCAATACTGAGCAGCAGGCGATCTCTCCAAGGAAGGGATCTTGACCTCAGGCAATCCTAGCCTCTTGAACCACGCAGTCTGAGAACGCAGTGCTGCCTCCTCCAACAGTTAGCCTTAGATCCTAGGAATCGGGCAGATGGAATGGCTGTCCAGTCCCACGTAGCCTCCACGCGCCTCCGATCTGTACAGTCTTGCAGCAATCCAAAGGACTTTGTCCCCGCAGACAGAAGAGGCAAATGCTTGATTTTACGGTTGCACTCGCAATCAGCGAGCAACACAACAACAAGCCTCACGCCTGCAGCAGTCCAGGCGCCCTTCGGATCGTAGAATGGGACCTCTTCCTCGAACAACCAAGCACTTATGCCAAATCCACAAATTGCAATTTGGGTTTGACTCCTCAGGTACTAATCCTAGAGATCGTCGACAAAGCAACATGCACGCACCCCGGGCACACATTCACTGCCCCACACATTCCATGATCCATGCTGAGAAATGCTCTCATTGCTCCACTGCTGTAATGATCCATGCCGAATTTGCCCGCTGCTGTAATGATCCATGCCGAATTTGCTACACCACAGGCAATCTCAGCTTCAAGCAAATAGAAGGTGTGATCTACCTCATCACTGACCCCCGATCTCCACTCTACTTAGGCAATCAACATTCAAAGGGCCACCGATTGACCCAAATCTACCACTCTCCTCAACTCAACACTGTGCCTCCTCAAATCAATGCTTCACGCTATCGAAGTTGCACCAGCAGCAGAACTCACAACGGGCTTTCCTCCAAACACAAGTTTGCAAGCAAAAAAACTTATGAAGACCAGCTCCAATGATGAGGCTTAGGAACTCTTGGACTTCAGATCGTGATATGGCATACAATAACAATAATGGCAGCATCCGCACCTTGAATACCTTGTTAAGAACTCTTGAAAGGCTAAGCTTGACAACATGACAGTCCACACTCACCTAGGCAACGCTCCAATTTGTACAAAAGAGTCATCGCTCTCCACAATTTCTAGAATAGTCGCACGAGTGATCCCAACAAATCAATCCGCCAATCGCTCGATATGTGCCAACTCTGATTACCGAAAGCCAATCCGCCAAACGAGATCCAATGCAATCAGAGTTTTCTGGAGATCCACAAGAGATTCTTGTGCGGTAGCTCCCCAACAGCAGAATCAGACCCAATCCTCCGACTACCGCTCCAATTATAGTAGTCGCAATGGTCACACTCACTATTTCTCCTGCAAGAATGAGCTATTCTCTATTGCGGCGAAATCATCTCGAATATACAGCAAAGTCCCGGATATCACTCATGTGTCATATCCAAAGAGGAGACCGCCGACCGCGAAAGAAAAAACAAGCTGCAAAGCTGCGTTTTTAACCTCTTCCAGAGGCAACGAACATCTATAAATATGACCACTGTAGCACAAGCTGGTCATCTCTGCAACTTTGATGGGAATTCAGCAGAATTAATTCTTGTCGCCAAAATTATAGGGGACTCGGTTATTGTCTCCAGCTCAGGCTTCCAATATTTGATACCTTTCGACTTGAACCCACCCAGCTCCCCGAGATCTTCTGTATTATCCATAGCCAATTTCGACACGTCGCTGTCATTCGGCTCGACAATTTTCTCCTCAGCATTCATCTCTTCGTTCGGCTGAATTCTCGCACCCTTTCTGTTAGTGGGACTGTGGCACAAGTCGCCGAAAACAAGAAGGATTTTGGCGATGCTCTTGGATTTGGGAGTTGACCGTTGGAAAACAACATTGGCTCTAAACACGAGGGAATTTGTCTCAGAAGGCGAGAGCGAGTGGTTGAGTTTGCGCATGGGGAGGAGAAAATAGAGATGCCCCAATTCTAACTCCTCATCCGCCATCAGCGCCGAGATCTGGCGGCCTGCCTGCAAAATATTGGAATCACAAAAAAAATGTCGTGGCTTGTCGATCATCACCTGTGCGACTTTCATCGGCCTGTCGAATTCTTGTACACTGCCTTGCAGTGCTATGACTTTCGCTGTGCTGACGGGAGCTTTAACTGAAATGAACAGGCAATCCCCATTATTCCCAGGTGCGAGCCTGTGATTTATTCCTTCCTGCGTCTGATGCTGCCGCTCTGCAGCGACCTGTCAGGCTCAACGGCGGCGCCGTTGTAGCCACCATTGCTGCCCGAGTCTATCTTGTGATGGGACTGAAAAATTCTCTATGCACAGATCATTCTCTCTTTGATCTGTTGATCGATTTCTTTAGCTAAAACACATCTGATGGTCTCTACCAGTTGGAAGCCTTCATTACTCTCTCCGATGCACGCTACGCCCTCTATCTTGTTCAACAAGCCCATAGTGAGGCAACGATCTCTGGTATCTCCATTGACCCACGATGATGGACAAACAAAAGTAGTTTATTTCTCTATGCCCAGGAGGGGCCAAGCCCAGGAGGGCCAGGCCCTCATAGGCTCTAATACCAAGATAAACGTAGCACAATCAATATATTTTCTATTAATATGTGAATAAGGAAAAATACACACATATTTATACAATCAATAGTCTCAAGATAGGAATTCTATCTTGGACGTACACTAGTGTGGTTGAGAGATTCTATCAACCACACACTAAACTAGAGAAAACTAAATCCCTATTATATAGGAACAAAACTCCTCAAATGGAGAATTACAACCATAGACAAGTGGGAATTAATTATTTCCAACTCAGTGTGAAGTGGAATTTCAGGTGGGCAAGTATAGAGATAAAATTGTTTGTGATGTGATGCCAATGGATGTGTGTCACATATTGCTTGGAAGGCCTTGGCCATATGACATAGGAGCCATGCATGATGGGAAAAGAAACACCTACAAGTTTGGAAAGGATGGTGTCAAGCATATGTTGCTGCCTCTGTAAGAAGAAGATTTACCAGGGAAGAAAACTGATCCAAAAACTATGTTACTTGGAGGAAAGGAATACTTGAAGTAGATTGAGGAAAATGAGGTAAATTTTGTTGTAATTTGCAAGCCCAAGGAAATAATGACTTCTATTAAATTTTCTGATTTACCCATTGAAATTCAAGAAATGTTGGAGAAATATTGTGATACTATTGTTGATGATTTGCCTAATGAATTACCACCCATTAGAAGAATCAGCCATCATATAGATTTGATACCTGGAGAAAGTCTACCTAACAAAGCAACTTATAGAATGACTCCTATAGAAAATGAAGAGGTTAGGAAGTAGGTGCAAGAATTGCTTGACAAAGGGTTGATTAGAGAAAGCTTGAGTCCTTACGTAGTACCAACAATGTTGAGCCCAAAGAAGGATGGAGGCTGGAGAATGTGTACAGATTCGAGAGCCATCAATAAAATCACAATCAGGTATAGATTTCGATTACCTAGAATTGAAGATTTAAGGATTGCTTGAGTGGAGCAAAATATTTTTCAAAACTAGATCCTAAAAGTGGGTATCATCAGATAAGGATAAGAGAAGGGGATGAGTGGAAAACCACTTTTAAGACAAATGAGGGATTGTATGAGTGGAGAGTAATTCCTTTTGGGTTGTCAAATGCACCTGGTACATTCATGAGACTCATGAATGAAGTTCTTAAAGAGTTCATTGGTAAGTTTGTAATAGTATATATGGACGATATATTAGTCTACAACAGGTTTAAGGAGGAGCACCTGAGGCATTTAAATTATGTCTTACAAAGGCTGTAGCAAGAAAAAATAATGTTGAATTTGAAGAAATGTTCATTCATGAAAGAAGATCTAGTGTACTTGGGATTTTTTATTTTCGCTAAAGGTTTGAAGATGGATCCAGAGAAGATCAAGGCAATTATGGAGTGGCCTTCACCCAAGAGTGTTTTTGAGGTAAGGAGTTTTCATGGTCTTGCCAGCTTTTATAAAAAATTCATTAATAATTTTAGTAGTATTAATGCACCTATTATTGAGACCATAAAGAAGGACAAACAACCATTTAAATGGACTGCTGAAGCAAAGAAAAATTTTCAGCTATTAAAGAAGAAAATCACTAAAAAGCCTATTTTGGTTCTGCCTAATTTTAACACACCTTTTCAAGTGAAGTTTGATGCTAGTGGAGAAGAAATTGGAGATGTTTTAAGCCAGGAAGATAGGCCAATAGCCTATTTTAGTGAAAAGTTAAATGATTCAAAAAGGAAGTATTCTTCTTATGATAAGGAATTCTACGCAGTTGTGCAATCATTGAAGAAATGGAGGCATTATTTAATGTCAAAATAAATTATTCTCTATTCAGATAACCATGCATTATAGTTTATAATGTAGCATCCAAAGCTCAGCCATAAACATCCTTAATGGATAGATTATCTTCAAGGTTTCCATTTTGTTTTGAAACATATAAATGGACAGTCAAACAAAGTTGTAGATGCCTTAAGTAGGAGAAATGTGTTGCTCCAAGAGAGTCAAATCCAAGTGTTGGATTTTGATTTAGTTAAAGAATTATATGAGACTGATTCAGATTTTAAAGAGGCATTTGAGGCCTATAAAAATCTTGTTTTGATGGATAGAAGTAGATGGTTGGATTACTTCCTACAAGATGGAATGTTATTTAAGAAAAATCAGCTGTGGATACCAAACTGTTCAATGAGAGAGAATTTAATCAAAAAGAAACATAGTGGAGGACTTGCATGACATTTTGGTGTAGAGAAGACTTTTGAACAACAAAATAGATTTTATTTCTGGCTAAAAATGAAATATGAAGTGGAGAAGTATGTGAGAACTTGCAAAATCTGCCAATATGCAAAGGGAAGGAGCCAAAACACAGGTTTTTATATCCCATTACCAATTCCAGATAGGCCTTGGGATATGGTAAGTATGGATTTTGTGTTGGGCTTACCAAAGACTCAAAGAGGTAATGATTCAATTTTTGTTGTAGTGGATAGTTTTTAAAAAATGGCACACTTTATTCCATGTTATAAAACTAGTGATGCTTCTCACATTGCTATTTTGTTTTTTAAGAAGATTGTAAGATTTCATGGGTTGCACAAAAGTATTGTCTCAGATAGGGATTCCAAATTTGTTGGACATTTCTGGAGGACACTATGGAAGAAACTAGGAACTAAATTAAGTTTCAGTTTTGCTTATCATCCACAAACTGATGGACAGATTGAAGTGGTGAATAGGAGTTTAGGCAATCTTTTAAGGAGCCTTACTGTAGAACATCCAAAGAAATGGGATCAAGTGTTAGCACAAGCTGAGTATGCATATAATGACTCACCTAACAGGAGCAGAGGACAGAGTCCATTCCATATTGTTTATGGAATGCATCCAAGAGGAATATTTGAATTAAGAAATTTGGGAAAAGAAGAGATGATAAGTGCAAAGAGTGAAGACTTTGCTTCATAAATGTAGGAAATACATGAATAAGTGAAGCAACAGCTGAAGGATAGCAACATCAAATACAAAACCATAGCAAACATGAGAAGAAGAGAGGCAAACTTTGAATTTGGGGATTTGGTTTTAGCACATCTGAGAAAGGAGAGATTTCCAAAGAGGGAGTATAATAAATTGAAGTTCAAGAAAATTGGACCATGCAAAATATTGAGGAAATTATTTGCAAATGCTTATGAGATTGAGTTGCCCCATGATGTTGGAATATCACCAATTTTTAATGTTGTAGACTTGTACTAGTATGAAGGTGAAAATGTAGATGATACATCACAAGATCAAGAGACCCAAGAGATTGATTGGGTAAAACAGTCACCCACAACAAAGAATTTGCAGCCAAAAGAATTCTGGGCAAGAAGGTGTTTAAGAAAACAAGGGGACAAGAGTACTTCTAGTATTTGGTAAAGTGGAAGGATCAGCCAACCACTGAATCTACTTGGGTTACAGAAGACATGCTACAGAAACTGGGCAGTTCTGTAGATGAACTCATGGACAGGAGCCCATGAAGAATTTTTTCCTCCGGAATCTAAAGCAGGAGCATGTGACTTAGAGGGAAAAAGTCTTCAAACATACTCCAAAAATCTAGAAAAATCTATAGGTAAGGGAGTGGGGTCCTTTAGCCAGCAGTTTCCATGTTTTCCTAGTTTAAGACAGGGATAGAATTAAGAATAAAACATTCTATAATAATCGCTCATAGATAAGCGATAATAACTTTTATGCATGAATGCTTTAAATAACTCTATTTAAAAGCATGATTTTGTAAAGGGTAATGGTCAAGAATGCTTTATCATTTGATTATAAATCAAATGATGGGAGGTTCAGAGTGAGAGTCGGGCCAGAAGTAGTATCAATTGAGAGAACCTCTCTCTGTGCATTTAGTTTTATAGTTATCTATTTTCTGATATATATATATATGTCTGTATCGGCTCAATCATTTTATTCTAATATTGAATATGAATGAATTAGCCTCATTTTTCCAATTGATGCTTAGGCTGACCCTTTAGAATCATTTTCACTTCATAATTGGAAAGTGTAGGCTTCTTAAGCCATTTTACAGAATTTCGTGGCAAACTCTGTTTCGATAGAAAAATCATGATAATTCCTTAAGTTCTGGACCTGACACTTTATTGGATTTGGTTCATACCCATATCGGATCTAAACCAATATCGCATCGGAGAAGCAGAAGAGGAGTAGAGAGGCCTTTGGAACTGCCCAGTGCGAAACCCCGACATTCAGGACCCGAAACATTATAGAAAAGGGCGAAAAGGGGCGTTGGGTCCACGAGGATGATCACATCGCAAACCTAGAGGCGGAAGGAACCAATCGTAGGTGCTTTGGAAGTTGTTGATAGAGATTGTCGATTATTGCATCGGGAAAAGGGTGGAAAGGGAAATTATAAAAAGTGTCGATAGAGTTATTTGTGTTTAATGAAGGACTTGAAATATAGAGGCGATAGTGTAAATCCCTTGGAATTATACCAATACCATTTAACCGCCGAAACAGTGTTAAAAAGCGCCGATAGTGTATTGTGTTCCCTTGGAACACAAAAGCCGCCGATTGTGTATTTTGCGTTAAAAACATAGTTTCTTAGTTTAAAAGGGCTGATAGTGTTTTGTGTAATTCCTTTGGGATTACAGTTCTAATAGGAACATAGGCTTTGTTTGAAAATTAACCAATATAGAGGTGATTTGGGAAAAACCCATGTGGCTGTCAGTTTTATTGTTAGATGATTGATATGAAATCAGAAGCGAAAAGGGAGATTCGACCTGAAATTGAAGAACCTATAGCTAGATTTGAGAGGTTATCCATATCACCTGCACCCAGGCCATGAAAATCTTTTAATCATGTGTCTCTTTCTTTCATGATCATTATTCTTTGTGAACTATTTCACAAGGTTATTAACGATTATTTTAGATATACATGTGTGTCTTTATTAGGATAATAGTATTATTTTTCTCTTCATGACTCACTTCCTCTTCCTTTCAATGAAATAGCCATTATACAATTTGCAATTGAATACATCATGATGAAAACTAACTTTTGTATCTCGAAATTACATGTGTTTCTCTTTTGTAGTTTATTGTGGCCAAGGAAAATATTTAATATGATGGAAACCAACCTAATTTTCTAGTTGGGGCTCCTACTCCAAATAGTGTGAGGTCTAATTTGGACTTCATATCAGGGAGAACCCCTCATTGTTGGGAACATCCAACATTATCAATAAGAGGAATGACCTTCCCTTCGCTAGTTCATTTGGTCATTTTCACTTGGGTTATAGATAGAGTGTCACTATGCTCTATGATTAGGTTTTGATATGCCACCCATTCTTGAATTACCATAGCAACTATAACTTCATTCTTTTTCCAATATTTAATAATTCTCCTTTGGTGGAAACACGTTGCAGTTCTATATGGCCAAACTAGTATGACACAAAGCATAATTCAATTTAAGTTATATAATATATATATATATATATATATATATATATATATATATATAATAAATATATATATATATATATATATATAATTAGATATAATATATATTATATAATATTATATATTCCTCTTGTCAATTTTCTTATATCTTTAGTTTACCTAGTTGCTCGTCTTAGTATTGCTGGTTCCGTAGGGAGTATTTCCCTAAAGATTTAGAGACTCTCTTTTAGTCTTTGTCACTAGAAATAAATTTCCATTAGTTAGATATTGGTTTAGTTAAAATTGTTACAGGTTTTTTCTTTGGTCCCCTTTCTCTCTAGGTAGACATTGTTTTTTGTTTCCTTGTACATGGCGTATTTTGGTATAATAAACAAGCTAGGGTTTTGTATTATGCCTTTTCCTTTTGCATGCAGGTTCAATACGGAGATATGAAATTTCTTCCGGTCTCCTCTTAGTAGGGGTTCACTGTTGGTAGGTAATACTATATTTTTCTTTTCTTTAACAAGGAAAAAGCCTCAGTCCATTTGTTATGCACTTGTTCCTGGTTGTTTAAGAATGATGGTTTAAATGTTGAAATGCAAGCACACCATGGGTTCTATATGGCCTTGGTTAAATTTTTGGGTAAGTGTTTAGCCATGGCCACATATGTAAGTGTTGTGGCATGGCTGAAATTTCTTATATATAATTTATTTAATGTATAGGGTTTTAACTCTTTTCAAGCTTGTTAACTTTGTATCCTTTTTTAACCATTTTGATAGAGTTGCATTTGTTACTAGTGGAGAATATATGGTTTTGAACATGGACTTTTCCTTAGGTAAGATCTTCTTCCAATTGTTTGTTTGTTTCCCTTTTGTCAATAATTTCTTTTGGTAAACCATAACTCACATTTTGTACTATCGAGGTTTTTTAGGTACACTAAGCCTTGGCATATTGGATTTTATTTTATTCAATTCTGAACGCTTGTAGTCCCTTAATCTATTCAGCTTCCTCTCTTAAAGTTCGGATGTGTTTGCACTCTCTAGTAACTTATGTATAATGCTTCTTATATATGTATTTCTCTTTGTAGGGAACGAGACACCAAAGCTTCTACTCTGAATTAAGTATTGTGGGAGTTTTCCATATTTTTACCTTGAGGGGAGTTTTAATGTTAAGGGGAATTATTTCCTATATGTATTGTTAAAAACAAACAAGGTTGGAAACCTCCAGTCAATGCATATTATTCCTTTTAGATCCAATTTGAATTGCTGGTTAACACCAAGTTCCTGATGGTTAACATTGTATACTCGGTATTGTTTGAAAACTTGAAGGGATTATTTTATTAACTTATTTGAGCTATAATTTTCTTTCCTCTACTATTTCATAAATTACTAGTATATTTTTCCTGATAGCTTTTGATGTTTGCATGTATTGATGTAATTTTGATATAATTGTTATAATACAATTCTACCCATTAATGGGTTCCTTTATTTTTCATGTAAAATTTTAGAGGTTGGCTACCTCCCCTAGATTTATATCCAAAAAATATATTTTACATTCCTTTTTAAAATGATAATGAATATCCTAATTCCTTATTGTCTTGAATTCTTACATGCTTGCAAACCAGGTCTCTTATGGATAAGTCACATGGGATTTTTGAGGTCGACACATTTCGAACCACTTACTATGGTTCATCATCGGGACATAACCACTTACATGCTTGTTATGTTTGCACTTAAATATAGGCTTTACCATTTGGTTTCAGTTATAATTATTTTCGTTTTTCCTCATGTTTACCTATATACTATAATTTTTATAGATAGGCATTGTCAATGTATTATGAAAATAATTATCTATCATAGATTGGTAAAAGTAATATTTATGCATTCAACGAAAACACATTTTTTTTCAATATTTCTAGTATAATATTTTCTTCTTGATGAACACACTAAATACTGAAAAGTTTTCTAAAAACACTTAGAGCATATATCTCTATTTCCCTTTATCATTCATATGTAAAAACATCCAAAATTTTAGTAGTTCCTTTTATAAGAGATTTGTAATTTGTATCAAAGCTATTACTATACATATCATAGTAACAATTTCAAAGTAAAACATACAGTATGAAACAATGTGTAAATTGTCTAGAAATACGAACTTGTCAAGTTTCCTATAAAATAATATTAGAGCTACAATGCTCCTCCAAACCTTGACTCTTCTTCATGGATGATTTCCCCCCCCCCTAGCATCAATGGGTTACAAGAAAAGTAGCTTGTTTTCTTTTTCATTTTTTGTCTCTTGTAACACCTCACCCTTAATACCATCGTTCTCATGAGTCTAATGCACTACTAGAGAAAAAACATGTTAGGTCCCTATAATGCTAGTGATTCCCCCATTACTATTGTCATTGTAGTGCTTATTGTTATTGTTGTGCCCCTATTGTCCCCATATTGTTATTATTGTGCTCCATAGAAGCCCACTATTGTTATTGTTGTGCCCTTATATTATTATTGTTATGTCGACTTTGATTATATTGTTACCCCTTAGACTCCTATATATAGAAAGAAGGTTTTGTCATATGTATCACCCAAAAATTGCTCATTTGTGTAATGTAAAGGAGGTTCCCCCTCGAGGAGGTTGATTCTAAAATCATTGATATATATTTTCTATTTTTTTTTTAAAACTGGTTTCTTAACATTTCGTATTAGAGCTTTGGATTATAGGGTTTCGCTGCTCCAAACAGGTCATAGTGGAATTTTCACTATCAATTTTTCTCTATGAAGTTTTAGAAGCTAAAACAAAAACCCATTTGAGTTGAAATCGTTTTGAAACTTGCATAAGAATTTCAGATCTGGTCTCGCTATATTTTTGGAGATATGATCTGAGGAATTTAGGGTTTTTACAGGCTCCTGAATTACATTCCAAATAGGTGACCTTGGGAAAATCTTCATAAATTTTTCTCTGAGCATCATATTGAAATTTCATAAGAAGTTACAAAAAGAGAATGGACTGTATTTTTCTGTATATTGTTTTCAAATCCGAAGGTTGAAACAGTGACACGTGGCACATCGTACAAGTTTTCTCTATTGAAAAATTATATAATCAGGTCATCTTAGGAGATTGGGCATAACTCTTTCTTGTAGAATCCAATTTTGATCAAACTAATGGAATTGGAAAGCAGACTCAAGTGGCTACTGCAGGAATCAATTTTAGTCCTTGGAGATCTGCAATTATAGAGATACAACAAATTCAATATCGAGCTTCTATAAAGTGAAAAAATGTGTGTAGTCTTTTTAAAATTTGCATAAGTTTGGGTTGAAAAATTAGTTTGAATTTCAAAGGAATAGTGAAGCATAATTATCATTAATTGGTGCCTTGAAGAAAGAAAATGGAAACACCTAGTAAGAAACCTGAAAGCTCTATCATGACGCATGAAGAAGAGGAAGAAATGGAACATGATATATCAAAATTAGGAGACCATGTGCAACAAATTTCACTCTCACAAAAGGTAACAAAAGATAAGGTTGATGGTTTAAATAAAGGCATGGAAGCTAAGATGAATGGAATGGAAGTTAAGATGAATGGTGTGGAAGTCAAGATAGATGGCGTGGAAGATAAGATGGATGGCATGGAAGCTAAGATGAACGGCATGAATGATAATATGGATAGTATAGAAGAAAAATTGAAAGGCGACATGGAAAATTTGAAGATAGATTTGACTAAGTTGCTACAAGAAATGATTACAAATGGTGAAAGGGTAGTAAAGGAAACTCATGATGAGAACAAAATAAATTTTAATCATGATTTCATAGACTCTAACATTGGATTGAACGCCCACCATGTTCCAAAGATCAATATGAGGAAGCTTGATGGCAAGGATCTTGTAAGTTGGTGACTACAGATGGAGCAATATTTTGATCTCCATAATATTCAAAACACACAAAAGGTATGCATTGCAACTTTATATTTGGAACCAAATCAGTTTGTATGGTATCTATGGATTTTCTCTCGTAAACAAATTGTCACTTGGGTAATTTTTATGAAAGAAATCATAGCACATTTTTTGGATACAAAAAGAAACACTTTGTTTAGCCAATTAATAAACCTCAAATAAAAGGGTTCAATGATGGAGCACATTGAGGACTTCCAAAAGTTGAATATAAGGGTAAAAGATATTCTAGAGGGGCATAGGATTGATGTGTTCATAGGGAATTTATAGGATAACATCCAACATGAGGTTCTCCTTTGGGAACCTAACTCATTGGAGAAGGCATTCAGGTTGGCAATAAAAATGGAAAGAAAAATTATGGAAACAAGGAAGCCTACCACTCACAACTATAAGGATGGAAGTGTTGTTTCCCCTAGCCTTTCACAACCTACAAGGGTTGACATCCCAACAATTGGAAGAAAAATAGAAAGAGGGCTTTATTACAGTTGTGATAGAAAATACACTAAAGGTCATAAGTGTGTTGAGAAGAAACTATTTTACATATATTGTGAAGAGGAGGAAGAAAAGGAACAAGAAACATCCAAAGAAGAGGATATACACCAGGAACAAACCCTAGAGAAAGAAGAAATGAATTTGACCATATCTTGTAATGCATTGGCTGAAATTACCACTCCTCAAACTATCAAGATAGATGGACATATCAAGAAGAAAAATGTAATAGTGTTGGTTGATTTGGGCAATACCCATAATTTTATTCATTGTAAGATAGCCAAGGAATTGAATTACTTAATATATCTAGCACCAGAGTGTCAAGCGATGGTTGCACTGGAGGAACCATAAATTTCTCTAGAAAGTGCCATAACATCAAGCTTCCCATGGGAGAATGTGTATTGAATAGCCCAATACTTTCCATTCCAATGGGTGGTGCTGATGTTGTACTAGGAGTCCAATGGATACAATAGATTTTAATTTTCAAGAACTTTTCATGAAATTTTCTTTGGAAGAAAAGGAATTTGAATTAAGAGGTATTGCAGGGAAAACAGGAAAGATAATCATCTCTAATGGAATGACAAATATTCTAAAGAAAGAACAATGAGGCGTAATTGCACAATTATGTCCGATAGAGGTTCCCACATTGAAATCATCTATTTCTCCAGATCTCCAAAAAGTATTGGACAATCATTCTAAGGTATTTGAGACTCCCAAAGGTCTCCCTCCTATCCATGATCATGATCATACTATTCATTTGATTGCAGGAAGTGTTCCTCCAAACATCAGGCCTTACAGATATCCCTATTCCCAAAAGAGTGAAATTGAATGTATGGTTGAAGAGATGCTAGATGTTAGTATAATTCAACCTAGTTAAAGTTCTTTCTCTGCTCCAGTAGTGGTTCACAAGAAGGATGGATCATGGTGCCTAAGTCCATATTATAGGGAGCTCAACAAGCTCACTATTAAATATAAATTTCCCATTCCTGTCATTTATGAACTATTGTATGAATTTCATGGATCAATTTACTTCACAAAGTTGGATCTTTGTTGAGGATATCATAAAATCAGAATGAATAATGAAGACATTCTGAAAACAACATTTAGAATTCATGAGGGTCATTATGAATTTTTGGTCATGCCTTTTGCCCTTACCAATGCACCTTCTACATTTCAAGGTTTGATGAATTCCATTTTCAAACCCTTCCTTAGAAAATTTATGTTAGTGTTTTTTGATGATATACTAATCTATAGCAAGTTTTGGAAGGATCATGTTCAACATGTTGACAGGGTGCTCAAACTATCGGAGGAGAAATAATTATATGCAAAAATATCCAAATGTTTCTTTGGAGTACAAAAGGTGTAATATCTAGGTCATATTGTATCTCATGAAGGTGTTAAGGTAGACCCTAGAAAAATTAATGGCATTAAGGAATGGAAAATCCCCACATCCATAAAGCATCTGCGAGGATTTCATGGGGTTGACAAGGTATTATCGCAAGTTTGTTAAGAATTATGGGAGAATAGTAGCACCTCTAATAACATTATTGAAGAAAGATGCATTTTCATGGACTCCAGAAGCAACGAAGTCCTTTGAACATCTTAAAGAGGCAATGTGCCAAGCATCAATCTTAGGTACACCAAACATCACAAAAACCTTTATTGTGGAATGTGATGCCTCAGGAAATGGAATTGGTGTTGTTTTAATGCTAGAAGAAAGACCCATTGCTTTTGAAAGTCATCCAATCAAAGGAAAGTATTTACACAAAACTATTTATGAGAAGGAAATGTTGGAAATAGTACATGCCCTTGAAAAATGGCGACCCTTCCTAATGGGAAGACACTTCCAGGTAAAAACGGATCATGATAGCCTTAAATAAATTTTAGAACAAATATTATCTTCAGAAGAGTAGCAAAAATGGGTCACAAAGATGTTGGGTTATGACTTTGAAATAATCAACAAAAAAGGGAAGCAAAATGTTGTGGCAGATGCACTCTCAAGAAAGGATGAGGATGTGGAAGCATTGCTTTGTTCCATTTCTATTATCCAACCAGATTGCATAAATGAAGCAAGGGATGAATGGAAGAATTAATAAGAAGTGTGGGAACTCATTCAAAAGTTACAACAAGATCCCAGTACATCTGATACATTTAGCTTGAAAAATGATTTGTTATGGTACAAAGATCTCTTATACCTATGTCAAAATTCCCAACTCAAACAAAAGATTATTATGGAATTGCACACCTCTCCCTTAGGAGGGTGTTATCACTCAGGTTGTCCCTAGGCTCCTAGTAGGGATACGGCCTAGGTAACCACAAACCAATCTTCTGATTGCAGGTTCTAGCCCACCTGCAATCGGAGAGGGCTCTCTCCTTTAGATTCAACCTTAGTTGATGATTTTAAGCTAGCTTTCTGACTTCAAGGGAATGTTGACTGTGGTTGGAAGGAAGGTAGGATTGAGGCATGCGAGTGTTTACTTGGTCACAAGGGGATACGGAGCGGGATAGCCACACAGGATACAATACTCGGTCTGCTGAAAGTACGGAATGAGCATCAGGGATGAAAGGCAAAAGAGAATCATTTCATCATGCTGACAAAGAGGAGAAGTGGATGAGTGGGATCCCGGAGCAGTTAAGAATTCCAAAGACATGCACTCATATGTGAAAGAAATAGGGTAAACCAAATCATTTAAGAATGCAAGCTCATAACTGTTTCTGAAGAAAACATTGAAAAATGCAGAAATTGAACTTAAGGTGTAATGAAACAAATCTTAAGCTATTCTTTTTTCCCGCAATTTAGAAAGGCGGAAAGGTGATAAAAACATAAAATAGACAGGGAAGAAAAACACTTATTTGATCATGCAGAGACACAGGAATTCTGTAATCATTCCTTGGCCAAGAAAAACATCAAGTTGTTTCGCAATCCATGCTTTCAACAATCTTTGATTATGGAAAAATATGACAGTTACAGTGCGAGTCTTTGCTCAGAGAAAATGCTGGAAAGATGACTGACCAACAACTACTACCAACCAACCAACCCTTCACAATATCACTTAGGGTGGTATTTATAAACAAAATATCGGAAAGACATCATTACAAGTGACCTTGACAGGTCTGCTTAGAACTCTTCAAAAATCTAAACGTTGCTGGAATTAAATGCAAGTAAATCTTTTTTGGCTGTGCTGGGGGCAGCTGGATCGGAACAGGTGACGAGGTGGCCCTTGGGGACCAGATGCGATGCTGCTGGAGTGAATGTGCTTTAGGGCTGCAATTCAGCTTTGGTGTGAATTGAATGTGCAATTATTATGATTTGAGAGCTTCAAGTAGTCTCGCTCTCATTCTGTGAATCTGCTGGAAGATATTCAATTTCCTCTTGCTTTGGGCTACTACTCAAGATATTCTCTGATACACTTTGCCGCTACATTAATGGTTTCCGCCGTCGACTGATACTCTTTGACACGCTTGATGCCTGCTGATTTGATCTGATACACTTTAAACTCTGTGATTGATCTGCTGTTGTCTTCAAACTGGATCCTTTGGCACGATTGGGCGATTTTAGGGCTCTTTTCGGCGCGCAGTGGGCTCGCCAATCAGAAGATTCACTGAAGATTCCTCGAAATGGCCTATTCGTGCTATTCGCGCATCGGAAACTACCTTTGTTTCTTGATCTGGAGCTCCGAAATGCGACTTTTCTTCCTGCGCGAAGCTTTTTCGGCTTTTCTGGCTGCTGATGTAAGCATTGCGTCGGCTGTACGGTGGATGACGTTAGCTATGGGTCCCTGGTATAGCGCGACGTGGTGAGACACTGGATGGATTGTGGTGAAGAGACTCTAATGCGATATTGCAATATCGCGTCGGCGGGGAAAGAGGGGATCATTGGCTGGGCATTTGGCGCTTGCGACTGCCGATATGCAATATCGCGATATCGTATCGGTGGAGACGGAGAGGTGAATGGAGTGGACACTCGACGTTTGCGATATCCGATCGCCGATTTCGCGATATCGCATCGGTGGGGAATGAATGGGCAATGTTTTGCATGAATGTGAGAGGGCGAGGTTGCGACGCGAAAACGACTTTGAGGAGAAAAGGTAAGTAAGTGGTTGTGAAGGGCTTTTGAGGTTTCGGAAGGGGTCCGATTACCTTGGAGGAACTTGATACTTTGGAAGGAGTCCATCGTATTTGGGAGGTGGTTTGGAGGTCGGGGCTATTGCTTAGTTTTTGATAAACTCAACAATTCTCGGGAGTTGCTATGGTTATTTTTCAACCAGGGGGAGGGATATTACATAGGGGAATTTTACTTAATATTAATAAGGGGACGGGAAGAATAGGGAGCTAAATAATAATGTTAGTGGTTAATATGGAGGTGGCAAGAAAGCGCTAAGTTCGGGAGAACTTAGGCTGTTACAAGGGGGAAAGGACCATACTTCGGGAGAAGATATGGAACAACTCTGAGTAAAGCAGATCTTTACTCGTATCGGAGTTATGAACATGATGAACTTAAGAGGTGTCAAGCAGATCTTGACCTCTTTTGGGGATGTTAGTTAATGATTGGGGAAAACAGAGAGAAGGGAAGTCAGTTATACCTCATTTGAGCCTTTTTGCTTACAAATCTTTGCTAATGATGTTCTGCATGATATGATACCTAAAAACTTGGAACTGGTCAGCAATTCAATAGCCTCAGAACTACCTACCCAGCCTACTTGCCTAGCATTTTTCTTCTTTTGTTTGGGGGTGCACTTAGACTTGCAAACCCATCATACATTTTTCTTTTGATGCTTTCCTATCTACATACTACCCTTATTTCTTCCAGAGCCTAGATTAAGCTGTTGGGCTCTTCTACTTCTCTACCTATCTAAGAATCTGCCAAGATTAAACTGTTTGGACAGATTTACAACCTCTATATTCTAAAACATGAAATTTAAACCTAAGGGGACCAAGATTAAAGTATTTGGACCTCCCTTTAACTAAAGTAGCGATACTGGGATAACTTTACAAAATTTGAAGGCAATTGAATGAATTTGAAGTAGCCTTCTTCATTTGGAGACTGTTTGAGAAAATATGGAGCATTGCAGCAAGCACAGTACGACATATTTGGCCTGTGAAATGCCAATCATGAAAAATGCATACCTGTTGCAGCAGGAGCTAACAGTGGCTCCACTCGGGGATGGCTTCTCCTTGCAGGAAGTCAAGAACAGCAGGTCAGAACGCCTTTATTTTTTAGTTTCTTGCTGTCTTCTGCAAAACTTATTGTCTCCGGTCGCTTTATTCCTTCTACCTACTTACCCTAACCAGTAGCTGCTTTGCCGTTAGGTAAAATCAAATAACCAGTGCAGCCATTTAAGCAACTGTGAAACGAGATAAACTTGCTGACTGATTGTTTTTGAACGCAAAAGCATCATCCGGGCATATGCTTTTACAACCAAAATTATGGCCTCCATCACTTGCCGCTGAAGCTTACGGTCTTCACTGAGAAAACATGTTAGCAAAATTTTGTTAAGACAAATTTCCATGTAATCTGTGATTGGATCGATGAACTTACCCTCTGAGAGAACTTCTTCTGCTTCTTTTGAATCTTCAATAGAATTATGCAGAGTCTGTGAATCAGCAGGTGGCAGCATCTTCTCCTGAGTTGAGGACGGGAGACTTCGGCACGATATAGGATCTTCTGGGTCAAGGGGAGCAGCTGCATCTTCGGTAATGAGCCTAGCAGATGATCCTTCTGTCTTTCCCTTGGATCCCAGATCACACAGAATCCTCAGGTCCTCAGGAAACAGTGTTCCCTCCTGAATATGGGCATGGAAGCTTAGGCATGATTCCGGGTTCTTTGGGCTGGAAGGATCAGTTACATCTTCGGTAATGACCCTAGCCGTTGATCCTTCTATCTTTCCCTTGGAACCCAGATCATACTCAAACTGTAATTCAGGAGACAACACTATTTCCTGTTGAACTGGAGGAGGAAGATTTTGGCAAAACTCTTGAGGGTTGTAGAAATCAGAAGACTGACTTTGAGCTCCCAAGAGTTCAATTTCATTCTCATATTTTTCCACAACAAACTCAAGGAACAGTTTATTCCGGCCGCCTGATATTTTTGACAATACCGCTCTGAAAAATTTGTCATTAAGCTCAAACTCTGATAAACTTTCTTTGCATTTTTCTAAAGCTTCTTCTATCGGAAGTTCCTCCCAAGATTCGGTCATTCTCTCTTGTTGTTAATACATGGGGTACTTAGCTGTAACATTTGGTTCGTTCCTGAGTGGAGCCTTTGATTGAAATTGAAGTGGAGTCGCCAGGTGGATGTCTGGACTCTGAAGTGCCTGATCTTTGTCCACCATCAAAGATCAGAACTAAGCGTGACAAGCCTTGAAAAATAGGAGCACTTCCTCCAGTGGGGTTTAAATATGAACAGAGCACCTGAATCCCCAATGGAGTGCGCAGATACAGGTCGACCGAGGCTTTTACAAGTCGGTTTCTTCCACTGTAGAGCTGCAGAGTGGTTGCATTGATTTATCTGAAGATGTCCCTAGCAGAGTCGCCATTATGTTATCACTCAGGTTGTCCCTAGGCTCCTAGTAGGGATACGGCTGAGGTAACCACAAACCAATCTTCTAATTGCAGGTTCTAGCCCACCTGCAATCGGAGAGGGCTCTCTCCTTTAGATTCAACCTTAGTTGATGATTTTAGGCTAGCTTTCTGACTTCAAGGGAATGTTGAGTGTGATTGGAAAGAAGGTAGGATTCTCGAACAAAGAGGCACAATAAGGTGTTATAAGTTTCGAACCATTGGGAATGGAGTCACAGATTGAGGCATACGAGCATTTTCTTGGTCACAAGGGGATACGGAGCGGGATAGCCACACAGGATACAATACTCGGTCTGCTGAAAGTACGGAATGAGCATCAGGGATGAAAGGCAAAAGAGAATCATTTCATCATGCTGACAAAGAGGAGAAGTGGATGAGTGGGATCCCAGAGCAGTTAAGAATTCCAAAGACATGCACTCATATGTGAAAGAAACAGGGTAAACCAGATCATTTAAGAATACAAGCTCATAACTGTTTCTGAAGAAAACATTGAAAAATGCAGAAATTGAACTTAACGTGTAATGAAACAAATCTTAAGCTATTCTTTTTTCCTGCAATTTAGAAAGGCGAAAAGGTGATAAAAACGTAAAATAGACAGGGAAGAAAAACACTTATTGGATCATGCAGAGACACAGGAATTCCGTAATCATTCCTTGGCCAAGAAAAACATCAAGTTGTTTCGCAATCCATGCTTTCAACAATCTTTGATTATGGAAAAATATGACAGTTACAGTGCGAGTCTTTGCTCAGAGAAAATGCTGGAAAGATGACTGACCAACAACTACTACCAACCAACCAACCCTTCACAATATTGCTTAGGGTGGTATTTATAAACAAAATATCAGAAATACATCATTACAAGTGACCTTGATAGGTCTGCTTAGAACTCTTCAAAAATCTAAATGCTGCTGGAATTAAATGCAAGTAAATCTTTTTTGGCTGCGATGGGGGCAGCTGGAGTGAATGTGCTTCGGGGCTGCAGTTCGGCTTTGGTGTGAATTGAATGTGCAATTATTATGATTTGAGAGCTTCAAGTAGTCTCGCTCTCCTTCTGTGAATCTGCTGGAAGATATTCAATTTTCTCTTACTTTGGGCCACTACTCAAGATATTCTCTGATACACTTTGTCGCTACATTGATGGTTTCCGTCGTTGACTGATACTCTTTGACACGCTTGATGCCTGCTAATTTGATCTGATACACTTTAAACTCTGTGATTGATCTGCTGTTGTCTTCAAACCGGATCCTTTGGCATGATTGGGCGATTTTCGGGCTCTTTTCGGCGCGCAGTGGGCTTGGTAATCAGAAGATTCCCTGAAGATTCCTCGAAATGGCCTATTCGCGCTATTTGCGCATCAGAAATTGCCTCTGTTTCTTGATCTGGAGCTCCGAAATGCGACTTTTCTTCCTGCGCGAAGCTTTTTCGGCTTTTTTGGCTGCTGATGTAAGCATTGTGTCGGCTGTACGGTGGATGACGTCAGCTATAGGTCCCTGGTATAGCGCGACGTGGTGAGGCACTGGATGGACTGTGGTGAAGAGACTCTGATGCGATATCGCGGTATCGCGTCGGCGGGGAAAGAGGGGGATCATTGGGTTGGGCATTTGGCGCTTGCGACTGCCGATATGCGATATCGCGATATTGCATCGGCAGAGACAAAGAGGTGAATGGAGTGGACACTTAGCGTTTGCGATCGATGATCGCCGATTTCGCGATATCACATCGGCAGGGAACGGATGGGCAATGTTTTGCATGAATGTGAGAGGGCGAGGTTGCGACGCGAAAACGGCTTTGAGGAGAAAAGGTAAGTAAGTGGGTGTGAAGGGCTTTTGAGGTTTCGGAAGGATCCGATTACCTCGAAGGAACTTGATACTTTGGAAGGAGTCCATCGTATTTGGGAGGTGGTTTGGAGGTCGGGGTTATTACTTATTTTCTGATAAACTGAACAATTCCTGGGAGTTGCTATGGTTATTTTTCAACCAGGGGGAGGGATATTACATAGGGGAATTTTACTTAATATTAATAAGGGGACGGGAAGAATAGGGAGCTAAATAATAATGTTAGTGGTTAATATGGAGGTGGCAAGAAAGTGCTAAGTTCGGGAGAACTTAGGATGTTACAAGGGGGAAAGGACCATACTTCGGGAGAAGATATGGAACAACTCTGAGTAAAGCAGATCTTTACTCGTATCGGAGTTATGAACATGATGAACTTAAGAGGTGTCAAGTAGATCTTGACCTCTTTTGGGGATGTTAGTTAATGATTGGGGAAAATAGAGAGAAGGGAAGTCAGTTATACCTCATTTGAGCCTTTTTGCTTACAAATCTTTGCTGATTATGTTCTGCATGATATGATACCTGAAAACTTGGAACTGGTCAGCAATTCAACAGCCTCAGAACTACCTACCCAGCCTACTTGCCTATCATTTTTTCTTCCTTTGTTTGGGGGTGCACTTAGACTTGCAAACCCATCATACATTTTCTTTTTGATGCTTTCCTATCTACATACTACCCGTATTTCTTCCAGAGCCCAGATTAAGCTGTTGGGCTCTTCTGCTTCTCTACCTATCTAAGAATCTGCCAAAATTAAACTGTTTGGATAGATTTACAACCTCTATATTCTAAAACATGAAATTTAAACCTAAGGGGACCAAGATTAAACTGTTTGGACCTCCCTTTAACCAAAGTAGCGATACCGGGATAACTTTACAAAATTTTAAGGCAATTTAATGAACTTGAAGTAACCTTCTTCATTTGGAGACTGTTTGAGCAAATATGGAGCATTGCAGCAAACACAGTACAACATATTTGGCCTGTGAAATGCCAATCATGAAAAATGCATACCTGCTGCAGCAGGAGCTAACAGAGGGCACTTGGGATTTTTAAAAACTTACCAGAGGGTTAAGAAGGAATTTTTTTGGGATGGCCTTAAATCTGATATTCAAAAGTTTGTGGCAGAATGTTTGATTTGCAGACAAAATAAATTTGAAACAATTAAGACCTAGGTCTATTACAACCTTTATCCATTCCAAGTCAACGTTGGGAGGAGGCTTCAATGGATTTTATCACAGGTTTACCAAAGTCTGAAGGAAAGAGTTTCATCATAGTGGTAGTTGATAAACTTACCAAGTATGCACACTTTTTTGCATTCTCTCATCCATTTAAATCTAATATAGTTTCTACTGCATTTATGGAAACAATTCAAAAGCTACATAGAACCCAAAGATTATTTTAAGCGATAGAGAACCCATTTTCACTCAAAATTTTTGGACATAAATATTTTCTTGTCTTGGTACTTAGTTAGCTCATAGCTCATCTTATCATCCTCAATTTGATGGGCAAACTTAGATAGTAAACAAATGTTTGGAAGGATATCCTCATTGCTTTGTATCTAATAAATAGACACAATCGGTCAAATGGTTGCCTCTGGCTGAATGGTGGTATAACACTTCCTTCCATACTGTAGCAAAAATGACCCCATTTATGGCACTTTATGGATATTACCCACCGTCCATCACATCATATTTAAGAGAAAATTCTAAGCTTCAAGCAGTGGAAGATCACACTGAGCATCGACAACAAGTTCTCAAACTCTTAAAGGATAACCTAACTTTGGCACAAAATAGAATGAAACAAAAAGCATATCAACATCACAATGAAAGAAGTTTTGATGTAGGTGACTAGGTATTTCTACGGCTACAACCATATGAACAAATGTCCCTAAAGCAAGCTAAGAATGATGATAAATTATCACCAAAGTATGATGGCTTGTACAAGGTGTTGCAAAATATTGGTACTATGGAATACAAATTGGAGCTTCCTACAACTTCCCAAGTGCACCCAGTTTTCCATGTTTCATGCTCAAAGAAGGTTATTGGTGAAAAGCGCCCAGTTCAAGCAATATTTCTAGAACTTGACGAGGAAGGAAAAATCATATTGGAGCCTGAAGTAGTCATAGAAATAAGAACTCGACAACTACAAAATTGATCAATTTCAGAGTATCTCGTCAAGTGGAAGAACTTACTCGCTGAAGATTCCACATGGGAATCTTCATATTCATGTGTGTCGTTTGGAATTCCACTTTACAATACATTTGATTACAATTACATGGTCCACACTAGTGATGTGGCATATGAAAACTCATGACATGACTTGACATGACACTGCTGACATGGACTGGCTTGATGATGTGGCAATGTCAATTTAATGTTTTTTCTGAGTTCAAGATGTGCTCTTGGATATGCTTTCTCTTCTCCTCCGCATAGGCTGGTGATGTAGGGTCTTCAATGATCTTAGGTATTGGAAGGTGGTTTCAAACTTGTGTCCCTTTTCTTGCTTTTGATAGGTCCACTCGTAAGTTTAGCTACAAGTGAGTCTTTATGCATGCTTCCATCCTTATTCTCCTTCTTCATCATCTCGACATCACTTTATAGTGTACATGTTCCTACAATTCACTCATGATGAGACGACATCAATCTGAAACATCCCTAGTCTAAGATGATGCAATATGATCAATGAAATGAACCCAA
This sequence comes from Pinus taeda, assembly GCA_000404065.3. Classification (NCBI taxonomy): domain Eukaryota; kingdom Viridiplantae; phylum Streptophyta; class Pinopsida; order Pinales; family Pinaceae; genus Pinus; species Pinus taeda. Next base: position 158,021 of record APFE031304334.1, on the reverse strand, counting down.
GACAAGTGATAGACTAGGAGAATGTGCTTAATGATTGTGCATTACACAGTACCAACTGCCAGGGTGAGAGCTTGATCACTGAGACTGTGTAGAGCACAACTTACGCTTGACTGAGGAAATTTTCTACACAGTCCACACTGAGGAGAAAAAATGTGTACTACCTACTAAGGGGCAAAATTGCGCAGTTCAAGCATGCAGTGAATTCTATTGGATGAGGCCCTGGGAGGATAGACTATGTAGTTTTGAGAGGCAAGGAGGGGGACTAGACAACAGAGAGGCCTGAAGGGAAAATCAGGCAAGTTTCTGAAGGCAGTGAGTTACAGCTGAGGGAAGGGCACTAGAAGAAGAATTTGTGTAGTTTTAGAGGCCAAGGGAGGCTGGTCTCTCTACACATTGAGCAATTCCAATAGGAAAGGGAAAATATTGAGGGTTGAAGGTGCTAATTACATAGTTCAAGGTAGAGTGGGAGGCACAACTGCACAATTTTGGGCGGCAAGGAAGGCTACTAGACTCTGGAATTATGAATAACAACAGTCCTGGAGGACAATCACTGCACACTACGCAGTTCTAGGCAGCAAGGTCACATCCATGAGGGATGAGACTATGCAGTGCATAACTCAACCAGGGCTCAGTGAAGCCAAGTTTCCCAGTCGAGAAGATTTTCCAAAAATGGCTAAGTGCGGGAAGGGAGATGGACTCATGATGAACTTGAACTGTGATCACACACTTAGCATATTTTGATGACATGAAAACATAGATCATCAAAATAAAAAAACAAATCATTCCCCTCTGTGTGACTACCTCATGACAAGATGTGACAAGTGTGACACTTAAGATAGACTTTAGGACATTCGTGATGAAACTTCTACAATAATCCTCTAGACCTTGTGTATGAGTGTGGAGAATGCTTATATGGTTAGCACAACTCATATACATAAAGAATGACCTTCGAAACCACCCGAAAATGCTCACAAACATTATATAGTAGTCAAAAATGCCAAAATACGACAGTTAATCCAACAAGCAAAAGGCGCTAAAGAACTTCAAGAAAGCTCATGGAATGAGCTTGAGTGTTTGCAAAAATCAAGGAGAATACCAAGGAAGGCTCTAAAATTTGAGTGCAAGAGAAAATTTTGGAGGGTGTTCCAGTGGCTACAACACTTGGCAACACATTGGTTGGAGTCTAGCTTCTCTATCCTCATTAGTTTCTTCTGTGCAAGGCCTTGGCTCCTCAGGGAGTATTGATTCATCATGCATATCACTTTGGCCTTCCCACTTACTCGATGGATATACATGGTTTCCCCTATACCTTATTAGTTAAAAACAACATAAGATTCAACATAATCACAATGTTTTGAATTGGGAAGGGTAATTTAGCTTGCCAGCTTAAGATTTTCAGAGTACAGTTTTTCATCTATGGTGTTGCTCCACTGTGAGTAGGCCTGGAGAGTATCCCATGGAGTCACATAGGAACAAAAACATTTCTATACTACCAACAAGACTTGAAAGTACCCTAATGGAGTTTCTTTATTAACCTCTTGGCACATGAAGCCTTTCTCTTATTTCTCCTTTATTTATTTATTTAAAGGGAACTGTGCGTCAACATTTATTTATTTTTGGGCGGAAGATAGATCCTGACTTATTGAGAGAAGAAGAGATTATTCCTTCATAGAATCATATAGAGACCTATGATTTTGGTTTGTTCATTTATATTTTTTCCTTCTCTATTTCTACTAATTAGATAAGCTTGAGAACACCAGTAGAAAACTAAGTATAGGCACGAGCTTTAGGGACTAGCCATGCATTCATGTTTGGACCAAAAATCTCCTAACAGAAAGATCATATTTTCCATCAAAAATTCATCAGCCAAAATATGTAACCAACACAAGGAAGATGGACAAAAGGCTAGCCAAATCTTGCAGTGTCCCAAGAATCTTTACACTTTAGCCACACACACACTTAGAAGCCACAATGCAATCAGGAACAACACTTATTCGCATGACAAAAAAACACAAAATTCAAACAAAGAAACAAATGACAAACAAAAAAAGGCTATGTACATAGTGCGGGGCACAACCCTAGATATTTATTGAAAATACCATTTTAAGTCATGTCCATTGATAGGGAGAGAGTCAATATTCCCTTCAAGTGATTGAAGATTATACATGTGCTGGCCAAGCTTCTTGTGTATTATGTATGGTCCAATCCACAAGGACTGAAACTTAGTGGGTTTACCTTTGTCCTCGTGGGTTTTATCCCACTTTAAGACTAATTCACCTACACTAAAGTTATTTTTCCCTGCATACTTCCTATCAAACCACCTCTTAATATGACTCTAGTGAAGTAAAAAAAAAATGGCTTTCAACCTTTCTTTACGTGGCTTGTGTAAAGTGTTTATCCTACACTAAACTAAAAGATAGGGCTTGCCTTGGGATTCTTGGGATAGTTGGAGAGCAGCCAAGTAGATTTTTGATGGGAGGATGACTTCTTTTTCGTACACAAGGAAGTGATGGGAGGTGTTCAAATAAGGTTTAGGCATCACTTGGTCAGCCCATATGGTACATTTTATGATACAAATAAGGTTTTTTTTTTGTGGATTCAGCAAGACCATTCCACTGTGGATAATAATTAGCTGAGTGTTTCAATATAATACCATTTTCCAATGAAAAATCATAAATTTTTAACAATGAAAAATATTTTGTATTGTAATTTTTTTTTTACATAGGAATGTGAAACTTAGAGATGATGTTTTGCTGCAGAAAACTGATGACTTCCTAATCATTCATCTTTTTAATAGAATTGCCTCTCTCCACTATGTGAAATATTCGGTATCAGTTAGAATATAGTGGTATTGCTTTGATGAGTGTGGGGAAATTTCCCCAATGATATCCAAGCCCCACTGTTGAAAGGGTGATTCCACTGCAATGGATTGTAGCGGGGCTACTGACTTCTGATTTTTGTTAGCACGCCTTTAACAGATAGGACACTTGCGGGCATAGGCATGAGCATCTTTGAATATTGTAGACCAGTAAAATTTGGCATGCATAACCTTATGTGTTGTAGTGTTGCCTTCAAAGTGTCCCTCGGTTGGTCCATTGTGGAGATCACACAATACATTTTCTGAATTGTGCACCTCTAAACACCTGAGAAATACTCCATTGTGGTGCTTTCTAAACAACACTCCATGCACCAATCGATATGATAATTCTTTAAGTCTAAATTCCCTCTTTTTTCATGTGGAAAAGTGAGAGGGCATTCTGCCATGCTCGAGGTATTGGTACACATCTGCATACCAAAATTTTATGTCTATAGTGGAGGAGGCTCTCTCAACATTGTACATTTCAATCTCTTGCTCCCATCCCACAAGCTCTTCTTCTCCCTCTTTCATGTTTACTACCTATACTGCTAATTAGTGAAGACCATGACCCTTGATTGTGTGAACTAGCTTGATGTCTAGATCATACTCTTATAACCTGGTCATCAAATTCAACCTCCTTTCACCCAACTCTTGTTGAACAAACAGTGATTTGATTGTTGGGTGTGGAACAAAGATAACACAATGGTTCTTTAATAGATAGGTTCTAAAGTTCTTTTCCTCCTTGTACATGGCATAAGATTGATTTTCCACGGCGGGGTAATTAAGCTCTAGTCCTCACATACTTTTGCTCATGAAGGAGATCGGTCATTCATTGTTCAATTCATCCTTATGTGTAAGTACAATGGAAAGAAAAGTGTAAGAAGTGAAAGTATAGAGCAAGAAGTCTTTACTAAAGTTTGGGTTGTACAACAAAGGTTCTTCTATTATAGATTTTTCTATATGTGTGAACACATCCTTTTCCCTTTTATCCCATTTGTAAACTACATCCTTCTTTTCCACCTCCTATATTCATTTGACAATATCAGCATAATCAGAGATGAATGTGTGGAGGAAGTTGATCTTACCCAAGAAAGACTGCATGGATTTCCTATTCACTGGGAAGGGAATCTGTGTGATATTCATGACCCTGTCTAGGTCCACCTTGATCTCCCCTTTGGCAATGATGTGTCCCAAGAGATTACTCTCAGACACTGCAAAGATACTCTTATTGGGATTCAAGGATATCCCATATTTGTGGCATAGCTAAAAAATATTCATTAAATGGAATAGGTGGTCTGAATTCTATTTATAAAACACTATTACATGATCGAGATAGAAAACTATTCTCTTGCCAATAAACCCACAAAAGGTGATTCCCATTTCACGTTGGAAAGTTGCAACAACATTGAATAGCCCAAATTGCATCCATCGGGATGCGAACATATGTTCTAAACAAATTTTTTGGTCTGTCAGGCTCTACCACCAGAACCAAGTTGTATCATAAAATTCCATCGAGTAAAGAAAAAATTTTAGACCCCGATACTGTCCGCAGTATTTTTTCCATGGACAACATGGGGTAGTTAGCCTTGTCCGAGGTGCAGTTGAGATTTAGGAAATCTACACATAGGCAGATCTCCCAGACTTCTTTTTCATAAGAACCATGTTTGATACCGAAGTCGAATGTCACACCTTGTAGATAATCTGAGCATCTAGAAGTTTTCTCAACTCCTTTTGTATGAGGGACTCAAGCATTGGATGAACTTTCCTCAATTTATGTTGAAATAGGTTGGCCCCTTCCTTGATTGGTATTACATGTAGGATGATTCGCGTGTCATATATGTTGAGTTTATCATACATCCACGCGAAGACATCACGGTACTACTTGAATAAGCAGATGAAGGTTTTCCACTCTTGTGGTGTGCAACAAGTATTGAGATTGACATATTTTGGATCTTTCTCAATTCCCAAGTTGATTTTCTCATGCAATAGAGTGGAACTGTGGGTCTTGGCATTAACAGGTCCCCAGAAGTGGTTTTGTAGATCATACAAGTTCTCCAATGATACCACACCCTTGGGGATGAGGTTCCCTTTACTTTAATTGGATGCATCATGTAGTTCCTTTTTGTGCTCTTCCTCTTTGATCGTTGTGTCCTTCAATATGCCAGCATTCATCATAAAATACAATATCTATTGGTTGTCATAAAAAACACATAATTTAGTGATATTATCTGGGACAAAAGGTTTATAAACAACTTTAATAGAAAATTTATCCCTTAATGGTGACATCCTAGTAGTAGCATTTTCCCAGGCATCCACAACTACATTACGCATTATTGGAATTGAAATAATATTAAAATCTTGGAAGTGTGAGATGAGTCATCATACCTCTTATTGATAACTTTTAAGATGAGGTGACACATAATGTACGGAGTTACGTGCCTAACACATCAGGATTTCTGAGTCACCTGCCACTTTCAAAATGGAAACATTGATGTTGATGGCCTTCTATAAGCCCGAGACAATTGCTTCATACTTTGTAGTGTTATTCATGCACTCGAATTCCAAGCGGCTAGAGATCAAATGTCTTCTCTGCAACAGGTCTATTAAAATGAAACTAGCTCCGGAGCCCTCCTACGTCTTGGATCCATCAAAATACATAGCCCACATATCATATGTACAAGGAATGTCGATTCCAATAGTACTACTACTATTAAATGTACATAGTTCATTATCACCAGTTGGACATGGAAGGAGATCCAACTGTGTGTCTAGTGGGACTGGGGATGGCTATGGAAGATAACACCCCAACTGCATCTCCATAAAATAAGTTCCAAATAATAGTTATGTGAAATCCATTGGCTCGTTGTTTCCATTCAAGGGAGTCACTGTGTGCTTCATATATTCTTTGATTCTACCGGAATTTGATTGTTTCTGCCCCTATATGGAAGCCATAGGTGTGACCTATCTATGGCAAAGTATCCTTGAAGCTTGTTAGACCAGTCTCTGCTTACTAACACTATGTATGCTTCCGAAATGTCCACAATCACTATGTTGATACATTCGTGAACTTGTCCATTAGATGATAAATGAATGATGACATCCCTGAGTTCACCAATTTCTTGGACACGAGTTTTGTCCAGCTGAATAATCTATGCATCTATCTTTTCCCATTTAGCATTGATCTTGTTGGAAACAAATAATGGCATGACATTCATCGATACACCCAAATCAACTAAGCAATTGTGTACATTGAAATTGAAGATTTTGAATGTTAAAAAGAACAACAGGTAGAGTGTGATTGCATCCATCGTGAGTGCATTAAGTACTGATTTGAGAGTGTTAGGAGACTTACTAGATCCCTTGTCTAACAAGGTAGAATTACTGGTAGAGGTTTTTCGAAGTGCCTGTAGAAGGATGGCTCATTGGCTCATGATATTTGTGAGTTCGGACATGGAGATGTTCACACGAACCTTCTTCATATCATCCACAATGTTATAAACCACTGCGGGAAGATTGACTGAGGTGTCCAGGGATGGAACTTGGTTTGTGGTTTCTAGAGGGATGGTTGTATCCTTGCTGCTATTGGAAAGATTTTTTGTTGAGACTACTTTCTCAGATTTTCTCTAAGTGCTCTACACTAAGTTAGCCAGTGGATTGAGTTTCCTTAATAGGTTTTCTTTGATTTTTTTTTTTGGCACCTCAATTACGTTGGTCAACTCTTGAATTCTTAGGTTGTATTGGTTGTTATGATTCTGAGTTGAAATGCCACTCAAAGGTTGCTTATCAACAATACCATTTTGGGCTATGAGAATGTAATGAAACATGTTCACTACTTGCCCAACAATTGGAGATTCATCAGTTGTAGTAGCTTCTTCCTTCCCTTCATCAGGCTCAGTCTGCTCCTCAAACATGAATTAATAAACAAACTATGTAGCCATCTTGCACGTCTTTTCCGAGTGACACTCATTATGAAACATGCAATACGAATCCATGCCAATTTTCTCAATATTTAGGACAACATTGGAACTTTGCACATACTTTGTTGGCTAGTTTCTGCTACTGCCTGAAGTTGAATTCCTTTTGAACAAGAACTTGGGGGGCTTTCTACTCATGGTAGTCTCACTTGTCCTTTGTTTGAACTCAACCATTTCAGTGGTTAGGGACGCAATGAGATGAGTCAAGCTTTCAAGCTCATTTGGTTCTTTCACCTTAGCCTTGCTCACGGAGGCTTGAGACCTCTTACACGTGTCCTTGGAGTCTTTTATTGATTCATCATCCAAGATGACTCCAATAGCACACAAGTCCTTCTCAATGACAATATCCTCTTCGTATTTTTTTCAATGTAATACAAACTGTGTAATAATTGATGGAAAGGCAGAAGTGTAGTAATATATAGTGATGGAGTCATGAGGTTTTGTGTTATCACAAAGTTTTTTCAAGATGTGATTGAACCTATGATTGAAATCTTTAGATTTTTCCTTCTGATCCATATTAATATTACCCACTTCCTTTAATAACATGGAAGGGGTCTTATCTTTAGAAAAAAATTCAAGAAAGATCTTTTTGAATCCCCTCCAATTTTGGATGGAGTTTAGAGGAAGGATGTGGTACCATACAACTACTCTACCATCAAAGGAACATGGAAAACATTTGCTTGCAAAATCATCGTAACGCACCTCAAATGTATGTAGGTGTAGGTAAAAGCTAACGAATTAGTCTTCAACCTTCATTGTTTTTTCAAGGTCATACTTCGTTAAGATATTCTTTGCATGTCTCGACATCTTGTGCAAGACACCCATACGTGCTTTTGGAACCTGAGTCATTCATTCTAGATTTTGATCTGCCATGTCTTCCTCTTCGTTGTCCTCCTCTTCCTTTTCTGAATTTGATGGTTCTTCTTCCTCTTCTTCCTCTTCTCCACCTATCCTACCAAAAATTGAACCCGAGAGTAAGGGGTTGCCTCTGTCACCTTCGTGAAAGAGGGGAGGCTCTTCTTCCCGTTCCACAACGTCTTCTAATTCTTCAAGAGTGGTGAGAACCACTTCTTCAATGGACGAGACTAATATCCCTGTGGAGGTGGTCTTGTTCTTCTTTTGAGAATATGGAAGATTGATTACTCCCAGAATCAGTCCAAAATGTTTTGCAAACTGACATTGATGATAGGGTGGATGACCCAAAATTAATCATATGACATTTCACATTCAGGTCTAGGCTAGGAAGAGTCACCAACTTCAGAAATGTAGGTTTTAACCCCGTACAGAAATTACCTACATACGAATTCTAAAATGCAAAAAATAAACAATGCGAGAGCATAACACATAAAGCACATATACACGGAGATTTTCCCCTAGATCCCAAAACTGGGACTACTAGCTTTATTTTTCATTATGTTCCTTTCAATGCTACAATACATATTTATACATGCTGAAGCATCCAATACCATGGACCGAAAACCATCGTGTTCAAAACCATGGACAGAAAACCATCGCATCGAAAACCATGTGTGAAAAACATGCACAAAACCATAGGTAGGTCTACCCAACCTAATATAGGGTCCAAAACCAAAATTTTAAGACCCCATAGAGTGGGGTTACCTGCACCCCTCAAACCCCCTATGACTCCCCCCGCTACACAATTGGTGCAATGAAGGGGGGGCTCTGCCCCCCTTCTAACCGCCTGGTTAACTACGTGGGCTAGTCGTGGAAAGAATATAACACAACCCAACAAGAAACAGAAGTAGGGGAGGTGGACTGAATGTTGTTTCCTTGACCAAAAGATGGATTAGTGGGGTTTGTGGGTCTATCAGCTATGAAATATTGGTGGCCCTCCTTCTAGCACCAAAAATTTTGACGGTTCTAAACCCGCCAATATTCAAGGGATCTCCCTAATATGAAGTCCCAATCAAACCTCACACCTTTTTGTGTAGGAGTACCATCCAGCATAAAGGCCCAGTTTCCAAATCCTTAAATATGTGTCTTGGCTCTAGCTATCAGCATAAGAGAGTCATGCAATGGCGTCTTTGAAAAGTAAGGGGAGGGTGCCTAGTGAGTGTGCAGTGCAACTGTGTTGAGGTTCTTCTATTGCAAAGGAGGAGATAAAAGTGAGCCTCTAAGTGAGAGGCAATAGTAGCACCCAAGAAGAGACACACATGAACTAATAGGGTGCGTCTAACATCCAAGGGAATAATCCACAATGGATGCGATAGTCGTTACAACCAATTAGGTGAGGAAAGATACACCTAACTTCTAGCAGAATAGTCCACATAGGATGCAATGATCGTTACAACCAACAAACAAGGAATGATTTGTCTATTATCCCATGAAATAGTCCATAGGGATGGGACAATGATAAAAACCATTAAAACACATTCTCAATAAGATAAGAACTAAAATAACCAATTAGTTCAACTATCTTAGTACATGTGAAAGCAAACATGAAATACAAATGTCCACAAAATAGTCTTACAAACATTCATATTCCATGCATGAATAACATGCTAGCCTTAAAAGGCTTCCATTATCAAGCAAAAGTTCCAAGACACGTATCTACATTGTACATCATTAGCCCCATTAGTGGCACATTAGAGCCATTCCTTGCTACTCAAAGAACTAGCTGATCTCTCTAATGCCTTGTAGGAGGAGCGAAGGTGAAAAGTCCCTTTTTGATACAATGAGGGGGGTATAGATAACCAAGGGGTGATGTTTTCCCCTTGTGACTCTTTGACTACCCTCATGACTATTCAAATTCCTATGAATTTTCAACTTACATGACCCTTCATATTAATGTGTGTCCTTTGGACTTCTACTTTACAATACATTTGATTACAATACACATGGTCCACACTAGTGGTGTGGCACGTGAAAACTCATGACACGACTTGAAATGACACTACTAACATGGATTAGATTGATGAAATGGAAATGCCAAGTCACTGTTGTTGCTGAGTGCTAGATGTGTTCTTGGATATGATTTATCTTCTCCTCTGTATAGCTTGGTGATGCAGGGTCTTCAATGATATTCAGTCTTGGAAGGTGGTTGCAAACTTGTGTCCCTTTGCTTGCTCTTGATAGGCCCAATCGTAAGTTCAGCTACAAGTGAGGCTTTAGGCATGCTTCCCTCCTTCGTATCCTTCATCATCTCACCATGACTTGATAGTGTACCTGTTCCCACAATTCACTTATGAAGGGACAACATTAATCCAAAAACTCCCTAGTCTAAGAAGATGCATTATAATCCCTGAACTAAGCCCAAGACAAGTTACTGACTAGGAGAAAAGACTCAACAACTTTGCATTGCACAACTCCGATTGCAAAGGAGAGAGATTGATCATAGAGACTGCATAGAACGTAGCTCAAGCTTGACTGTGGAATTTTTTTGCACAGTCCTCACTAAGGAGAAAAAATAGACAGTGCCCATTGAGGGACATAATTGTACAGTTCAAGCAATTAGTGGCTTCTGTAGGATGATGCCATGGGAGGACAGACTGTGTAGTTTCGAGAGGCAAGGGGGGGACTTGGTAGCAGAGAGGCTTGCAGGGAAAATATGTGTAGTTTCTCAAGGCAGTGAATTTCAGCGAAGGGAAAGGCACTGGACGAAGCAACTGCACAGCTTTGGAGGCAAAAGGAGGTTTGGATCTCTGTGCATTGTGCATTTCCAATAGGCAAGGGAAATGCTTAAGGGTTGAAGTTGCAAAGTACGTAGTTCAAGGCAAACTAGGAGGCACAATTGTGCAATTATGGGGGGGAAAGGAAGGTTGCTAGACTCTAGAATTACGTAGAACGACAACCCTGGAGGACACTAATTACGCACTGTGTAGTTCCAGGTAGCAAGGTCACATACATGAGGGATTAGACTACGCAGTGTGAAACTTAGTCAGTGATCCAAGAGGATCCACGAGAATTGATCTAGGAGGATCCAGGAGGATTGATTGAGGTGGATCTCCAAAAAGTACCAATGGTAAAAAGGATAAAAAATAAAAGTGGCAGAATCTTGATAAACTTAGCTTCAGGTCGAAGTGCTCATCATCCTGATTCTAATGGTTCAAATGACACTTGAATAAGAGATCATATGAAGAAGTTAGGGCAAGTCAAAGTTCAAGTTTGACTTGGACAGGTGGTAGGAGAAGATGACGTGGCGGAACTCTTAGTGAACGGGGAAGCGCCAAGTGGCAAGCCGCCATTGGCCCCACATTTTGTAGATCACAGAACTCATAGGTTCGCGAATTTCCCCCTAGCATTACCATGTTCTGATGCGATCACATCGCAATCACAGATTGCAAGGAATGATGGTTATAAATCGACCCCCGAGTAGGGAAGGGTGGCGATGCGATTAATTGCATATCGTAAATCACAAGGTGCAGTAGTACAGAATCAGTCCTTGACAGGATCAAGTTTTGATTACGATATCAGAATCGCATATCGCATAGTGCAAAGTCCTGTTATATATGTACCGCTTGGCTCTATCGATTGCGATATGTGATGGATCTCAGATGCGATACGGTTATGGGTTTCAATTGATAGTTCTATCAGGTCCGTTGGTTCACACATCGCACAGTGTAGCGGCCATTATGGAGAATCACCATGGTTTCGTCGATTGCAATTTGTGATGGGATATCGGTGCCAATAGACTATGGTCGTTGATGATAAAGCTCTCGGGTCCGGGGAATATGTTGATTCTTTGTATTATTTCATCGGTTTGAGGTTTAAAGTGAAACAGTTTGTTTCAACTGTTCGATGGCAATTTTTCCATGTATGATAGGCTTGTTACCTGTGTATTATTCTAGGCCTGAGAATATATGTTTGAAACAACCCACCTGCCTAAACTTCTCATTTGTTGAAACTACTTGGTTTATGAAAGTATCTACCCACCAGAATATAAAGGGAGCTATCCACACAATGAGAGGGGGAGAGTAGCAGAGAGTAGTGTAGATTTATAGAGCAGAGCAATGAAACCTGGTCATGGTAGGTGGCCAGAACCTTGACTTAGAAATGAGAAGGTTTCGAGAAGGTGCAGAAAGCCCAATTATCCGAATTGTGTGTTTGGATAGGCGATTTTGCACGATTTTTCACCAAGAAGTTAGTGGTGTTGTCTTTTTCTAGATTTGGGCTCTCCATTTGTCATCTATCTTCCAGATTGGAGGTATAAGGGTATTTATGTAAAATCTTCTTATACTTCTTCTCTTTTCATGCCATTTAATGAATGAAGGCCTCCCCACTATTGAGCAGGGCCCGGAGATGTAGTCCAAATTGGATGAACTCCATAATAAATTATTTGTGTCTTAATATCATGCGTGATTATGTCTCTTTTATATTCATTTGATATTCTTATGTTCCATGGTTTTTAAGTGCTCTATTATATGTAATTTAATAACACGTCCATAACAAAAAATTCATAGATCAAGTGGTATCAGAGCAGGGCTTAGTTGATGTGAATTGCATGAGTACACTAACTAGAAATAAGCCTCAAAGGACATGCATCATGACAAGGAGACATGGTAGATGTTGAAGCTCATTGGGAAAAGAAGCAGTCTTGTTGCTGTTAAGAATTGCAAGTGTGAATGATCGAGTCTGCAGCCATGGAGAATGATAAAGAAATGCACGAGACCTTCCTGCAAATGTCCAAAATGTTTGACATCATGTATGGTGAGTATGAGAAGAGAAGAGAGGAGGAGACAAAGAGATTGGAGAGCGATGCGTTATCCACATCTTCTGGTGCTTATGCATCTTATTCATCACCTTTCTTGAATGAGGATATTAACTAGAGACTTCAATTAGAGAATGAAAAATTAACAAGGCTATTGTGAGAAGAGAAAGAGGAGAAACAATGATTGCAACTTCATTTGCGAGCCACAGATGAGGCCTTGGAAGAATTGAAGCACAACACCAGAGTCTTCAAGAAAATATTATTGAATTAAGGAGGCTTCTATAGGAAGAGAAAGAGGAGAAACAAAGGTTATTACGCCAGCTGTAAGCTAAGGACAAGGCCTTGGAAAAGCTGCAGCATGACCCCCGGTGAGGTAAAAAGAAATTCTTTGACTCCATGTATGTTTCATGATGATGATTTCACTAATTTTTAAAACCATACTACATGAATCGGGTCCAAACAGTTAAAGAGAATGGTGTATCAGGGGAAGGGCCTCGACATTAATGGTTAGGGCATCATAAACCCCATCTAAGTAGAGGAATTACCTTGACATACAAGACTTGGATATGTCAGGAAGGAGGTTGGGGAATACGCCAAAATAGCCAGCGAACCATCAACCACAGATGATGAGAAGCCATTTCTCTTCAGTTTCATCTTCACATAGTATAATTTCTCTTGGAAATGTGGAGATACCCATTACAGGGACAAACATGAGACTCCTTACCAAGATGAGGTACAAGGAAGAAGAAGGACTTGGTGTTAATTTCCAAGGAATAACTCAACTGTTGGAGGTTGAGAAAAGACCTCAATTCACAAGGTTGGGTTTCATTGAAGGACAGTGCTCAAAGATGTTAGAAACTTCCACGACATGGTTGAAATTGTCGAGGAAAGAGGATAATGGGACCACATCACCATCAACCTATGGTAGTATGCATTACAGAGAAAGAGCTGAGGCAAACTCTCATTTACATGAAGAGACCAACATGAAAGGTATAACCAATCTCAGTATTCCAATGTTCATTTTGATTACAACCATATTGTTAATAATGAATGAAAATCATGGCATAGAAAAACTTGCAATTTTTGTGGATTGCATAACCATGTGTTCGCTGAGTGTTAGAGGATAATAGCAACACAAAAAAGGATGAGGCGTGAAAGAACCTCTTAAAATTAGGAAAAGGAGAAGGTAAAGCATATTTAAAGGATGAAGGTTTATTGTAGTCATTGTGATTGAGGTGGTCATTAAAGAGCCACATGTTGGAGGCTCCATCTAGAGCAGCGTCACAAGGACAAAGCATCCGTGCATGAAACAGGTGAAACAGTTGTTCAACCGGTGAACGTGCCATAAGGAGACGCCCAATCACTTTGATAAGTGAGAGATGGTTCTTATAGGTGTTGTAGAATGTCATGGCCTTATTTTTGCAAATCATGTGTTGCATTTTAAAACATAAAAGCGATGATTTGTTTTCCATCACTTGTTGCAACAATAATGATGTTTGGACTTATTTTGTGCTTCATTTTAAATTGTGAAAGTGATGATGTGTTTCCATGAATTGTTGAAGCGACAATAGTGTTTAGTCTTATTTTTGTAAATCATGTGTTGCAGTGATGATGTTTTTTCCATCACTTGTTGAACCAACAATGATGTTTGGCCTTGTATTGATAGGTTGAGTATTGTTTCCATTTTTATGTAAACTTGACCATAAAGTATGTGTTATAAACTCATGGCAAGTATGGGATTCGTGGCCCATTTTTTTTGTTCACATAGTGAAACATGTAATTTGCAAGATATTGTACTACAGGTTTGTAGGGGATGTAGGTGTTGGCTCATCGCTTATGGCTTTGAAGGACAAAGGTGAAAGAGAAGGAAGGACGACCTATTAGGACACTAGTGGTGCAGAAAATGTATAGAGTAGTTGCAAATTATTTAATGCTTTTGGAGGACCAAAAGCTTCTCTTAGTGGGGAGGATTGATCCAGGAGGATTGATCTAGGAGGATCTAGGAGGATTGATCCAAGTGGATCTCCAAAAAGTACTAGTGGCATGGTAAAAATGTTGAAAACTAAAAGTGGTAGAATCTTGATAAACTTAGGTTCAGATCGAAGTGCTTGTCATCCTGATTCAAATGGTGCAAGCATCACTCGAATTTGAGCTCATATGAAGAAGTTAGGGCAATTCAAAGTTTAGGTCTGACTTGGATAGGTGGCGGGAGAAGAGGATGTGGCCGAACGCTCAGAAAATGGGGAAGTGCCAAGTGGCAAGATGAAATTGGCCCCACATTTCGTAGATCGAAGAAGTCAGAGGTTCACGAATCGACCCCCAACATTACCAGGTTGAGATGTGATAATCGCAATTGCAGATCACAAGGAACGATGGTTATAAATCGACCCCCAAGCAGGAAAGGGGTGCGATGTGATAAATCACATATCACACATCGCAAGGTGCAGCGATATAGAATCTGCCCCCAGTGGGATCAGGTTGGGATTGCGATATCGCAATTGCATATCACACAATGCAAAGTCCCATTATATATGTACTGCCTGGCTCTGCCGATTACGATATGCGATGGATCCCATATGCGATACAATGATGGATTTCAATTGATAGTTCCATCGGGTCCATTGGTTCGTACATCGCACATTGCACAATACAACGACCGTTATGGAGAATCACTGTGGTTCCTCCGATTGCAATTTGCGATGGGATATCGGCATTGATAGACTATGTTCATCGATGATAAAGTCTTCGGGTTTGGGGAGTATGTCGATTCTTTGTATTTTTCCGTTGGTTTGAGGTTTAAAGCAAAATGTTTTGTTTAGACTGTTCAATGGTGGTTTTTCCATGTATTAGGTTTATAACTTGTGTACTATTCGAGTCCCAAGAATCTCTGTTTGAAATGGCCTACTTGCCTAAACTTGTCATTTGTTGAAACTGCTCAGTTTATGAAAGTATCTGCCCACTAGAAAATGAAGGGGGCTATCTGCATAGCGAGAGTGGGAGAGAAGTATAGATTTACAGAGCAGAGCAGTGGCACCTACTCTTAGAAGGTGGTCAGAACCTTGCTTTAGAAATCAAAAGGTTCTGAGAAGGTGTAAAAAGCCTGATTATCCAAATTGGGCGTTTGGATAGGCAATTTTGCATGAATTTTCACTAGGAAGGCGATGGTGCTATCTATTTCTAGAGTTGGGCTCTCTATTTGTCATCTATTTTCCATATTGGAGGTATAAGGGTGTTTATGTAAAATCTACTTGTACTTTTTCTCTTTTCATGCCATTTAATGAATGCAGGCCTCCCCACTATTGAGCAAGGCTCGGAGATGTAATCTAGCTTGGATGAACTCTATAATCAATTCTCTTTGTCTTGATCTCATGCGTGATTATGTCTCTTTTACCTTCGTTTTATATGCTTATGTTCCATGGTTTTTAAGTTCTTTGTCATATGTAATTTAATAATGCATGAGTAGAAAAAAATCATGGATCAATTAGGGCCCAGTGAAGCTATGTTTCCTAGTTGGGAAGATTTTCCGAAAATGGCTGTGTGTGGGAAGGGAGATGGACTTGTGATGAACTTGAACTGTGATCGCACACTTAGCATACTTTGACGACCTGACAACATAGATCATCAGAACAAACAAGCAAAGCATTCCCCTCTGTATGACTACCTCATGACAATTTGCGACAAGTGGGACACTTAAGATAGACTTTAGGACGACCGTCATGACACTTGTGCAATGTCGCTCTAGACCTTGTGTGAGTGCGACCGATGTTTATATGATTAGGACTACTCATATAAACAAAGATCGACCTTAAAAACCACTAGAAAGGGCTCACAAATATTACATAACATTCAAACATGCCAAAAGATGATAGTTAATCCAAGAAGCAAAATGGGCCAAAGAACTTCAAGAAAGCTCATGGTATGAGCTTGAGTGTTTGTAACAATCAAGGAAAAGACTAGGGAAGACTTTGAAATTTAAGTGCAAGCCAAAATTTTGGAGGTTGTTGCAACATCTACAACACAATCCAAAAACATTGAACTAGGGAGGTTGGAGTGGGAGGGGTTATCTTTCACCTCAATGAAGAAAAAAAGTTTCAATTCACTTAGAGCTTAGGTGTTGCCACAAATAACCAACTCGAGTTTCTTTCTCAGCGGTAGGTCTTGGATCTAGTTTTCTCCAAAGGTATTTGACATATTTTAGTCTTTGGAGACTTTAGGATCACCATCCATCAAGTTGTAAAATGCAGAAAGAATGAGAAGCAGTTCCTTCCTCCACTACTTCATAGAATCAAGTTATTGGTGGAAAACTTTGGCTCAATAGAATTTTATCATATAAGAGAAACCTAACTGAGGTTGCAGATTCCCTGGCTAATCATGGTGCATATCAATCACAAGGAGAAATAAAGATTGATAACGGGGCTATATCAACCAAATCCATACCTTAAAAATGGAAAGCCAAGATAAATTGGTTACAATGTTGAGGCAAGCCAAACATGGGACAATGTTTTGGATCAGGGCATTTAATACCATAATACATAAACTTGTAGTCATTCTCAATGATTTGAAGCAAAGGCTCAGGGAGGACATGGAGTCTTGCATCAACATTTACATCTGTGAAAAACTCATCATCTCAAGAAGGACACATGAAAGATGGATTAAAGTGAGCAAGGTAGTTAGAGCAGGTTGTATCTATGAACCTTCATTATGGGATTTAAATATTCAAAGTGACGAAGCTAATTTCATCGATTTCCATAGGCTCCAGCTGATTCTCATTATGGTTCTCATTATGGTTCTGGTGTTGGATGTAGCCATTAATGAGGAAAGGAATGAGTTTGATACACATTTGGATAATGAGTTGGTATATGTAGGAAGTTTGATATTTCTAGACATTGGTGATAGTGATTTATGGAGCTGCATTAGTCTTATTCGCCTTCATCTCTAGCATTGTCTTAACATGATGGAGATCTCCTTGAGAGGCAGTGAGGAGGAATTTGGTGTTGCCCTTATAAGAATTGTTGAATTACTCGAGTTCATCATTTCCTTAATTTCGTGCCACGTGGAGATGTCTTCAGCAGGAGCTATGGCTCAAAATAATTTAACAACCTGATGTATGGGATTGATATAACTTAAACTTGATCGACTCCAAATGGCCATGGAGTTGAAGGAATTTTGTTTCAGAAATTTGCATTAGGTAGAAGATAGAGGTGCAGATGCCGAGATTGTCTCGGTAGTTATCAAGGTTGAGTAGATAGAAATTGATTCGCTCAATGGAAGGCAACGACCAAGAAGTCAACCCTACTGAGGGCGTTGAGGCAGAATTTGACGCTGAGGGAAATTAGGTGCTAGGGGATATGTAGATCTCCTTTTCTTTAACATTAACTTATGTTTTGTAGATATTTAGTTATTGGAGGGTTTTTTGGAGGATTTATGGAACACACCAGTTTATTATGGTTATCTATATAACAAAGGACAACAAAGATAGTCTTTTTTTGAACATTTGGTACATGTGTTATGAATTATCTGCATTTTTTGAGAAATTCTGTAAAAGGTGATCACCTCCAAACCAAATTTTCTTAATAGAATGAATACATGTTTCTTTAAAAAAGAAAAAAAATAAACCCATAACCATTGAAATAGAATTAAAAGTATATCTCTATTGATTAGTCAATTGATCACGATATATTTGTCTATCATTGTGCTTTATGTCCACTTTAGCTTCAACTTTAAATGGGTTTTTGGAAGCATGACGGTAATAAACTCATTGAAAGATTTTTTCCCTATTAAGCATATGACTCTTTGGCTTCTCCACTTCCCTACATAGATTTCCACTTTTTCTATACTTGTCAAACCATTGCTTGAACCAAATCTTATGATAGTTATGAATACCTTCAAACCATGACTCCACTTCTCAAATCTAAGTTTTCCTTCATCAATCTCTTGGGTTATCTATCATCCTAGTTTGCTTTAGAGCCAAACCATGGGCCTATCCCAGATAACGAATCTCCACTCAATGTGGCTCTATATCTAGTTTTCAGCGTACAATCTTTAAGAAACAAGAACTTTGGTTTAATAGCAAATTGGCAAAATGAGAATGCCTTGGTATATCCACACCATAAATCCATAAATCCTTATAACTTTGCACCATATCATATGAATCTTATGAATTAGACATATTTCCTTTATTACAAAAAAAATTCCTTTATTAACCAAACAAAATAAAATAAAATAAATAAATAAAAAATAACATCCAATGCAACAAATTTTCACAAAAATACTAAGTTAATAAATACTCATACAAATCTAAAAACTCTATACTCAATATAGGGTCTTTCTTTTCCTTTTAAAATAAAGAGTTATGATATACGTTAAATTTGTGGGATTTTAAGTCCGGGGAGCGCGTCCTATGCAGGAATGAGTGGATGTCGGTAGCTTTGAGTGGTGGACCACGTCGTCCCCGTCTATTGTGGTGGAATATTATGACATTCCACGTGTACTCATTTTAAGATCTCTCTCTCCGTATGTTTCCGAGTGGAGGCCACTTTCCCACGTGTCAAGCCTGGAGTGCACGAAGGAATTGGAGTTGGACGATTGGAGTTAAAATCTGGGTAATGTACCATCCAATTGATTCTTTGTTTTCTCGTCGGTACTGGGACGTCGCTGTAAATGTCTTGCCGTGGTAGGAAATAAAATATTTGTTGTGCACAAAGTCGGTTGGACGTATTCCATGTGGCAGACCACTTTTGGATTCAAGTAAAGTGAAATGTGAATGAATGAATAATGATTTTAATAAGTTTACTTGATTGAATATTTTAATGGATTAAGAGAATAACAATTTTAACTTATTTTCGTATTATTTTGGATGAAATATTTTAAGGATTAAGAGAATAATAATTTTAATTCATTTTTATATTATATTATTTTTGATGTCGGATCTTTTGTTATGAGTTTTCACTAGAAAGTTAGCAATTTGATTCATCTTATCTTTGTTAAATAGATGGTGTATGTTATTAATTTTTAGATTATTTTCATATTGACTGTAGATATTCTCAGATATCCTCATAGGCTACACATTCCATAACAAAGTACCAAGTCTCCACCACACCCTTATCGCAGAAAATGCAAGTTTTCTCTTCCCAAATCTGTTGAGACATTAAACATGTAAAATAAAGATTGAATGCTTCATAATTTGATTTATAGCAGTTTGATGCCTAATGGGAGAATAATTGAACTAATTACACTATATATAGATGTTCCACCAACCATCAAAGCTTAATATGGGTAATTGGGAATTATAGTGGATCGTTGCTCACATTGAAAATATTTTCTACTTTCACATATCTCTAGCAGAAGAAATGGGTTTTGACATTCCTCTCCATTACTTTGAGTTTAACAAAGTTGAATATGGAAAATCTAAATCGAAGTTGAAAATGAAAAATCTGTTTATTAAAAAAGAAAATAAAAGAAAATATTCCTAAAAACTGAGAAACTTCATATTATGAACTAGACAAATTGGGACGAGATGAATATTTCGGTTATTGATTTTAATGTTTAGGTTATTGATTTGATTGATAAAACATTTGATTTTATATTAATGAATGTTTGATTTTATATTAATGAATGTACCCTAGAAACTACTTGAAAGATGTTTTGAGATAAGTTTGGCTCTTAGTATGAGACTAATTTCCTCCTAAATTTGTTGTTAGTATAGAATAAGTTGTGCAATATTAAGATGAAAGACCACAATAGGATTATAGATCACTTTGTTACTTTAAATTTTTGTTTTAATTAGATGAAACCATGAGTGATAAAGTAAATAGTATTTAGTGATGCATCACATTGTTCTATAGTGTCGCAAATTCTTGGAAGTATCTTAAAGTTTCCATCAAGATAGCTATAAAAGTGGAGATTTCAAGATGGGTGAGATATCTAACCTTATGTCAATGGTAGATTTTAGATATTGGACCTACAAAGTCAATTGAGAAAAATCAAATTGTTGACTTTACTCATGCATATGTGAAATATTTTGGAATTTGCAATCTACTCAAAATTTGAGAAATGGGATTGTAAATCGATACTTGTAGGGAAATAAGAGAACAAAACCTTTTGAAATAAAAATATTTTCAGAAACTTTGTGGATTGATGGTGGATTGATGGTTGTTAGCAATAAGAGAAAAAAAAGCTTTTGAAATAAACCAATTTTTTTTTCAAAAATTTTGAGAGAGATCTGATAGGAGAAAAACTAGACATAAAGACAAAAATGGTAGTAAAAATAAAAGTGGTAAGAGTTAGTTTGTTAGGAGCATCATTAAGACACAATGGGAATGGATATGACGTTAAATTTGAAAACAAGAGGGAAATCAAGATTTTAGTTGTGAGAGCAACATTGCACATATTTTCAACATTGTTTAGATAATTTTCGACGAAATCACATAAATAATCTTTTGACGACGCGTTTCGAACCAACCAGTGTGGTTCATCATCAGGACAAGTTGAAGAACCGATCCAACTTAGCTAGTTAAATAGTATGGGTAGAGACTCCAATAGCTAGATTTATAACGGCTAATTTCGACCTTATGACCCCAGCCAAATAATTATTATATTTTTAATTATGATTATTTCTGGAAAATAGTTAAAATAGGTAAATTTATATAAGAAAAGGACTCTTACAAGTTAGTAAATCATTTATATATTTAACTAAAAATAATTGTTTATTAATAAATAAATATATATATATATATATATATATATATATATATATATATATATATATATATATATATATATATATATACAAATAACTTTCCCATATTGGTTTATTTAATATTTATTTATTTTTTATTCATCCTTTCTATCCTAATGGATCGTTATAAAGTACATTAGTCAATTTAAATTCATAAAATAATATAATAATTTATTTCATTTTATAATTATTGTTTATGATATTTAGGTAAAATTGTACCATGAATTAGTTAATAGTTTCAAATTTTTTTTATATCATTTATATATTTAACTAAATATAATCGTTTATAAAATATAATTGTTATTAATTTATATTTATATATATATATAATATATATATATATATATATAACTTACCCATATTGGTCTATTTAATATTTAGGTTGTTGCTAACTCTAATTTTTAATATATTTAACTTACAAATTATTTTATATATTCTTAGATTATAATGTTAACTTATATAAATTATTAGATATAATGTTAATCTATCCATTTAATTTAGAATCTAGTCTATATGAATAGAATAAATTAACGACTCTCAAAATTTTAAAATACGAAAAAATCTAACGCATACATATAGAGGTCAACAGATTTAAATAAAAGAAACAAATAAATAAGGCTGAAATCCACATCAATTAATGGTAATGGGAAATATATTTGAATGATTTAAATTATTATTCTCATATATTCATTTATATTTAGACCCTTGCGGAATTTAATGGGTTATTTTTTTTCTTAGATAAGTATTTATAGGGGATTTGAACTAATAATCTATCTAAAAAATTTATTTTAACTGTGCACTCATTCACCATCCATCCAAAACCTCATAGACTATTTATTTAATTTCATAAATTAAGCTATAACCCATTTCAGTGGGTAACCTAACTTTTGAAAAAAAGGTTAATACGGAATTGGAAGCACGTGGCCGTGGAGAAATATAGGACCCTATGTGATGTGTGAAGTATGGAATAATATAAAATTATGTACTAAATTATGGTTTTGGACCCCTCTATAATGTTTATGATTCTGCTATTTTCCTTTAAGATTTGTTTATGTCCAGCATTCAAAGGTATTTTGTAAGACAAAATTTTCTAGATACAAAAATTAATTAAATGTATTAACTAACAAGGTTGCATTGTAGTGGAATACTTGCCTAATACATATTTAGAGAGCAAGAGTATTGGTAGAAACCGTACATGCCTTGCAACCATAAAAGTAATGTGCAATCAAATAAGTTGATTAATAACTCCTCTCATTTTTTTGTTAATGGTGAATTTCTATTTATGAGTAGTTTGTTGATTGGTGATAATATCAACAACAACCTGCAAAAACATTTTACTTAGTTCCCAAGAAGTGCAAATTAAATTATTATTATCATACTCCGCACCAATAGGCTCAAGTGAAAAATTAAATTATGATTATCATTATAATAAACATGAATTAAGTGAAAGGAAAAGCCATGAAATAACAAAGAAAGAAAAAAGTTATTCTTACATACACCAAGATCTCCTATCCTCTCAAAAAAAAAATATGATTTTATGGTTGATGTTAAGCTGCATGCACATAATCATTGAATTTATATGTGGCATTGAATATAAAGGCCTCATTGTAACATGCATTCAATCTACTTTTGACCACATGCATGTTCTCTCTCTTAAATGAGGTAGTAAAACTTGTGGCTGAATACAATGAAATGTAACCCTCACCCATAATAGAACATGTCATTATAGAGGATTCATTACTAGATTTTTAGAAGCATAAGCCTTCAAATATGAAAAGTTGACAACAATGTATTGGGTAATTACTAACCTTTAAGCGTTGTTTTTGCTTCTTCAAAATTGTCCATGAATTGGGTACATTTTGTCATTTTCATAATCTATCGTTCTTTCTCCCAAAAAAATAGGGAAAAACAAATATACTCTTATTTCCTTATCCCATCCTAACTGTTTCTAGTGACAGACAATATATTTGAGCATTTGTGGAGAGAGACAATTCGACCATAACTAATAATAAATATATTTGAGCATTCGTGGAGAGAGACAATTCAACAATAACAAATAATAACTTAACCTTAGTGTTGTGGTTTACAGTTTGAATTTTTCTTATTGGAAAATAAATTTCATGAAATCTTTTCTTTAAATACATCATTAAGGAGAAATGCAATTCAACCACAAATTACAAAAACAACTAGTAACCTAACTGAGTTTAAACTTGTGAAGTATAACTTGGCACAACCTAAACCTTCCCCCAACTTGGTTTCTGCTTTGAATGCATAGGCAAATGGTATTGAATTGATACCTGGGAACTTCATCTTTTGTTTTACACTCTCTTTTTATGAGTGGTTTTTGAGTTTCTCAAAATTCTCCAAAATGTCTGACTCCTAAACATTTAATCAATTGAGGTGGAGTGGAGTATAGTAGAAATAGAAACTCAATATTGTATTTACATTATTATAAACAATGCACTCTCACCTTATTAATTAAACCTTACGAACGAGTGTCTACTTCGCTGTTAGTATAACCTTACTTTATCAATTATACAATAGGCTATGTACACGTTGTACATCTGGCTATGTGCATGTTTATATTGTTCATCTTCTCCAATCTTTATTCATTCATGTTCCTAACGATGACAAGGATGCACCCATTTTTAGGTCCCATTTCTAGGTCCGTATAGTGGATTCACTCTTAATAAAATTGGCTTTATAGCTCTCGAACTCTTCAACTGCCACTGCACGGAATTGTCACTGATAGCTTTGTTGCTGGGGAGGATGGATGGATAGTTAGGGATATTCCTACTAGTTAGGTATAAATTCAACGTTTTGAGTCTGGGTCTAGACTTGAAATGTTGACCAATATAAAGATGAACACTGTGGAAAATCCGAACTCCTCTTAGAAACCACACCATAGTAATCTACAATCCAAAAAAGATTAATAATGGTGAATGATCCAAACCATTGCAGGTCTGCTTTGCTAAACATCTTGGGCTGCAACAGTGCTGGTGATTTGCTTTTACAAAGGGAATCTACATAAAAGGTTCTCCACACTTCAAGCGTATGGTCTATTTCTAAGCCCTCCATATCTCTTCACAACTTCCAAATAATGTTAGAAAATTGCAACAAGGATTTCAAGTAAAGAAATCAGATGCTGAGGATATTGATGTGGTCTTAAAGAATTAGGATTCAAGCTTTGTGCCATAGCAGTTCAACTTCCAAAGGCTATCAAGTTGAATTCAAAGCTAGCTAACTGCATTTTATTTTTATTATTTGATTTTTTAAATTGCTATAGGAAACATCTCCTTGCGATCGCTCAATGTTTTCATGTAAAACCATTGGCTGATGCATACCGCAATCTTGTATAAATCCAAAACCTTTCTCTGAAGCTTATGTTGTGTTAAATGTGATAGTATAGAAACGAAACAAATTAGATAATTTTCCCTAATTTTCTAGTCGGCAAGAATTTCTGGGTAGTGATTTGATGCTCTTGGCACTTGGAATTTGTGGTATTGAATTACTTGGATGTTGACATTTCTCATAGAAAATTGAATTTGAATATATGGACCACCATTACCTCTCCAACCCCTATTTCTCATTCTATAATTTTTGTATCTGGCTCATGCACTACATAATCATTTTGCTCTTAGGTGTTTTGTCTAGGAACTTTGACTTTGAGGTAGACTGTTAGGTACAATGCCAAATACCCTCACAATATTTTTTTTTCATGGTTCCCACAAACTTTTCTAATTTAGAAACAACAAATGTTCATGGTCTCCTTTATTGGAGCACAGGAACCTAAATCGTCCAAGATCACCATTACCTCTCCAACACCTGTTTCTCATTCTATAATTTTTGTATCTAGCTCACACACTACATATTCATTTTTCTCTTTGGTGTTTTCTCTAGGAACTTGACTTTCATGGAGACTATCATGTAATTCAGTGCCAAATACCCTCCCAATATTTTTTTCTTTTCTGGTTCCCACAAACGATTCTAATTTGGAGACAAGAAATGTTCATGGCCTCCTTCCTTATTGGAGCACATCAGTATCTTTTTAGCAGTATTTAGTCGAGGTGCAATAACAAATTATATGCCCATTTTTCCTTTCAGGTCATTAGCTATAAAAATTTATATCCCAATAACAATAGCATTGAAATATATTTTTTCCTAGTGTGCACAGCAAAAAATCTCCATAGCGAAAACCTAAACCAAATTGTCTTAGAATTAAGGAATTCATGGAACACTATCTATCTTGTCTAAACTTTTTGACCTGCGGGTCATGTAGGTGCAAGCAAAAAATTAGTCCATTCAAAGAGAAATGGACTAGAAAAATTATTTTTATTCCCTGGTCAAGGGGAAGACATTGTATCTGATCATGGTGCGTGACATGAAGTATTAAAGAGTATGAATTGGGCAACATGAGGTAATAAAAAAGAGCATTAAGTACCTATTGTTCCTTCACTTAGATATTCTTGATTTTTATTTCAAACCATTTCAATGGTAATTTCTTCAATTATATATTCCTGATTTTAATTTCAAACAATTTCAAATGGTAAGCAAGAGCATGGAATATCTCACTTGTCTGCAATTTTCACCTTGCTTGGACTTTTATGTGAAAGGATATTGTGTTGATAAACCTTCTTCAATACAATATCAATTGGTGTTGCTTCATGCTGCTTCAAAGAACTGGGACAAACCTTCTTCCATACAATATATCGATTGGTGTTGCCTCATGCTACTTGAAAGAACTGGGACAAGGGGAATTGGTCCTGGGCAAAGGAGATATGGTCCTTCCAAAAGTTGTTTCATTTTAATACAACGAAAATGTTTTTACCCCTTTACCAGGCTGCCCCCTACACACATTATTGAGCACTCTTGACTAGAGCACTGAAATTGACAAGAGCATTGAAATTGGAAATGGCAGAAATGAAAGAAGTTGGGCAATGTGTTGGTAAGGACCGTGCCTTGGTTTTATGGCTACCCCTCCACACAATATTGAACACTCTTGACTAGAGCACTGAAATTGACGAGAGCACTGAAATTGAAAATGGTAGAAATGGAAGAAGTTGGGCAATGTGTTGGTAAGGACAGTGCCTTGGTAAAACCAAGGCAGATGTCAAACATGCCAAGATCCCAAGGTAGATGTCAAACATGGCAAGAGGCACAGTGAGACATCGCTTCTCATGAAAACTTTGGCAGAAATTGTTTTTATATGGAAATTTTCTCTTAAAACCTTAAACTTTCGAATGTGTAATAATTTACTGTGAGAAATAAAAACTTTGGATAAATTCTCTGAAATAATAGATAGCTTTGATATAACTTTGGCTATGTTGAAGAATTCTGCCACAACTTTTATAAAACTTCGGCTATCTTAAAAAATATGAAAAATGTATGCCTCTAAAGGATCCAAGCCTGCAATAAGAGCTCAAATAGCTTTGTCCAATCAAAAACCATGAAAATAAAATTAACTCAAAATTAACTCATTTTAAATAAAAAGTTGTTAAAAAGCATTGGCTAAACTGCAATATAAGGGAAAAGGTCAAATCAATTAATAGTTAGTTAGTGATTTATCGATCGCTATATACCTACTTTGGTAGGTATAATAATAGTTAGTCAGCGATTTATCGATCGCTATATACCTACTTTGGCAGATATAATAAGTAAAGTTCATTGATGTTTAAATTCGAAGAGTTTTTTAAATTTAATAAAATATTAAGAAGTTTTTAAATTAAAAAATATTTATTTAAACTAATATTAAATATTTAATGTCAATAAGCAATTTTTTTATATAATTTATTTATTTTTAAAATAATTTATAATCATTAATTATTAACTTATAAATATATAAAATTAATAAGAAATTAATTATAAATCATAAAAATATCATATAATTTTATACTTAGGGATAAAAATGACCACTCTCATACTTCAAACACAATACTCTACAATTTTGAAGACATGGCGTGATACTCATTAACATTAAAAGCATCTTCACATTCTATAACAGAACTGCTAAAATCTAAATTCATTCACTTATACACAATCCATGGGACAAATGAAGAATGGGATAGCCGAGTCCTTGCATATCATTTAAATCATATTTTATTTTACTGAAATTTATTTTTAATTGATGTTATAAAATATATTTATTAGGTAAAAGATTGATATAAAATATTTAAAGTAGAAATTTGTAATATTATATAAATACAATATCTAATATTTTATTAACGTCATAATAAATAGAAAAAATAACATTAATAATAATAAATATTTAATGTTTTAATAAAAAAATTAGATGTTAAAAAATGAGTATTTAAATTCGTTTTTGTTTCATTTATTTAGAAATGAAAAATTTACTTCAATACAAGAATAGAATTTAAAATGGATAAGTGTTAAAACAAAACATCGAGATAATGATCTTGTTGTTGAATTAAATATTTCGTTGTTTATTGAGATTGAGATTACAAAATGTGAAATGAAAAAAAATTACTTTATGCACTATTTTGAATGTATTCATAAATTTTATAATAAAATTATTATTTAAGTTATAGAAAATAAAGTTTCTTCAGTGTCAAG
The DNA here is from genome assembly GCA_000404065.3 of Pinus taeda. Taxonomy (NCBI): domain Eukaryota; kingdom Viridiplantae; phylum Streptophyta; class Pinopsida; order Pinales; family Pinaceae; genus Pinus; species Pinus taeda. Next base: position 130,215 of record APFE031304334.1, on the reverse strand, counting down.
CAAAATCTTTCCTTAAAACTTTTTTAATTGTTTTATATATTTTCTTTACATTGTCTTAATTGTTTTATATATCTTTTTATATTACAAGTTAACTTTATCAAGGATTCTTTGTGTATAAATTATGTTGCTACTCTTAAGCTAAATTATGAGGCTATTAGGGTGAAGGAAACTAATTTAAGACACTTGATCATTTGCCCAATCTCATTGCTTTAAAGCTCAATCAAATAATTTACTTTAGAACTCTACAAACAACAATCTAATGTACCTAGTCATGGCACTCCCTTCACTGCAACACAAGGAATATCTTTCCCTTCTCTACTCAATAGTCCCTTTAGTAATCTTCGATGTGTCTAGAAGGTGTCCAACTCGTTATCCACCCTTAGGATCAACTCAATAGAGTTATATATTGGTTCTCGAGCACATAAAGAGTCGAAATCTATCGGGATAATGGTTATGAATTCTTATCATCCTATCCTCTTTGTTCCTTTACAATTGTATGTCTCTCTTCTCAAGCACACAAACTTCTCTTTCTCAACTTATCCTTGGTCGCTCATAAGTTCACATTTCAATCCTCAACATAGCATGGGAACACCAAGAGAGATTATGGCTAAAGAGATGAACTAATTAAGATAGATTAGAATGGATTGGAATTGTCAAATATGAATGGCCAATCTGAATTGCACCATAACAGTGTATGGGAAAAGAGATGATTTGGATATTCATGTTATTGAAATCCATATGGAGGTGAAGCCTCTTATGCTCCTTCTTAAACAAGTGCTCTCATAACAATGGAAGATGGACACCCCTACTAACAAAAACCTACATTGCATGATTGGTGGTTGGAATTTTGATCAGGAACATGGTGAAAAGATGAAGGTTAGGAGATTTAGGAATCTTATGAAGCTTAGGATTATTTATCAACTACATGGTCCCCCACTCCTCTTGTTGATCCAAATTCTGAAGGAACGAAATTAAATACATATATGAATAGAAACACAGACATACACCGACAACAAAAAACTTCAATTCATTAACAACAAAGTACATAAAATTGTTTACATGCAAAATGGAAATAAACTAGATCAGGCAATGGTAGCTTATCTCTGAGAAGAGATGTGGCGACTACATGCCTTTTGAACTATGTTACAATTAGGCTCGAAGGGTTATTTGTTATTGAGAAGCAATGGAAAATCCTAAACATCTAAAAACCTAACCCTAGGAGACGAAGCACCAAAAGTTTGGGGGCTCCGTTGGGGTGAATTGGTATCAACCTCTTGGGACTGTAAGTTTGAAATACGATTTTTGTTTGATGTGTAAAACACTTCGTTAGAAATATATATTTGAAGGTTACAATTTCGACTGCAAACCCATATTATATGCCATAGGTTTTCTTGTTTGAAAGTGTCATTTAAGGCCTCCAAATAGCTTTGAAAGTTTGCGACCCGAAAAAATGCCAAAACTAGTAAATTGTGCTACAATTAAGAAAACTGAAAGAAAACATGGTGGAGTTCCAAGTGGAATAGGTGGGTGGAAACCAATATCCACCTAGATCAATTCTCCCCCCTTAGGAAGTAATGGTCCCCATTGCATTGAGTTCTTCCGTGAGATGGGAAAACTTCTCTCGAACTTGGTCCTTGGTGAGGCACTTGCCTTGTTGCAGGAGTTGGTTATCTTTGATAACCTGATACAGTTAGATCTTCTGCTAAAGAGTGTTCTTGCTTTGCATGTCCATGATCTGATAAGTGGTGGCATGTTTCATGTAGTCTGGGTTTAGCTTTGTTAGTGTGATCTATTTTGTAATGTATGATGTGTTTAGTAATGGTGGAAAGTATGGCTAAAGGTAGACGACATTGAACATTGGGTGCAGGCCAAGGAATGGGGGAATGTTGAGCTCAAACACATTGTCTCCCATAGCCTTGGTGAAAGTGTAAGGCCCATATCAAAGTGTCTTATGCTTCTGATGTGTTATGTTAATGCGTTCTTTCTGCAAATGCAACCAAATTTTGTTTCCCACTTGAAACTTGTGTGGCACCCAATGTTGATCATGTCGCTACTTATACTTAGCATTAGATTTATCCAACATGTTGTGAACCTATTGGAATATGTGTTGGATTCATTCAATAAACCTAGTTTCTTACCAGCCTTAGGTTGTACAGGAGTGGAGTTGTACGAGGCATGGCAACATTAATCAGGAACAATGGTTGAAATCCGAGACCCACTTGAAAGTGACTATGACTAGTCGAGCTATGGAGAGCTATGCTATAGTTGTGTTGCACATAGGGAAGGCTCTCATCCAAGGGTTGTGGTCGGTTAGAGTTGTACATGCAAAGTATGTGCAATATCATCTTGTTGACAACCTTTGTTTGGCCATCAGTCTTGGGATGGGATGTAGTTGAATTGGTGAGCTTGGTGTCTAATGGTGTCTAGAGGCTCGACCAAAAATGTCCTCAGGAACCTGCCTTCTCGATCACGTATAATGGTCTACAAGATCCCTCCATCCTCCCACATCTACCCAAGTAACCGGCCAACTAGGGTAAACATGCAACAAGAGGCTACTTCGGTTGGATTCGATCTCCTATGTTACCTTAACGAAATGGAATTAACAGAAACACAACAAACAAACCTTCCACGTCAGCTACAGGACCCATGAGAACCATGCCAACACTATAGGAAGCTTACCCATGGGTCCCACTAAGACTTCTGATCACTTGCCCTCTGTACGCTCTCATGTAATGGGCATGCCAGTTTCTAGGGACCTTTGGACTCTCTCACGCTATGGGCATGCTAGTGTCCAGGGACTTCTGGACGCTCTCACAAGCGTGCATGCCAGCTTCCAGGGACCAATTTGTCCAGTTCTGTGCTAGTGTCCCTGAGATCTGATCCTATTTGTCTGGCCCAATGCCCAGGTCACTGTTTAGAATGGAATGATATCTTAAGAGCAGTAAAATAACAGGGAGACAATGAAGTAGAAGCGACAGGCATTTCATCAAACATATTGCAAACATGTAATCTACAAGTGCAAACAACAGAATTAAGCATAGGGATATCATACTTATCTTAGAATCGCTAAGAAACATTTTTCCTCATGTCATTTGTTACATTATCATCTATTAGGTCATAGGTATATTGTCCATTCATTTACAGGTAAAAACATACTAAGATCCATACATAGCTGTTGTCATAAAACATACATATAACCAACATAGCAATAACAGAAATACCATAACTATATCAGCCATAAAATTCACATATAAACCAATACATTTACACATGAAAACCAAGGGAATGAATTTCTCATTAATGAATTCAAAAACCAACTAGTGATGGGACTACCACGTTCCACTGACCATAGATTGGCTGAACCAAGTCTCTCTTTAGCTAATCACCCCCATGCCATATTCCAAGCATGAATGTGGGAATCAAACCAAAAGAACCAACTAGGGCATACCAAGGTGAAACCACCTCACCCTCATCAATAGAAACCAATATTTACCATAATCCATTCTGGATCACTAGGCTAAAAAAATAAACATATCATAGTAGGAGGCTAGGCAAGCATGGATGCCACGGGATTTCTCTACCTAGACTATGAGGAATTTTCTTGTCTCTTAACCTCTCAGGCTTTACCACAATCCAAACCCAGATCACTAGGCCCTAAGCTGAGACCCACTCTCCAGGATTTACTGCATATCCAAAACCCATGATTACTAGGCCCAACGGAGAGCAAAACACCTCTTGTCTTTACCATATATCCTGCCATTCACTGACAAGTATTCCTAGGTCCACCGAGGCAACACAATCCTATATTTACTGCAACCCATAGTTTGGCTCAGGGGTCACTAGGCCAGTGGCTTTACCGTGATCCATTGTCAAGTTCAGGGACCACTAGGCCATGTGCTCTATCATTCAGAGATCCACCTCACTCAACATTGAATCCATTCAGTAATCTAGCTCAACCAAAACATGAGAACCCCATCACACCATGACTATCCGGAAATGGCAAGGCTAGGTTGAAAAACACTGTTACGCCTGGAAAAAACCATGCCATGACACAAAAAGACCACATGAAACACCATGAATGCTAAATCTAGCAAGGAAAATACACATGCAAATTGATACCTATAAAGAATCATGTTGTAGCTAATTGATCATGCCTTTCCTTGCTTGATCTTTGCTTCCTCTTGCCTCCTTTGCCTTTCTTTCTTCAATGCCAAAATGTTCCAAGAAAACTTTGTGTCCAAGAGTGAGAGAGAGAGAGAATAATGAGTGAGCTCCCAAAATTGAACTGACAAAAGGTTACCAATTGTTCCTTAGAAGCCTTATTATTAATGAGGCCTATATTTTCTTCATTTTCCATTATTTCCCTTCATTTTCCTCCTCACATGCAACTTGTGACTTTTCACCTTCATTTTCTCCTAATTTCCATTATTTTCATAAATAACTTTTCCCAAAATTCCGTTTTTTATTCTCGAAGCCTTAGCCATTGCCTTTGCCAATTTCCCTAGCCATAATAAACCGATGAACACACACACTAGGATGTATTTCCCAACATTCAACTTGGAATAACTGTCCTTTATTAAATTTTATTACATGGAATTTTCACCAAGGCTCTTAAAATCCCAAAATGTACCCACACTCATTGAAAGAAGAATTTCACAGTGTCCTCTGATGTTATAATCTTCTTGCAGGCAGTCAATATAGCCATCTTTGAAGATCTGTCCATGACAAAAAATACATAGTCATTACCATGTTTGGTAGAAGGGAGGCCAAAACAATAGTCTCTGGATATGGATTCCTAGGGCTGGTTGGGTGTAGGGAGTGTAGTGTATTGACCTTTCTTCTTGATGGTTGGCTTAGCGATGCTATAAGAAATGTAGGATTTCATATATTTTCCAACATCTTGTTGGAGTTTTGGCCTATAAAAGTAATTTTGTAGTATGATCAAAATTTTCTCCACAACAAAGTGTCCTGCGAGTTGACTGTAGTGCACCTCCCAAACCAGCTTGGCACACACACTTTAAGGAACACCAATGTGGCCTAGGTAGAATAATAATGCGTCCTTGAGGTGGAAATCGGGATATTTCTTGCCATCCACTAGCATCTAGTATGTGGTGGAAAACTCTATATCATTTTTGTATAGTTACAACCATCCATAGGTCTCGTGGCCACAAGAGTTGAGAACAATAATCAGCCGCAACTAGGGACCAACTGAGGAAATATGTGACATGATTGGTTTGGCCCTTTTAATACTTAATGTTCAAGTGGAATTGTTTTAGATATGTAGACCACCTATGACAACGATCATTTTGCAACTTCCCTTGTGTCTGTATAAACTGAAGAGGTCGGTGATTGGTGTCGGCGATCGTCTCCTTCCCCATAATGTAATGTTTTCATTGCAAGCAATCCTACATGATAAAATACATTTACTTATCATAAGTGAGGTACTTATGAATTGTATCAGAATGTGTCTCACTGTGATAGGCCATTGGATGCCCATGCTAGTTGATGACTACACCAATACCATAGTTGGAGGCATCTGTCTCAATTTTAAATGTTTACTACAAGTATGGCAATGTGAGTGTGAGTATAGGTGCAAAGTAGAGGCGGCCTTTCAACTCAATGAACGCCTTCTATTGGTACTCATACTAGATGAACGCCTTAGAAATAAGCCTCTTCGAGGGGGCAACCTCCTTTACATTACACAAATGAACAATTCTTGGATGATACAAATGACAAGACCTTCTTTCTAAGGGGTATAATATAATCAGAGCTGACATAACAATAATAATGTAGGGGCACAGTAATAACAATAGAGGGCTTCTATGGGGACTACATGGGTACAACAATATAATAAGAGGGTTGTACTAATAACAATAAGGGGTTACACTAGTAGTATAGGGGCCTAACATCCCCCTCCTTCAAAAAGTGTTGTCCTCAATGCTTGATTAGTTCTTGATGCTTCTATATAAAATGCTTGTCCTTCCATGGGAAATCTTCAACAAGTAAGTTCTTCCACTTGATGAGATAATCTAAAATTGATCGATTTCGTAGCTGCCTGGTTCTTATTTCTGTGACTGCTCCAGGTTCTAATATGATTTTTTCTTCCTCGTCAAGTTCTGACAATATTGTTTGAACAAGGATATTCTGCAAATTTTGAATGAGTGGCCACACTTCTTTTTCCTTCTTCCATTCATCCCTTGCTGCGTTTACCCAATCTGGTTGGATAATTGAATTAGCACAAAACAATGCTTCCACATCCTCATCCTTTCTTGAGAGTGCATCTGCAATAAAAAAATTCTTCCCTTTTCTATAGATGATGTCAAAGCCATAACCCAACATATTTGTGACCCATTTTTTCTGTTCTTTTAAAGATAATAGTTGTTATAAAAAGTATTTATGACTATGATGATCCATTTTTACCTTGAAGTGTCTTCCCATTCGGTAAGGTCGCCATTTTTTAAGTGCATGTAGTATTGCCAACATTTCCTTCTCATAAATAGCTTTCTTGAGATGTAGTAGTAAAAATACCAAATCAACTACATCAAAACATTTTTCACTATGATGTTGATCTACCTGTTGTTTCATTCGATTTTGCACCAAAGTAGCGTTATCCTTTAAAAGTTGGAGAACTTGTTGTTGATGCTCGATGTGATCTTTCACTTCTTGAACCTTTTTCTTCTTGATATGTCCTTCTATCTTTAGAGTTTGAGGAGTGATAATTTTTTCCATCCTTTACAAGATATGGTTGGATTCATTTCTTGATGCTCGATGTGATCTTTCACTTCTTGAACATTTTTCTTCTTGATATGTCCTTCTATCTTGATAGTTTGAGGAGTGTTAATTTCGACCAATGAATTACAATATATGGTTGGATTCATTTCTTCTCTCTCAATGTGATCATTCACTTCTTGCACCTTTTTCTTCTTGATATATCCTTCTATCTTGAGAATTTGAGGAGTGGTAATTCTTGCCAATGCTTTATAAGATATGGTCGGATTCACTTCTTCTTTCTCTGGGGTTGGGTCTAGTGGATATCCTCTTCTTTTGATGTTTCTTGATCCTTTTCTTCCTCCACTTCATACTATGTAAAATAATTTCTTCTCATCACACTTATGACCTTTAGTGCATTTGCTACCACAATTATAACAAATCCCTTTTTCTCTTTTTTCTTCCAATTGTTGTGGTGTAACCCTTGTAGGTTGTGGAAGGCTAGGAAAAACAACACTTCCATATTTATAGTTGTGAGGGGTAGACTTCCTTGTTGCCATAATTTTACTTCTTCAATACAATATCGATTGGTGTTGCTTCATGCTGCTTCAAAGAACTGGGACAAACCTTCTTCCATACAATATATCGATTGGTGTTGCCTCATGCTACTTGAAAGAACTGGGACAAGGGGAATTGGTCCTGGGAAAAGGAGATATGGTCCTTCCGAAAGTTGTTTCATTTTACTACAGCGAAAATGTTTTTACCCCTTTACAAGGCTGGCCCCTCCACACATCATTGAGCACTCTTGACCAGAGCACTGAAATTGACAAGAGCATTGAAATTGGAAATGACAGAAATGAAAGAAGTTGGGCATTGTGTTGGTAAGGACCGTGCCTTGGTTTTATGGCTACCCCTCCACACAGTATTGAACACTCTTGACCAGAGCACTGAAATTGACGAGAGCACTGAAATTGAAAATGGTAGAAATGGAAGAAGTTGGGCAATGTGTTGGTAAGGACAGTGCCTTGGTCAAACCAAGGCAGATGTCAAACATGCCAAGATCCCAAGGTAGATGTCAAACATGCCAAGAGCCATAGTGAGACATCGCTTCTCATGAAAACTTCGGCAGAAATTGTTTTTATATGGAAATTTTCTCTTAAAACCTTAAACTTTCGAATGTGTAATAATTTACTGTGAGAAATAAAAACTTTGGATAAATTCTCTGAAAGAATAGATAGCTTTGATATAACTTTGGCTATGTTGAAGAATTCTACCACAACTTTTATAAAACTTTGGCTATCTTAAAAAATCTGAAAAATGTATACCTCTAAAGGATCCAAGCCTACAATAAGAGCTCAAATAGCTTTGTACAATCAAAAACCATGAAAATAAAATTAACTCAAAATTAACTTATTTTAAATGAAAAGTTGTTAAAAAACATTGGCTAAACTACGATATAGGGAAAAAGGTCAAAGCAATTAATAGTTAGTTAGTGATTTATCGATCACTATATACCTACTTTGGTAGGTATAATAATAGTTAGTAAGCGATTTATCGATCGCTATGTACCTACTTTCACAGATATAATAAGTAAAGTTCATTGATGTTTAAATTCGAAGAGTTTTTTAAATTTAATAAAACATTTATTTAAACTAATA
>APFE031304334.1:63258-121271 GCA_000404065.3 Pinus taeda | reverse complement strand
ACTTATACACAATCCATGGGACAAATGAAGAATGGGATAGCCGAGTCCTTGCATATCATTTAAATCATATTTTATTTTACTGAAATTTATTTTTAATTGATGTTATAAAATATATTTATTAGGTAAAAGATTGATATAAAATATTTAAAGTAGAAAATTGCTTATATATATCGAAAGTACAATGGCTATCTAATATTTATATTAATGTCAATAATTATTTGAAAAAATCAAATTAATTGATAACAAATATTTTGTTTTATAAACATAATTAGATTTAAAAAATGCAGTATTTAAATTCGATTTTTTTCATCTATTTAGCAAATCTGCGATTTTACTTCAACTATCATGTTAATTGAAATTTTATATAGATAAGTTAATTACACATCCCTAGGATAATTGATCTTAGTTGTTGGATCTAAATGATTTCGTTGTTTTATTGAGATTGAGATTTTTCAAAATGTGAATGAAGAAATTACTTTATCGCACTTATTTCTAGAATGTATTCATAATTTTTTATAATAAAATTATTATTTTAAGTTATAGAAAATAAAGTTTGTTGAGTGTCAAGCAAAATCTTCCCTTAAAACTTTTTTTAATGGTTTTATATATTTTCCTTACATTGTTTTAATGGTTTTATATATCTTTTTATATTACAAGTTAACTTATCAAGGATTCTTTGTGTATAAATTATGTTGTTACCCCTAAGCTAAATTATGAGGCCACTAGGGTGAAGGAAACTAATTTAAGACACTTGATCATTTGCCCAATCTCATTGCTTTGAAGCTCAATCAAATAATTTATCTTAGAACTCTACAAACAACAATCTAACGTACCTAGTCATGGCACTCCCTTCACTGCAACACAAGGAATATCTTTCCCTTCTCTACTCAATAGTCCCTTTAGTAATCTTCGATGTGTCTAGAAGGTGTCCAACTCGTTATCCACCCTTAGGATCAACTCAATAGAGTTATATATCGGTTCTCAAGCACATAAAGAGTCGAAATCTATCGGGATAATGGTTATGACTTCTTATCATCCTATCCTCTTTGTTCCTTTACAATTGTATGTCTCTCTTCTCAAGCACACAACCTTCTCTTTCTCAACTTATCCTTGGTCACTGATAAGTTCACATTTCAATCCTCAATATAGCATGGGAACACCAAGAGAGATTATGGTTAAAGAGATGAACTAATTAAGATAGATTAGAATGGATTGGAATTGTCAAATATGAGTGACCAATTTGAATTGCACCATAAGAGTGTGTGGGAAAAGAGATGATTTGGATATTCATGTTATTGAAATCCATATGGAGGTGAAGCCTCTTATGCTCCTTCTTAAACAAGTGCTCTCATAACAATGGAAGATGGACACCCCTACTAACAAAAACCTACATTCCATGATTGGTGGTTGGAATTTTGATCAGGAACATGGTGAAAAGATGAAGGTTAGGAGATTTAGGAATCTTATGAAGCTTAGGATTATTTATCAACTACATGGTCCCCCACTCCTCTTGTTGATCCAAATTCTGAAGGAACGAAATTAAATACATATAAGAATAGAAACACAAACATACACCGACAAAAAAAAAACTTCAATTCATTAACAACAAAGTACATAAAATTGTTTACATGCAAAATGGAAATAAACTAGCTCAGGCAATGGTAGCTTATCTTTGAGAAGAGATGTGGCGACTACATGCCTTTTGAACTATGTTACAATTAGGCTCGAAGGGTTATATGTTATTGAGAAGCAATGGAAAATCCTAAACATCTAAAAACCTAACCCTAGGAGACGAAGCACCAAAAGTTTGGGGGCTCTGTTGGGGTGAATTGGTATCAACCTCTTGGGACTGTAAGTTTGGAATACGATTTTCGTTTGATGTGTAAAACACTTCGTTAGAAATATATATTTGAAGGTTACAATTTCGACTGCAAACCCATATTATATGCCATAGGTTTGCTTGTTTGAAAGTGTCATTTAAGGCCTCAAAACAACTTTGAAAGTTTGAGACCCGAAAAACTGCCAAAACTAGTAAATTGTGTTACAATTAATAAAACTGAAAGAAAAAATGGTGGGGTTCCAAGTGGAATAGGTGGGTGGAAACCAATATCCACCTAGATCAATTCTCCCCCCTTAGGAAGTAATGGGCCCCATTGCATTGAGTTCCTCCATGAGATGGGACAACTTCTCTCGAACTTGGTCCTTGGTGAGGCACTTGCCTTGGTGCAGGAGTTGGTTATCTTTGATAATCTAATACAGTTGGATCTTCTGCTAAAGAGTGTTCTTGCTTTGCATGTCCATGATCCGATAAGTGGTGGCATGTTCCATGTAGTCTGGGTTTAGCTTTGTTAGTGTGATCTATTTTGTAATGTATGATGTGTTTAGTAATGGTGGAAAGTATGGCTAAAGGCAGACCACATTGAACATTGGGTGCAGGCCAAGGAATGGGGGAATGTTGAGCTCAAACACATTGTCTCCCATAGCCTTGGTGAAAGTGTAAGGCCCATATCAAAGTGGCTTATGCTTCTGATGTGTCATGGTAATGCGTTCTTTCTGCAAATGCAACCAAATTTTGTTTCCCACTTGAAACTTGTGTGGCACCCAATGTTGATCATGTCGCTACTTATACTTAGCATTAGATTTATCCAACATGTTGTGAACCTATTGGAAGATGTGCTGGATTCATTCAATAAAGTTGGTTTCTTACCAGCCTTAGGTTGTACATGAGTGCATTTTGCCTATGTAGTTGCACGAGGCATGGCAACATTAATCAGGAACAATGGTTGAAATCCGAGACCCACTTGAAAGTGACTGTGACTAGTCGAGCTATGGAGAGCTATGCTATAGTTGTGTTGCACATAGGGAAGGCTCTCATCCAAGGGTTGTGGTTGGTTAGAGTTGTACATGCCAAGTATGTGCAATATCATCTTGTTGACAACCTCTATCTGGCCATCAGTCTTGGGATGGAATGTAGTTGAATTGGTGAGCTTGGTGTCTAATGGTGTCTAGAGGCTCGACCAAAAATGTGCTCAGGAACTTGCCTTCTTGATCACGTATAATGGTCTACGAGATCCCTCCATCCTCCCACATCTACCCAAGTAACCGGCCAACCAGGGTAAACATGCAACAAGAGGCTACTTTGGTTGGATTCGATCTCCTATGTTACCTTAACAAAATGGAATCAACGAAAACACAACAAGCAAACCTTCCACGTCAGCTACAGGACCCATGAGAACCATGCCAACACTTTAGGAAGCTTACCCATCGGTCCCACTGAGACTCCTGATCACTTTCCATCTGTATGCTCTCATGTTATGGGCATGCCAATGTCTAGGGACCTTTGGACGCTCTCACGCTATGGGCATGCTAGTGTCCAGGGACTTCTGGATGCTCTCACAGGCATGCATGCCAGCTTCCAGGGACCAATTTGTCCAGTTCTGTGCTAGTGTCCCTGAGATTTGATCCTCTTTTTCCGGCCCAATGCCCAGGTCACTGTTTAGAATGGAATGATATCTTAGGAGCAGTAAAATAACAGGGAGACAATGAAGTAGAAGCGATAGGCATTTCATCAAACATATTGCAAACATGTAATCTACAAGTGAAAACAACAGAATTAAGCATAGGGATATCATACTTATCTTAGAATCGCTAAGAAACATTTTTCCCTCATGTCATTTGTTACATTATCATCTATTAGGTCATAGGTATATTGTCCATTCATTTACAGGTAAAAACATACTAAGATCCATATATAGCTGTTGTCATAAAACATACATATAACCAACATAGTAATAACAGAAATACCATAAATATATCAGCCATAAAATTCACATATAAACCAGTACATTTACACATGAAAACCAAGGGAATGAATTTCTCATTAATGAATTCAAAAACCAACTAGTGATGGGACTACCACGTTCCACTGACCATAGATTGGCTGAACCAAGTCTCTCTTTAGCTAATCGCCCCCATGCCATATTCCAAGCATGAATGTGGGACTCAAACAAAAAGAACCAACTAGGGCATACCAAGGTGAAACCACCTCACCCTCATCAATAGAAACCAATATTTACCATAATCCATTCTGGATCACTAGGCTAAAAAAATAGACATATCAAAGTAGGAGGCTAGGCAAGCATGGATGCCACTGGATTTCTCTACTTAGACTATGAGGAATTTTCTTGTCTCTTAACCTCTCAGGCTTTACCACAATCCAAACCCAGATCACTAGGCCCTAAGCTGAGACCCACTCTCCAGGATTTATTGCATATCCCAAACCCATGATTACTAGGCCCAACGGAGAGAAAAACACCTCTTGGCTTTACCGTATATCCTGCCATTCACTGACAAGTATTCCTAGGTCCACCGAGGCAACACAATCCTATATTTACTGCAACCCATAGTTTGGCTCAGGGGTCACTAGGCCAGTGGCTTTACCGTGATCCATTGTCAGGTTCAGGGACCACTAGGCCATGTGCTCTATCATTCAAAGATCCACCTCACTCAACATTGAATCCATTCGGTAATCTAGCTCAACCAAAACATGAGAACCCCATCACACCATGACTATCCAGAAATGGCAAGGCTAGGTTGAAAAACATTGTTACGCTTGGAAAAAACCATGCCATGACACAAAAAGACCACATGAAACACCATGAATGCTAAATCTAGCAAGGAAAATACACATGCAAATCGATACCTATACAGAATCATGTTGTAGCTAATTGATCATGCCTTTCCTTGCTTGATCTTTGCTTCCTCTTGCCTCCTTTGCCTTTCTTTCTTCAATGACAAAATGCTCCAAGAAAACTTTGTGTCCAAGAGTGAGAGAGAGAGAGAGAATAATGAGAGAGCTCCCAAAATTGAACTGACAAAAGGTTACCAATTGTTCCTTAGAAGCCTTATTATTAATGAGGCCTATATTTTCTTCATTTTCCATTATTTCCCATCATTTTCCTCCTCACATGCAACCTGTGACTTTTCACCTCCCTTTTCTCCTAATTTCCATTATTTTCATAAATAACTTTTCCGAAAATTATGTTTTTTCTTCTCGAAGCCTTAGCCATTTCCTTTGCCAATTTCCTTAGCCATAATAAACCGATGAACACACATACTAGGATGTATTGCCCAACATTCAACTTGGAATAACTGTCCCATCAACCGTGGTTATTATTTTTTTCCTTTATTAACTTTTATTACATGGAATTTTCACCAAGGCTCTTACAATCCCAAAATGTACCTACACTCATTGAAAGAAGAATTTCACAGTGTCCTCTGATATTATAATCTTCTTGCAGGTAGCCAATATAGCCATCTTTGAAAATCTATCCATGACAAAAAATACACAGTCTTTACCATGTTTGGTAGAAGGGAGGCGAGAAAAATAGTCTCTGGATATGGATTCCTAGGGCTGGTTGGGCGTAGGGAGTGTAGTGTATTGACCTTTCTTCTTCATGGTTGGCTTAGCGATGGTATAAGCAATGTAGAATTTGATATATTTTCCAACATCTTGTTGGATTTTTGGCCTATAAAGTACTTTTGTAGTATGACCACAATTTTCTCCACAACAAAGTGTCCTGCGAGTCGACTGTAGTGCACCTCCCAAACCATCTTGGCACACACACTTTAAGGAACACAAATGTGGCCTAGGTAGAATGATAATGCATCCTCGAGGTGGAAATCGGGATATTTCTTGCCATCCACTAGCATCTAGGGTGGAAAACTCTATATCATTTTTGTATAGTTACAGCCATCCATAGGTCTCGTGGCCACAAGAGTTGAGAACAATAGTCAGCCGCAACTAGGGACCAACTGAGGAAATATGTGACATGATTGGTTTGGCCCTTTTAATACTTAATGTTCAAGTGGAATTGTTTTAGGTATGTAGACCACCTATGACAACGATCATTTTGCAACTTCCCTTGTGTCTTTATAAACTGAGGAGGTCGGTGATTGGTGTCGGCGACCGTCTCCTTCCCCATAATGTAATGTTTTCATTGTAAGCGATCCTGCATGATAAAACACATTTACTTATCATAAGTGAGGTACTTATGAATTGTATCAGAATGTGTCTCACTGTGATAGGCCATTGGATGCCCATGCTAGTTGATGACTACACCAATACCATAGTTGGAGGTATCTGTCTCAATTTTAAATGTTTACTACAAGTATGGCAATGTGAGTATAGGTGCAAAGTAGAGGCGGCCTTTCAACTCAATGAACGCCTTCTATTGGAACTCAGACTAGATGAACGCCTTAGAAATAAGCCTCTTCGAGGGGGGAACCTCCTTTACATTACACAAATGAACAATTCTTGGATGATACAAATGACAAGACCTCCTTTCTAAGGGGTCATAATATAATCAGAGCCGACATAACAATAATAATTTAAGGGCACAATAATAACAATAAAGGGCTTCTATGGGGACCACATGGGCACAACAATATAATAAGAGGGTTGTACTAATAACAATAAGGGGTTGCACTAGTAGTATAGGGGCCTAACATGCCCCTCCTTCAAAAAATGTTGTCCTCAACGCTTGATTAGTTCTTGATGCTTATGTATAAAATTCTTGTCCTTCCATGTGAAATCTTCAACCGATAAGTTCTTCCACTTGATGAGATACTCTAAAATTGATCGATTTCGTAGCTGCCTAGTTCTTATTTCTGTGACTGCTCCAGGTTCTAATATGATTTTTGCTTCCTCGTCAAGTTCTGACAATATTGTTTGAACAAGGATATTCTACAACTTTTGAATGAGTGGCCACACTTCTTTGTCCTTCTTCCATTCATCCCTCGCTTCGTTTACCCAATTTGGTTGGATAATTGAATTAGCACGAAACAATGATTCCACATCCTCATCCTTTCTTGAGAGTGCATCTGCAATAAAAAATTTCTTCCCTTTTCTATAGGTGATGTCAAAGTCATAACCCAACATATTTGTGACCCATTTTTTCTGTTCTTTTAAAGATAATAGTTGTTATAAAAAGTATTTATGACTATCATGATCCATTTTTACCTTGAAGTGTCTTCCCATTCGGTAAGGTCGCCATTTTTTAAGTGCATGTAGTATTGCCAACATTTCCTTCTCATAAATAGCTTTCTTGAGATGTAGCAGTAAAAATACCAAATCACCTACATCAAAACACTTTTCACTACGATGTTGATCTACCTGTTGTTTCATTCGATTTTGCACCAAAGTAGCGTTATCCTTTAAAAGTTGGAGAACTTGTTGTTGATGCTCGATGTGATCTTTCACTTCTTGAACCTTTTTCTTCTTGATATGTCCTTCTATCTTTAGAGTTTGAGGAGTGATAATTTCTTCCAATCCTTTACAAGATATGGTTGGATTCATTTCTTGAGGCTCGATGTGATCTTTCACTTCTTGAACATTTTTCTTCTTGATATGTCCTTTTATCTTGATAGTTTGAGGAGTGGTAATTTCGACCAATGAATTACAATATATGGTTGGATTCATTTCTTCTTTCTCAATGTGATCATTCACTTCTTGCACCCTTTTTCTTCTTGATATATCCTTCTATCTTGAGAATTTGAGGAGTGGTAATTCTTGCCAATGCTTTACAAGATATGGTCGGATTCATTTCTTCTTTCTCTGGGGTTGGGTCTAGTGCATATCCTCTTCTTTTTTATGTTTCTTGATCCTTTTATTCCTCCACTTCATACTATGTAAAATAATTTCTTCTCAGAACACTTATGACCTTTAGTGCATTTGCTACCACAATTATAAAAATCCCTTTTTTTCTTTTTTCTTCCAATTGTTGTGGTGTAACCCTTGTAGGTTGTGGAAGGCTAGGAAAAACAACACTTCCATCTTTATAGTTGTGAGGGTTAGACTTCCTTGTTGCCATAATTTTACTTTCCACTATGTAACAAAGCTCTTTTACTCTTTCCAATTGTTGTGGTGTTGCTTTAAAGAAAGTGTTTCTCTTTGTATCCTCATAATGTGCTATCATTTCCTCTATGAAAATTGACCACGTAACAAGTTGTTTACGAGAGCAAAGCCCTTTATACCATAAAAATTGATCTGGTTCTAAATATGAAGATGCAATACATACCTTTTGTAATAGTGGCACACCATGTAGATCAAAATATTGCTCCATCTGAAGTATCCAATTTACCTGATCCTTACCATCAAACTTCCTCATCTTGCTTTTTCTTGATTTTAGGAGCTCGATATTGAAACGACTGTAACTTTGTACTTCGGATCTTTAAGTTCTGAAATTGCGACCTATAGTAGCCCTCTGCGTCCTCTTTCCAATGCCACTAGTATGATCCAAATTGGATTCTCCAAGGAAGAGTTATGCCAAATATCCCACAGTGACCTGATTATAGACTAGTTCAGTAGAGCGAACTTATATTCCATGCCACGTGTCACTATTTCAACCTTTGGCTTTGAAAAATATATACAAGAAACTACAGTCCGTCCTCTTTCTGTACCTTTTTATGAAATTTCAATTCGATGCTTAGAGAGAAAGTTATGCTATGGGGCACAATAATAAAAATATGGGGACTACATGGGCACAAAAATATAATAAGTGGGTTGTATTAATAACAATAAGGGGTTACACTAGTAGTATAGGGACCTAACATGCTCCTCTCCTTCAAAAAGTGTTGTCCTCAACACTTGACTAGTTCTTGATGCTCCTATATAAAATCATTGTCCTCCCATGTGGAATATTCAGTTGGTAAGTTCTTCCACTTGATGAGATACTTTGAAATTGATCGATTTCGTAGCTGTCGGGTTCTTGGTTCTATGACTGCTTCAAGCTCCAATATGATTTTTCCTTCCTCATCAAGTTCTGACAATATTATTTGAACTGGGATCTTCTGCAACTTTTGAATGAGTGGCCACACTTCTTCATCCTTATTCCATTCATACCTTGTTTCGTTTATCCAATCTGATTGGATAATAGAAATGGTGCACAACAATGCTTCCACATCCTCATCCTTTCTTGAGAGTGCATCTACCACAACATTTTGTTTCCATTTTTTGTAGATGATTTCAAAGTCATAACCCAACATCTTTGTGACCCATTTTTGTTTCTCTTCAGAGGATAATTTTTCTTCTAAAATTTATTTAATACTATCATGATCCATTTTTACCTTGAAGTGTTTTCCCATTAGGTAAGGTCGCCATTTCTTAAGTGCGTGTAGTATTGCCAACATTTCCTTCTCATAAATAGATTTCTTGAGGGATATTTTCTTGTATGTATGTAACCATAAAAATACCCAATCGCCTGCATCAAAGCTTCTTTCACTGTGATGTTGATCTACCTGTTGTTTCATTCAATTCTGCACCAAAGTGGCATTATCCTTTAAAAGTTGGAGAACTTGTTGTTGATGCTTGATGTGATCTTTCACTACTTGAATCTTTTTCTTCTTGATATGTCCTTTTATATTTAGAGTTTGAGGAGTGGTAATTTATTTCAGTGCATTACAAGATATGGTCAAATTCATTTCTTGATGCTCTATGTGATCTTTCACTTCCTGAACATTTTTCTTCTTGATATGTCCTTCTATCTTGATATTTTGAGTAGTGGTAATTTCGGCCATTGCATTACAAGATATGGTTGGATTCATTTATTCTTTCTTGATGTGGTCTTTCACTTCTTGAACCTTTTTCTTCTTGATATTTCCTTCTATCTTAAGAGTTTGAGGAGTAGTAATTATTTCCAATGCTTCACAAGATGTGGTTGGATTCATTTCTTCTTTTCCCAGGGTTGGTTCCTGGTGTATATACTCTTCTTTTGAAGTTTCTTGATCCTTTTCTTCCTCCTCGCCATAATCAATGTAAAATAATTTCTTCTCAGCACACTTATGACCTTTAATGTATTTTTTATCACAATTGTAACAAAGCCCTTTTTCTCCTTTTTCTTCCAATTGTTGTGGTGTAACCCTTGTAGGTTGTGGAAGGCTAGGAGAAAACAACACTCCATATTTATAGTTGTGAGGGTAGAATTCCTTGTTGCCAATAATTTTTCTTCCACTTGTAACAAACCTTTTCTCTCTTTTTCTTCCAAGTGTGTGGTGTTGCTCTTTATTCCCTCAAAAATCTGCTATAATTTCCTTCGTGAAAATGACAGTACAAGTCATTTATGAGAACAAAGCCCTTATACCATAAAAATTGATCTGGTTCTAAATATGAAAGATGCAATACATACCTTTTGTAACAGTGGTACACCATGTAGATCAAAATATTGCTCCATCTATAGTATCCAATTTACTGGATCCTTTCCATCAAACTTCCTCATATCACATTTTCTTGATTTCAGGAGCTCGATCTTGAAATGGTTGTAACTCTGTAATTTTAGATTTCCAAGTTCTAAAATTTCTTCCTATGGTAGCTCGTTGAGTTCTCTTTCTAACTTTGCAAGTTTGATCAGAATTTGAGTATCCAAGAAAGAGTTATGCCAAATCTCCCAAGATGACCTAATTATATACCTTTTTAGAAGAGCGAACTTGTATGAAGTTCCACGTGTCACTGTTTTGACCTTAGGATCTGAAAAATATACACCGGAAACTATAGGCCGTCCTCTTTCTGTAACTTCGTACAAAGTTTCAATCCGATGCTCAAAACAAAAGCTATGACTATTTTCCCTAGGTCACCTATTTGGAATGTAATTCGGGAGTTTGCAAAAAGGCCAACTTTCTCAGATCATATCTTCGCGAATATAGTGCAAAAGCTTTGAATTTTGGATCTGAGGTTCAAAACAATTTCAACCCAAATGGGTTTTTTTTTTAGCACCTGAAACGTCACAGAAAAAAAAGTTATAGCACAAATGCCACGATGACCTGTTTGGACTAGCGAAACCCTAGAATCCAAAGCTCTAATTCCAATGTTATGAAACTAGCTCACAAAAAGATAGAAAAGATAGATGAATGCCTTAGAAATAAGCCTCTTTGAGGGGGAAACCTCCTTTACATTACATAAATGAACAATTCTTGGATGATACAAATGACAAGACCTCCTTTTTATATATAGGAGTCTAAGGGGTCATAATATAATCAGAGCCGACATAACAATAATAATGTAAGCGCACAATAATAACAATAGGGGGCTCCTATGGGGACTACATGGGTACAACAATATAATAAGGGGGTTGTACTAATAACAGTAAAGGGTTACACTAGTAGTATTGGGGCCTAACATTTGCTCTGCCCTTGGTAATCTGACTCAAAGGCCAAGTGATATGGGAGAATCCCAAAACGAACCTCTGATAAAAATTTGCAAGATCCAATGAGTTGCAAAGCTTTGTTAGAGTGATCAGAACTAGGCAAGCCCAAATGACTTAGATATTATCTGGATCCACATGCATGCCTTGCTCATATATGATGTAACCTAGATAATGGAATTGGATCATGCTAAAGGTGCATTTCTCCAAGTTGGCACATAGTTTGCGTTGTTGTAGGGTTTGAAAGACCTGTTGAATGTGTTGTAAGTGCTCTTCCCAGCTCCTGTTGAAGATGAGGATGTCATCCAAATAAATATCCACGAATGTCATATCTCCCCTCTCAAAAAAACACACACACACATTTTATTTTTTTCATTATAATGGAAAATTTTAACCTACCTCATTTGATAATAGTGTTTGAATCTAAAAGTTATCATTACATGCTTTCACTTATTCAATACTTCCCTTTAAAATATCCATATGTTAGTTTATATGTGCTTTGGAAGGTGATTGGATTATTATGAAATGGTTTGCGTGTATCTAGATTCACATACTTTACCTTTCTTTTGTTGTTTACACACACACTTAACACCTTCGTGTTATATCTAGGAAACTAGACTTTAGGTTGATACCCTTGCAATTACTTCTAGTTCAAGGTTGATTCATATAATCGAGGTATTAGAGTTATTCAAATATGTAATGGACATAGCCACATTATCATAAGCGATAAAGCTATTTAAGCTACTTAGCCACATTTCATATTTGCAAAGTTTATTATAGTTCTCTGCTCTTATAGTTTCGATTTGGGTGTGTTGTATGCCCCATTACCACCCTGCCACCTCATAGTATTCATGTGATGGTTGTGAGAACACCTGTGATGTGTTCAGACCCACCTCGTATTGCATTTGACGACGATGATGAACTGGCTGAGGGATCGATGGTGGAGTCAAACATGTTAACCCTAAAGCATTATACCCTAATCTCCTTTTCACATTCAAAGTTTGTTGTTGCCGCATTCTGAGTTGAGGGATTTTATAGCTCCTGGGATTGGTTCCTAAGTAATACAATCCATTACACCCTTTTTCTTGCCCTGGGTTGTCTTAAGGCGTCACTACGATCCCATCTTTCATGCTCAAATTCTCACGTAATCCTTCCTCCCTGTCCACTAGTTTCCCTTACCCTTGTTTGCACAGACTCCAAGGTTGTTTTTGAACCCCATTCTCTACCTTTTTCAAGCTATCATTCTTTCAAATAGATATCCAATGTGTAGGGAGACACTTTCTGGGAGATTTTTCTTCCATGGCAACATAAGATTAAACACGATGACCATTTATAGGCATTGGGTTTTCTTTGCTAGGTATGGATTTCTCATAAATTTTCTACACGTGGCTCCTATATTTGTTAATGTTTCGTTTTCTCTATGTACAGAGATGTAGTTCGAGTGATTCCCATGATTTCTAGTGTTTCTGGTTCATGGCACCTCCTTGCATGGTCTCTGCCTTGGATTTTCCCATTGAGACATAATTTCGGCACCTAACGTCCTCAGGTAATAGTTGTGTTGTCTTTCCATTTTCTGGGTTTCATTAAAGAAATCATTTTTTCTTTTTCTAGTTCATGGTTTTGGTGTTAACCCCTTTATTTCTTTGTAATGTTCATGCCTGACATCGGTTCCAGACGTCATTTTGAATTTTTCCTTAATGATTCACAAGTACTGTTACTATTCCCTTATTAGAAATTTTCCATTGGTTGTTCACCCTGTGGGCATTATCCTTTCCTATTTCTATTCGAAGTTCTTACTTTGCATTTTTTTTCCTTTGTATTTCCCACTATAGGTACCACGAATTTCATTATCTTGGGATTCAAGCTTTTTGTTTTCAATTTTTGTTTCTACTTTAACAGATCCCTCTGCTATGCCATTCCTTAGGTTGATTGAATCCTTACTTCGATGGACTGTGGATGCTGAGGGTTGCCATGAAATGTGTTTATGTTGTTAGCTACCTATATTTGGGTTCCACTCTAGCGTGTGCAACCCTTATGGCTAGGCGTGGCAATCATTCTAATTTAAGTTTTTTTTTCTTTTTTGTTTGTTTGTCTACATGCTGGTTTATAACCACCCCTTCTATAGTAATTAGGCATTGTAAATCCCATATTATATTGGTTACTCTCTAACTAAATGGAACTTGTTGAATTATCATTTCACGAGGACAAGTATAGACTTTATTTTTGGCTCGGTTTTTTCTTTACGACCACTATGCATAGTTTTCTATGTTGCATATGCATCTATCAACTTCAACGATGATTTCAGTAATATATATAATTTCTCCATACATTGTCTCAGATTTTAGGGTGAGCGTTTGTATGTTGTGAGTATACCATTTTTATCTATTATTACAAATTAAATATTACTCTCCAACTCGTAAACTATTTTGGGTTCTATGTTGGTCGCAATCTATTGACTCCCTACTTCTTTAAGTGCAACATAAATTTTGTCACCATAAACCAAATACTATAATTTAATCTACTCTTTAAAGTGTCTTAGGTTGTGTAGCTATGAGGATGGGAGGAACACCACATTTCTCCCTGTAGCATCTTAGGGGTGTGTATTAATTTTTTTTGGATGTATATCTCTCTTTCAGATAATCCCCACTACGCTGCCATAGCTATGGCTGCTGGGCATGGCCCAACTTGGTCCATGTTTTGGGTAAAAGAGCCCACAAAAGGAGTGGACCACGTGGAGTTGACGAAGATATATTCATCGCATAATTTTAGGGCTTTGGGGATGGGATAAATCCCTTATTTTGTAATGGGTATCGGGTATTAGTCCTTGTTCTGTGGATCCATGGTATGTGTACCATGGTTTTTGTAAATATGAAATGTATCTAAGGAGATGATATACTTTGTAATGGGAGGAATGTAATGTAATATCATAAGTGAACCGAATCTCTGTATTTGGGTCTATAGTCTGTAGTTTTGGGGAAGGCTCCGCAACTGAGTGCATGAAGGTCTGGAAGAGTTTGTAGCTAAGTGCATAGACCACTTGCAGTTGGGTGCACAGGTCGAAGACGTATATGTTCTGAAGACTTATACTAATAAAGAAGATTTTTTGGCAAAGAATTATATATCTTTCTTTGTTTAGTATTTGTTGTTGTTAGTATCTTTATGTATGCTTTTCACTAAATTATGTGAATAACTGTAAGATATGTTGTTATTGGTTAGAATTTATGGAGTTAATGTGATTATTTTAAATTAATCATCTAGGCGAAGTTCTTATGAACACAAAGTTATATGATCAATATAGAGTAGAAGTAAACACATGGTGCCACTGCGTGGATATCCCTTCAGTTACAGAAGCCTGGTTCTGCAGCCTCCCATAACTGCTTTGGGTGAGACTACGATAAGCTTGCAGGTCAATTGCTGAAAGGGCTAGTAGTTGATGGTTTGGTTGGTGTGTAGCACACTCTAAACCTGGGTCAAGCCCCCTTAGACCAAAAAATGGTTCTAGTGTAGGGACCAATATTTGCTTAAAGGGATATGATTTGGCATCCATCAAAGAAAGAACTCCATGAGTGGGTCAAACATAAATAAATAGAATTTGTAGAATATGAGAACAGAAACCTACGTTTATCAACTGAAGCTTGGTTGTAGATATATATCTTCGAATATCAATACGATATTTTCTTTGGTTTGTTCCACATTGAATTGCTTGAGTGGATATCTAAGTTAGCTGAGCATAAGAGAATCGATAATAGTATCTCAAGGGTTGTTGAGTTTTGGATCAATGGCATTTTGGTAGGATTTATCACTGAGTTCGCGATTAACGAAATTGTGTCCTATAGTGAAGATAAATGAAGATTCTTTACAGGACCACAAGGTAAGTTATTAAATTCTTTGAAGCTCTGGATTAAGATGTCATTGTGTGAAAAGGGGATTCTATGGATGTAGTTAGATTAATGTTTGGGAAAAGAAGAAATAAGTTGGAACCAGGAGCTAGGAGCTATGCGAAGTGGAAAACGATATAGAATAGATCTGAAGAATTTTATTGAGGCTGACTATAGCCCTTTGGTGGGATTTGAGAGAGAAGAAGAAATAAGCCTACAACCCCGTGATATTCTCTCACCCATCTTGAAGGCATGTCGAAGTTAGGAGCTGAGAAGAATAAGGGCATATTTTGGATTCCCCATCCATCCACCCCCCTCACACCCCATACCCCTCCCCATTCTTCACCTCCACCTCCCCCTCCACCTATCCCCCCAAGAAGAAGAATGGATAAATTAAGCTACCTGTATTTAGAGGGCTAGGAACAAAGGACCCTGACTAGTTTTGGTGTGTAGCTAATGCAGTATGGACAACAAGACAAATTAATAATGATGATGTAAAGAAGGCGCATCTTGTCACGTCGTTAAGGGAGAGAATGCTGACATGGTATACGAAATACTCTGTGAGTAAGCTGAATGCTGCATTTGATGAAATTAAGAAACCCTTTGTAGAAAAATTGAAGAAGCCAAAATCAATATCGCAATGCATCACAGAGTTGAAAGAAATCAAATAGACACTGACTAAATCTGTGTGGGAGTTGGATCAATGGTTCAAGGTTTTGATGGGTCAAGTGAGCTTTGATATACCCCCATAGTAGCATAAGGAATGGTTCATAGCCATGCTACTGCCACATAATAGGTTACCATTGACACAACAAAAGATCGTGACGTAAGCTGAAGCATTGGAGATTGTGATGAATATGGAAGATTGATCATTTGAAGAAACTCATGCAAGAGTACAAAAAATACAAAATAAACTAGCTATGTTGACTATGGAATTGAAGGATTTGAAGAAGGGTAAAGATGTTAGAACAAAAATATCGGAAGTGTGGTGTACAAAATGCAAAGTAGAAGGTCATTATAAGGATCAATGCCCTGTGTTCAGATGTTATATTTCAAGTCGAGCGCTTAATCCAGTAAATCCAGGTCTGTGTTGTGAGATTTGTAGGATGCGAGGTCAACATCACTCTGAAGGCTGCTACCTATTACAGAAATATATACAGACCATGAAGTGGCTGTTTTGTAACTTTTGCAGATTAATAGGCCATGATGAGAAAATTTTTTGAAGTTATGACTTAATGATGGAGCACACTGCTGATAGTTATAGACTACAAGTCAAAGGAGACACACATGAAGATCAAGGCCAACACGTTGGTCGAGGAGGATTTCAAGGATGAGGAGGAGACGCTGGTTGAGGACGAGGCCAGATTATCTGTTATAACTATGGACAGGTAGGACACTTGACAAGAGACTGTCAGAACCTGACGACAACCTACAATTACTGTTAGTGTTTTGATCATGTCATAGAAGAATGTCCCTTCCTTATTGTGAAGATGCAGGAGAAAAGAAATCAGAAGCCCGCAACAAATTTCCAAATGATGACCATTGAGCTAAGAGAATATCAACCGCACATCGACATTGTAACAAGACGCAAAACTGTGACTAGGAATGATAAGGTTGATGAGGAAAAATAATATTAAGCTATGTGGATAAGGACAACCAGTAAGAAAGATCCTACATCGCATAGCCGAATTAGAAGGATAACCACGAGATAGTATTCGTGATCTAGATGGATGTTGGTGGCCACCCACCTATCCCATTTGGACCCCCACAACTGTCTCTGTCAGTTTTTTCAGTTTCCTTATTTGTAGCACAATTTACTATTTTTAGCAGTTTTTTGGGTCCTGAACTTCCAAAGCCATTTTGTGGCCCTAAACAACGTTTTTTGGGAAATATGGGAGCAACATGGGTTCATGGACCAATGCTGCTCTTCCCAAAGTTCTAGTGCTCGGATAGATCTTTCGAACGAGTTATTGTACATGTCAAATGGAGATCGTATGCCAAAGTTACGATCCCGGGAAGTTGATGTACCAAATTACCCAAAACGGGGCCCACAATTTGGCATTTCATCTTCTAGGGTTAGGTTTTGGGATGTTAAGGGCTTTCCATTGTTTCTCAACAATAAATAGGCCTTCGAGCCTCATTGCAACATAGTTCAGAGGCATGTAGCCACCACATCTCTTCTCAGAGATAAGCTACCATCGCCCTAGCTGGTTTATTTCCATTTCTGTTTGAAAGCATATTTTAGTATTTTACATTAATGAAATGAAGTATTATGTCCACTATATCTTTGTGTTTATGGTTATCTCTATAATCTATTGCATTCCTATTTAAAATTCGGATCAACCAGTTGCAACATAAGAGGTGGATCTAAATGTCTTGCAGTCATTTCTATAGACCTACATGAAGTTATTGAGGAATTAGAAGGTTGTGGAGGGATTAAAGGAACTGATAGACTCCCGTACTTCTAAGGAGGTACCATAGAGCAAGATACACACGATGAATAATCTACATAGTCATAGGAAGAGAATAGGGAAATAAATGAGGTTTATAGCATAGATTGGAGGATATGGCATGGATCATATTATCTTAGATCTGGGATTGATGCTAATGTATTTCCAAGGCAGACATGGGAATCAATGGGTAAGCTAAAATTGCAATGGTCTACTATTTAGCTGAAGATAGAAAATCAATAGAAAATCTTACCCTTAGGAAGGTTGTCTAATGTCATAGTGGACATTGACAAAGTGTGCACTACCACTAACTTCAAACGGATTGAGATAGTAGATAATACTTACCCCACGGTGCTTGGATTGGATTGGGCGTTTGCTAACATGGCTATAATTAATCTGAAGAAAAGGCAAATGATATTCAAAAGCAATAATATGAGGGTTATTGTTCCATGGATCCATCAGAAGGGGTGAGGTATATATAGGCTATCAAAGAGGAATATAACATGGATGACGTTGATAATATCTATAAGATCATAGCGAAGGAAGAAGAATGGATCAATCCCATTGTAGATGGAAATATGACTTGGGAGAAAGATAACTTTTGTACCTCAGATTCATAAGAGGAATTGGAGAACTGGAAAAACAAATTGCATGAAGTGTCTACAAGGCGATGTGCAAGGATCACTAAAGTGGTGCATTGCATGACAATTGAGGTATGCGATTTACCTTTATATGATGGTTTGGGTGATGTAAATACTTTCTTTAAATATTATGAAAGATGGGTACTAGAATGTCAGAGACTATTAGATTTGGATCAAGCGCTGAGGGCTACGCCTGCTAGATTGTGGGTTGCACATAAGAAGAATATAAGAGATTGGTAGAAATGTAGGAGGCCGATGTAGGTAAGATTTGGACAAGTAGAAACAGAGCTCACATACAAGTATGATGGCCAAAATGATCCTAGAGACCATACACAACTGTGTATGGCATCTTGGGGAGAAATTTCGTGAGAAGAATGGGTGCATGGCTTCATCCATACCTTGGAGACAATCCCTATGAACTGGTATTTGGAAACTCAACTTCGACATGGAACTACTAGCTCAGTGGAGATGGTGGATGGATTTGTGATAACATTTAGATTTGAAGATGAATTTCCACATATAGATGCAGCTCTAAATATATAGTTGAGAAGAAGATTTTTGGAAACGAAGTTCCAGTTATCTGGCAACCTGATTGGGCTGCGCAGATCCTGAATGTGATAGAATGCTATAATATCACTGTAGAAGAGGACAAAGATCCTCGCATCATTGATATCAAAGAGTTTGAGGGACACCATGAAGTAAATGGACCTGAGATAGAGATGCCTGATATAACGAAGCTATTAAAGATAAGGAAGGTGAATATAGGGTCAGACGTTGAACCGAAATATGTGACCATTGGAGATTACTGGCATGAAGACACTGTCAACAAGATAACATATTTGTTGCATGAATACCAGGAGTTGTTTCCCACTAAATTTTTAGACATGAAAGCCATCATAGGGGATTTTGGATTTATATGGATTCCTTTGAAGCCTGATGTGAAGCTGATGCAGGAGCATGTGACTCAGAGGGAAAAAGTCTTCCAACTTATTCCAAAAAAAAAAAAAAAAAAATCTATAAGCAAGGGAGTGGGGTCCTTTAGCCTGCAATTTCTATGTTTTTTAGGATAAGAGTAGAGAATAAAACATGCTATCTTTTTCAGTTAAAAAAATAGGATAAGAGTAGAGAATAAAACATGCTATCTATATCACAGATAGATAAGCTGTAATAAAGCTTTCCTTTTTAATCATTCCATGAAAAGCCTGCTTTTGTAATAGATAAGGTCTGAGAAGACCTATCCATTATTATTATAAAAATAAAATGGCAGCAAAGCTCGCATTAGAGAGGGGCGGTGCCAAAAGCATTATTATTGAAACTTTTCTCTCGGCGTTATTAAAATTCAGTCATATGATAAGCTTTGTAGACAAGCTCTGCACATAAGTTAAGAATCGATATTAATGATGAATTTGAATGCTTTTATGTCGCTTTGTAGTAAGGGCGCACTGTGAAATTGTGTCAAATGAAAGAATTTGTAAGGGTTAAATCTAACATGGCAATGTTAAATCCATATCTATGAATATCGACCTGTAGTTTGATTGATAGAATTGTAAAGAGAAGAGCGCCAACAATGTGGAAATTGTTATGCATGAAAGGCGTTACATCTCTGCATATAGGGTGTATGGTAATGCATTGAGTCTGCAGCTTGGTGTGGAACTCTATGTAAAAACTCTGTTATGTCAGGGTCATTAGTTATTGAGAAAAACTTGTTCAATTCAGTGTCATCAATAATAGATGGAATTCACTGTTGCATAATGTGTTAAATGAATTGTAATTCATCAAAGGGCGGTAGCATTGATTTGGCGCAGATTTGAATAGTCGATAACTTGTGGGTCGTCACTGTGATCTTGGTGCAGGGAGTTTTGTTAACGTAGAGAATCAAATCGTTTTTCAATTGGTCGACCAACGCTATGAAGTTTGGAGCTGTATCGGAGAGGAAGAACTACCGCGTATAATTGAGATATAATACTCCCAACGATTTCCAGAAGTCTACCTGGAAATTCGAAGCATCGATCATAATTTGTGAAGGGTTTAAAATTGATTTCATCAGAGAAAAACCAGAGAGCGAAAATGAAGGTAATCAGTTTCAATAATTCGTTTTTGTATACACTGAATTAACATAGGAATTGTAGAAAAGAAGCACCAGCCAACGAGCTGGCAAATTCATTGAATTACAAGGCTGAAGAATTAGATCTGGAAAAGTTGAATTACAACGTTTGCAGAGTTGATAAACACTGAATTTGACAGCATGGAATGAAAGGTAAACAAACGCTGGGGAAAATGAAAAGCAGACATTTAAAGATCAAATGAATAGAAGTTATGCAGACAATAACTAAGGCGCAGTGATTGCCAGACGTTGTGGATCAATCTAATTGCAGAGAAACGTGGACAGCATGATGATCCAACTTTGAAATAGTGTCAATGGTTTTAAAACCCAGTCAAAATATTCAGTTGCAGAGCGCTGTTGAATAGAAGGTATGTGGTGTTAGTATTCAGCTTGAAACGAAATTCAGTTTATATGAATTGGTTGCCATATCAGAGAACTATTTGCAGAAGTGTGTGAACAAAGTTGAACGCAAGGTGATAGAGGAATTCAATGAATGGCAGCTGTGTGAGTATTTTCTGATGGGTCGAACTTTGAACAAAGTGAGGCACAGTGAATTGAAGATCAGTTGCAATGATGTAGTGGGCACAGTAAAGAATGAAGAAAGCGCTTGGCAATCAATACATATGTTGAGTTTAATGAATGTGTTGGAAAAATCGAGCTACAGTGATGAGAAGTTCGCAGTAAGGAGTTGAGGAGCAGAATCATGGAAAGGGTAAACCTAACAGGGTGTTTGAAGATCCTGGTTATTGCAGGCCCTAACCCGCATCATTTGATATCAGAGCTGGAATAGCTCTGTTTGAAGATTCAAGTTTTTAATTTAAGTTAATTGCATGTGATGAATGAATGTTAGATATTTGGAACTGATGAATATTGCAGCACAGAGATGCAGTGCAGTTGAGGAAGTGAAACAAGATCAACAGGATCTTGAAAGGTGAGCTGACAGGTATTATTTATCTCTGGTTTAAAGGTTAAGATTGGATAATTTGATTTACAGGCATAGTGAAGAAATATGAGCGGGAAGAAGTATATCACAGCTAGAGTGCAGTGATGAAGTAATCCAGCAAGGGATTCTAAGTGAATGTGGCAGAACCTAAAGATTCAACAGAGGTTGAATAAAGTTGTAGATGAGAGAAGCCTAAAGGAGAAGTGGAGAATGCTCGAAAGGTTCCAGCAGAGGACCAGTGATTACCAAAAGACGAGATCCGGAGGGAAGGATTGGTGAGGTAAGTGGCAGCAAGAGAGTTTGCTGTTGTAGAGGCTTGATGCAACTCATGGGTGAGAAACTCATGGCGAAGGAGATGACTATTGAAAGTCATAAAGGAGAAAGCAGAGGTTCAGAAAGAGGCCACAGTAGAAAAGAGAAGAAATATGCCAAGGCAAATGGCATAAGACAGTAGTTGACTCAGGAAGAGTATGAGAAAGAGAAAGTTGAGATAGCAGTTCATCTTGAGCTATTGATGGAGTTGTTACGGGAAAATGTGAAATACCAGAGACATGGTTTGCTCATGAGGAAGAGAGTGAAATGGCAGAGGCTACAACAAAAAAGAGATCGACAGATAAACATGTAGTTAACAGAGGAGATGAGGAAGCTCGAGCAGATGATGGATGTATAGTTGAGACGGGAAGAACTCAGAGCAGATGAGTTGGAAGAGGAGGTTTCTATTGGTGAAACAGAGGAGAAGATCATTGATGATTTCTTGAGTTATTGGGTAAATCTAGATCAGCTGGATAATGTAAAACCGTGTATTTTTGTAGCTGACAATTGTGATGTGATTACAGGTTTTACTGAAGAGGATGTGCAATCTTGTGAAACTGTTACAGCACAAGAGGAAGTTCTTATGGATGCAGTAGAAGTGGATCAATCTGTAGCATGAACAAGTGAAGCAACAGTTGAGACTGTTGAACTTTGTGATTTTCAAACTGAAAGTTTGTGTGTAAATGCAGGGACTATAAGTGATGATGATATGCTTCAACAATGCCACAAAGAAATTGCATTGTTGGAATACTTGTTGGAGAATCCAGAGTATGATAGGGAGATTGCAGAAGAAAGAGTTCAGTGCAGTGAACAAGAGGAAAAATACATCATCGAAACAGATGGTATGAGAGGAAGATTAGTTGATAGTCTTGAGAATTCTTTAGAGAATTCTTTGGGCAAAAAGAATCAGCATAATGATGTGCTGATTAAGATGGAGAGTTCAGAAAAACATACTGAAATGCTGGCAGAGGGAAGTAAGGCACTGATGCCTCATGATTTTTGTTTTAACAAGTGTTTTTTGAATGCAAGTATTATCGCAGGTGTTGAAGGACATTTGACTCAGTTGAGCAGTCAAATGAAAGAGAAAGACGAGAATTCTGTGGAAATTTCTAATCCATGGGATGAGGAACTTATGTTGCTAGAAAGGATGCTGAATGATCAAAATTCAGTGCAGAAAGAATCTCAATTTCAGAATTGGGACTTGCAGATGCATAGAGATGAAGATAGCAAAAAGGAGTACACAAAGTACCAGTCTAGTAAGTTGCTGATAGGAGAAGGCAAGGAAGAAGTTTTCCGTTGTAGAAGATAAGAGGGCATGGATGATTGGGTGGTAGTAAGGAATGAGAAGGTAAGAACGGAAACAAGTATAGAAGCAAGAAGTCAGCAAGTGATGGTAAAAATTGAACGAGTAAGAACTGAGCAAACCATCTTAGCTCAGCAAGCAGCAAGAAATCAACAGCTTGAAGATTTATTGGACAAAGAAATTGAATTAATTAGAAGAATCATGTTGAAAATGTATCAAAGGAAGACATCAGCAAGGAAGAGAAGCAGCAGAAGCAACAACAAAATGAAAACAGGGACAGATTGTGAAAGTGTAGCTAGTGGAGCAAGACAACATAAGATATGGAGACCGGGAGAAAAGCAGCAGACAACAACAGAAATTGATGATGAGTTACAAAAAAAAATGTGGGATCCAAGCGGACAAAGATTTAAAAACGCATGATCAGGAGATCATGATCATTTTCTACCTTGGGATTCTGATGCAGGAGCATGTGACTCAGAGGGAAAAAGTCTTCCAACTTATTCCAAAAAATAAAAAAAAAAAATCTACAGGCAAGGGAGTGGGGTCCTTTAGCCTGCAATTTCTATGTTTTTTAGGATAAGAGTAGAGAGTAAAACATGCTATCTTTTTCAGTTAAAAAAATAGGATAAGAGTAGAGAATAAAACATACTATCTATATCACAGATAGATAAGCTGTAATAAAGCTTTCCGTTTTAATCATTCCATGAAAAGCCTGCTTTTGTAATAGATAAGGTCTGAGAAGACCTATCCATTATTATTATAAAAATAAAATGGCAGCAGAGCTCGCATTAGAGAGGGGCGGTGCCAAAAGCATTATTATTGAAACTTTTCTCTCGGCATTCTTAAAATTCAGTCATATGATACGCTTTGTAGACAAGCTCTGCACATAAGTTAAGAATCAATATTAATGATGAATTTGAATGCTTTTATGTCGCTTTGTAGTAAGGGCGCACTATGAAATTGTGTCAAATGAAAGAATTTGTAAGGGTTAAATCTAACATGGCAATGTTAAATCCATATCTATGAATATCGACCTGTAGTTTGATTGATAGAACTGTAAAGAGAAGAGCGCCATCAATGTGGAAATTGTTATGCATGAAAGGCATTACATCTCTGCATATAGGGTGTATGGTAATGCATTGAGTCTGCAGCTTGGTGTGGAACTCTATGTAAAAACTATGTTCTGTCAGGGTCGTTAGTTATTGAGAAAAACTTGTTCAATTCAGTGTCATCAATAATAGATGGAATTCACTATTGCATAATGTGTTAAATGAATTGTAATTCATCAAAGGGCGGTAGCATTGATTTGGCGCAGATTTGAATAGTCGAGAACTTGTGGATCGTAGCTGTGATCTGGGCGCAGGGATTTTTGTTAACGTGGAGAATCAAATCGTTTTTCAATTTGTCGACCAGCACTATGAATTTTGGAGATGTATCGGAGAGGAAGAACTACCGCATATAATTGAGATATAATACTCGCAACGATTTCCAGAAGTCTACTTGGCAATTCGAAGCATCGATCATAATTTATGAAGGGTTTAAAATTGATTTCATCAGAGAAAAACCAGAGAGCGGTAATTGATTTCAATAATTCGTTTTTGTATACACTGAATTAACATCGGAATTGTAGAAAAGAAGCACTAGCCAACGAGCTGGCAAATTCATTGAATTACAAGGCTGAAGAATTCAATCTGGCAAAGTTGAATTACAACGTTCACAGAGTTGATAAACACTGAATTTGACAGCGTGGAATGAAAGGTAAACAAACGCTGGGGAAAATGAAAAGCAGACATTTAAAGATCAAATGAATAGAAGTTATGCAGACAATAACTAAGGCGTAGTGATTGCTAGATGATGTGGATCAATCTAATTGCAGAGAAACATGGATAGCATGATGATCCAACTTTGAAATAGTGTCAGTGGTTTTAAAACCCAGTCAAAATATTCAGTTGCAGAGCGCTGTTGAATGGAAGGTATGTGGTGTTAGTATTCAGCTTGAAACGAAATTCAGTTTATATGAATTGGTTGCCATATCAGAGAACTATTTGCAGAAGTTTGTGAACAAAGTTGAACGCAAGGTGATAGAGGAATTCAATGAATGGCAGCTGTGTGAGTATTTTCTGATAGGTGGAACTTTGAACAAAGTGAGGCATAGTGAATTAAAGATCAGTTGCAATGATGTAGCGGGCACAGTAAAGAATGAAGAAATCACTGGCAATCGATACATATGTTGAGTTTAATGAATGCATTGGAAAAATTGAGCTATAGTGATGAGAAGCGCGCAGTAAGGAGTTGAGGAGCAGAATCATGGAAAGGGTAAACCTAACAGAGTGTTTGAAGATCCTGGTTATTGCAGGCCCTAACCTGCATCAAAAGCCTGTTAAGCAAAGGCCTTATAGACTGAACCCAAATTATAAGGAAAAGGTAAAAGAAGAATTGCACAAGATGTTAACAGTGAGGATAATTGAACCTATCGAAGAGTTTGAATTGGTAAGTCCCATGGTAGTTCATGAATAAAAGACGAAAGGGGAAATCAGAATTTGTGTGGGCTTGAGGAAGTTAAATGATGCATGCTTGCATGAACCTTTCCCTACACCATTACAGACAAAGTGTTGGATAATGTAGGAGGACAAGAAGCTTACTCTTTTACAGATGGCTTCTCAAGGTATCATCAGATCAAAATTACTCTAGAAGGCAGACATAAGACACCATTTTCCATAGAATGGGGTTCCTATTAGTATACAATGATTCCTTTTAGGTTGAAGAATGTGGCTGCTATTTTTTATAGGGTTGTAATTGAAACTTTCAAGGAGTACATACACAAATTTCTAGAAGTTTAATTCGACGATTGGACAATATTTGGGCTATTAAATAAGAATGTGGCAGGCTTAAGATTGATGCTAGATACATGTAGGAAGTATCAAATATCATTGAACCTAAAGAAGTGTACTTTTTGTGTGCCATTTGGAATATTGTTGGACATGTGGTTTGTAAACAAGGATTTATGGTGGATCCAACGAAGATCGTAGTCATTATGAACCTGCCAACACCAAAAAAACTAAGACAACTGCGTACTACGCTAGGACATACTGGTTACTACAGGAAGTTTATGAAAGGATAGGAGTAGATAACTGTGTCGATGGAGAAGTTGCTAAAGAAGGATGTGACCTTCCAGTGGGATGAAGAATTTCAAAAGAGCTTGGACGTGCTAAAAGAAAAGATGGTCACTGCGCCAATTCTAGTTTTCCCAGACTGGAAGAAAGAGTTTCATGTGCATGTTGATGCATCTTGCATAGCTTCGGGAGTAGTACTAGTGCAACCGTGAGCAAGGGATATTGATCATGCCATAACATTTACAAGTAGGAAGTTGTCTAAGGTAGAAAAGAATTACAACATGACAGAAAGGGAGGGGTTTGCTATGGTGTATGCACTGCAGAAGTTCATACATTACTTGTTGGGAGCACATTTTAACATGTTTAAAGATCATTCTGGGCTGAAGTACTTGGTGAATAAGCTTGTTTTGGGAGGGAAGATCCATCGATGTTTTTTATTATTCCAAGATTATGACTTTGAAGTTATAGTGAAGCCAAGAAGATTGAATGATAGGCCTGATCATCTATCCAAGATAGAGATAGGAGAAGAACCTACAAATATTGAAGATAATTTGCCCGATGCACAATTGTTCGCAATTAAGGTCGCAGATGATCACTTCACAGATATTATTCAGTGTTTGTCCATAGCAATGGCACCTGTGAAGTACACTACAAAGCAAAAGAAGGAGTTGGTGGTTCAATCAGTTGATTTTTCATTGATTGCAGCACACTGGTATAAAATGGGACCGGATAAAATACTACGCAAATATGTCCTTCAACATGAAAGACAAATAATTCTGACAGAAGCTCATGGAGGAGTCACATCTGGGGATTATGCATGAAATCCACTGCACAAAATATTTTGAGAACCAGGTTATGGTGTTCTACAATGCATAAGGAAGCAAAATACCTTTGTCAAGCATGTGATGTATGTCAAAGGATAGGAAAGTCATCCAAAAGAGATGAAATGCCACTAGTACCACAGGTGACTTTGCATAATTTTGATAAATGGGCAATTGACTTTGTTGTACCTATCAATCCATCGGGGAAAAGGACTTGTGCAGAATACATCATCACCTCGACTGATTATTTGACAAGGTGGGCCGAGGCAAAATTGGTAAAGGATTGCAGTGCATAAAATTGTTGTGAAGTTCATTTTTGGGTATATATTGTCTAGATTTGGTTGTCTAAAGATCTTGATGAGAGACTAGGGGAAACATTTTTTGAATAAGATGATTGAAGCACTAACTGAGGAATTCCAAGTTTACCATCATAAAATCACGACCTATCATCCTCAAGAAAATGGGACAATGGAAGCTTTGAATAAGATTATGGAAAATGCATTGACCAATGTGTGCAATGTAAATAGATATGACTGGGACTCAATGATTCTAGTGGTGTTGTGGGCATATAGAATGACATGCAAAAAATTGAATGGGCAGACACCTTTTGGGTTGGTATATGGAAAAGAAGTAGTTATGCCAATGGAAT
This sequence comes from Pinus taeda, assembly GCA_000404065.3. Lineage (NCBI taxonomy): Eukaryota > Viridiplantae > Streptophyta > Pinopsida > Pinales > Pinaceae > Pinus > Pinus taeda. Next base: position 93,862 of record APFE031304334.1, on the reverse strand, counting down.
ACATTGTGCCAAGTTTGAGAATTGCAGATGTGACAAATATGGAAGACCCCGACACGATGAACGAAAGAATGTCGTAGATACTAGATTTAGAAGAAGATAGATTCATATAAGGATTCCATCAGCAGGTGCAAAAATCAAGGGAGAAAGCTTGGCATGACAGGCACATCAAGAAGAAGATATTTCATAAAGGGGATATTGTATTATAATATGACAGTAAGTTCGCGAAGTTCCTGAGAAAATTTAGAACACATTGGTTGGGGCCATATATCGTCAAGAACATTTCAGATGGTGGTCCTATTCAGCTCACGAAGTTGAATCGTTAGATAATTTCATGATGAGTGAATGGTAGTAGATTGAATATATACATGGATGATTATATCCTTAGAGCTTCACACTGAAAAATGAAGGAAAGGAAGTCTAAATGCCACCTGTAGTTGAAAGTGGGCATGAGACTATAAACTACTTTGTAGGAAGGGACTGCACGATAATTAGGAGTAAGATGAAGTCTGAAGCAGCTGCGATGAAGAAGAGGTGACTGTGCCAAAGGGGAAATCTGACAAAGTTAGCTGGAAATATGACCGTTGGAAGGAAAAAGGGCACTGTTAAAAGGAAATTACCATTGAAAGGCACGAGAGAAAAGAATTTATGAAGACCAATTGGCTGTATCTAGCCCATACATGCATTAAATGAGCCAAATCTAAGCCAATCATGAGCCTAGGAATTCAAAATTGTTATAAAAAATGAATCCCGCACCACATTTTACACTTTTCTCCCTAGAGAGATTAGAAATTGTGCCTAAGTGAGGAAGAGATATTGCATGTCTAAGAGGAGTTGGGAAGAATTGGTGATGATATTTACAAAGAAAGGGCTACCTGGTATCATGGAGTTATAAGCAGGAAAGACCACAAGGGCGAATGTACCCATGTTCCCGACACACTTAAGGTCACCAAGAAAGGTGCCTATATAGCCACAAGCACAACCACAAGCACATGAACAACAAAAATCACATCCACAGAAGATGAAGGAGAAGAGACCCGTTGAGGTTTCTGCAACATAATTAAGAACATGGCCATGGAAGAAGGCGCAAAAGGAAGTGCAGGCAAATAACATGGAGGATAAAGGAAAAAATCTCATGCAGAAAGGAAAGAAACTGATGCAGTAGGAGGGAGCTCAGTAGGTCCACGATAGGAAAAAGAATATGGGTTTCAACAATGGGAGATAGAGGATGTGGAGTTTCCCTCTCTGCTCCCAGGATACATGCCACCAAGAAATTCGAGTGCAATGCTAGTTAGGGAACCAAAAGAAGGGAAATTTGCTACCTACATGCTACTATTTCCAGAGGAGGTTTCTTTTGAAGGAGAACAGTTGGGGAAGATCTCCCAGATTAAAATGGAAGATTGGGATTTCAATGACAGAAGAAAATACCCACAATTTGAGCCCAGTAGGTACCTAAAGAAATTCTACTACAAAGAAAACGAAGTCACAAGATTGGAACCACAACAATGGGTTGTGCGAGTACAAAGAGCAGGGCTTTTGAACATGTTGAATGTGCCACACTTCATTCGAAGCTCATTCAGTACAATCCATGTGTGGTAGGTCCTCAGACTAGTACATGATGATTGCATTTGGCTAGGGATGAGGATCCTAATTGATGAGATTCTCACCATGAGAATAACAATGCTACCATATCAAGGAAATGACCTCGCGGATGAATTCGTGGGTAAAAACAAAGACAAGGAGATGGACTAGATGATGAAAGAGAAGTTTGGATTAGTAAATAAATCCCATGGATATGAGATAAACTCTATCGAGGATCAGGGTGTGCACTTCGCCACACATATCTTAGCAGGGAAGATCATGAGGAAGTGTAGGGCCAATGAGGTGCATGTAGCAGTAGTGTCATTAGTGGAACAATGCAGTGCAAGGGTCCAGTTCAACTTGGCTTCTTATCTATGTCAAGAGTTTTTGATGGATTGCAAGGAAGCATAGGAAGAAGGCAAGAACTTCCACTATGCCTGGCTGCTAATTCTTATTGCGCTTAATGCATGGATGGAGTAAGAAGATTCTTAATTTTGACCGTTGAAGTAGATGTATGTGAAGCAACGAGGTATACTTCACTATGGTTTATGAAGGAGACGACATGCACAATAGAGAACAAGAACTTCTTTGTAGTGATGGTGATGGATCTGCATATGGTGGTGAATCAATATCCCAGACTATCACTGAGCTTGTATAAACAATACTCTCACATCGTGGAATTCAAGGCAGACTTTCATAGGGAATATATGAAAGCGAGGAAGGATCCAACAAAGAAATGAGATCCATTTCCATACTTGTAACAAAAGATGATCTCCTTGCGGTAGTGCACGATTAGTTAGAGGAATGGATGACTCCACCCAATGGAATGGTTAGAGCAGTTGGAACAGACAAGGGTACTTTGCAGGGTGTAGGTGCAATTAGAAAGGATGTCGATGAAGAGACAAAAGAAATAGGGAGAGGACAGGAACACGAATAACACCTTAGCGATGCAGAGGTATCAGAAGATTCTCCCTTTATGGTGAAAATGACACCAAGAAAGAAGCAGAAGGCAGATAAGAGTAAGGGAGCAATGTAATTCATCCTCACTGAAGGAGACATTGACGAGATAATAGAAAAGATCAAAGAGATCAACACGGAAATATAGGAAAATATTGATGATTACTGCAAGATGATCTTGGCTGAGGTACATCAAGGCATCACAGAGTTGAAGGTGTTGCCATAGGCAGTGAGGAAAACATAGCAGGTAATCAAGCCGTTGTAGTTAGAAAAAAGACTACTAACAACCTACAGAGTTAGGATGTTACACGTGCCAGTTGGGGCATTGAAGTTTGAAGTAGAAACATATAGAGAGTAAGCCAAAGCATGGCACAATGTCCAGATGAATGTTGTTGTGCTACCCCTCCAGATGTTGCATGAATTTCACCAAGGTATCACTGCATAATTACATGAACAAGAGAAGTGCATGTCATTGTTAAAAGAAAAGGTCAAGTTAGAAAAAGCAATGATCTAGAAGGAACTGAAGCAATTGGCCAAGGATAGGGAGGAAGCAAGGCAACAACAAGAAAAACTGGAGAAGGCCATGAATGAGACTTGCAACATAGTTCTAGATGTGCAGGTCTGTGAGGATGAAGCACCAACATAAAAGGTTGCGAAGCTCACCCTCGGGATCAAGGACTCAAAGAATGCTATGTCTAAGTTGAAATTTGATTACAAAGTGTAGATATCAGAGCTGCAAACAAGGCTGCAGCCAAGTACGCCACTAGAGGTTTGGGAGAAGAGACAAAGGGACCTCACCACAACATTGAAAGGAATATCTAATACGGTGGAAGATTGTGGAAAACTGCTCGACGATATGATGCAGATTTGGGCCTCACTTCAGGAGGATCCAAATGTCCTGAAGATCGAGGAGGAACTGTAAGACAAGCAGAAGTGGCACGATGAGATCCTGGTAGCTGTGAAGACCTTACCAGTCTTGCAGAGGCTTTCCAACATTTTTGAAGGAAATAACCTCTAGAATCAAACAAATGATATTCGAAGGAAAGCACAGATCTTGCAGGAGAGCACTCAACCATGGCATGAGGAATCCCTAGAACTTTCGCAGGTAGTGGATGAAAGGCTAAAGAAATTGAAGAAAAGGGAAGAAAATATACTGCAAAAGACTTCTAGCCATATTACAAAATCTTTGCTGAAGGAGGCATGCCAAGAAGAAAAATTGATGGAAGAAACACTCCAGCAGTACGACAATGTGTACAATGAGATCACAACAAAGATCAAGGGTTTTGAAGTTGAGTGACTCGGGACGAGTCATGGGTGAGTGTTGGAGGCCTATTGGGCATGGCCCAACTTGGTCCAGGTTTTGGGTAAAAGACCCCACATCATAAGGAGCTGACTGCACATAGCTGGATAATATATATTCATTGAGCGTACTTTTAGGGCTTTGGGATGGGATAAAGCCCTTATTTTTCTATGGGTATCAAGTATTAGTCCTTATTTTGTGGATCTATGGTATGTGGACCATGGTTTTTGTAAAGATGAAATGTATTTAAGGAGATGAAATACTTTGCAATGGGAGGAATGTAATGTAATATCATAAGTGAATTGAATCTATGTATTCACGTCTGTAGTCTATAATTTTAGGGAAGGCTTCGCAGCTGAGTGTGTGGAGGCCTGGAAGAATCTGCAGTTGAGTGTGCAGACCACCTACAGCTGGGTGCATAGGTTGAAGACGTATATGCATTGAAGACTTATATTAATAATGAAGAAATTTTGGTGAAGAATTGTATATCTTTCTGTGTTAAGTGTTTGTTGTTGTTAGTATTGTTATGTATGCTTTTCAGTGAATTATGCGAAGAACTGTAAGATGTGTTGCTATTGTTTAGAATTTATTGGGTTAATGTGATTCTATTAAATTAATCATCTACGTGAATTTATTATGCACATAAAGTTATATGATCAATATAGAGTAGAATTAAACATATGGCGCAACAGTGTGGATATCCCTTCGGTTGCAGAAGCATGGTTCTGTAGCCTCCCATAACTGCTTCAGGTGATACTGCGATCTACTTGTAGGGCATTTCTGAAAGGTTGAGTAGTTGAGGGTTTTGTTGGTGCGCAACACACTCTGAACCTGGGTTAAGCCCCCTCAAACCGACAATGTCCCACAACCTACTAAGCATCAGATATATTTGCTTTGGTTGCATGTGCTTATTGTACCAATGTTTTTTTCCTTCCTTCTAAAAATGTATCCATAATTGATTTTTTATTATACAAAATATTATTGGTAGGTGTGAAGTTGATCTTATTCTTACACACAATTCTTTGTTGTCCAGGTGTAAGCCAATATTATCTGCTATATACATCAAGTTTCTAGTTTGACAACAATTCTGTAATGTATATGTATATTAGTTACTCTTTCCATTAGCATAATACAAAATCTTTATTCTAAGATTACAGTTTAGTAACACATGGAAAACAAGATTTCTGTAAAAATTCAACAATGTTCCATTTTAGTGTTTTAGGGCACTCTTAACATTAAAAGTATACTATCAATGAATTTACAAACATGTGTGTCTATATATATATATATATATTATTATATATATATATATATATAATATATATATATATATATATATATATATTTTATATATTATATATATATATATATATATATATATATATATATATATATATATATATATATATATATATATTATATATATATATAACCCTTTTTCCCATACCAATAAGAGTAGAATACAAATTTCTCATTACACATCAAATCTTGCATGCTATTCTAGATTTCAAAACATAGGAAACAAAATAGCCTATACTAACCTTCAATGTTAAAGTAAGAAAATCACAATCTAACCAGTAAAATGGAAATAGGATACACATAAAAATGGAACATTGTTTTCCTCTAAAATGCAGAACAGATTCTCCTCAATTTAACCTCGAGTAGAGATTCATTTTCCAAGAGATCAACAACCCCATTGATCCTTGCAATAGGCATTTTATTCATTATTTCCATGTGGGATTTTTCCTCAAGCGGCGTCCCGCTTTGTGGTTTTCTTTTTAACCAAAAGCTCACTTTTAACCTCAGTGATGCTTATGCCAATCCCAACTTAGTATCTATCTCCAACTAAGCACTTAATGGGTTTTTCTCTCCCATCCATTAAGTTTATCCATAATTCTTTCTAGAATTCTTATCATGGAAAGATTATCTTATATAGAATCTCATCTAAGAGTGTTGAATTTTTAAATGTTTCTAATTTGTTACCCATTTATCAATAAAACATTTATATACACAATTATGTCATCATTTCCATGACTTTATGTCATTATAGCTTGCTTTTAGAAAATAATAAAAATACTAATATTTCCTGTGGATGAGTGTTATTACATTCTCCCTCCCTTTTATTTACGCTGTCCTCGGTGTTTAAATATAAATTTCTATTTGTTGAAACAATGTTGGGTAAGTTCCCTTCATTTCTTCATGAAGTTCCCATGTGGCCTCCTCGAGAGTAAAATGCCTCCACTGCACCTTAATCTGAGTGACAACTCGATTTCAGAGCCAAATCCCTTTCTTGTCTAGAATATGGAGTGGTTCTAGCAGGATGTCTTCTTAGGGTTCCACCTGTAGCATTTTCCAATCAATAATATGAGTACTATCATGTACATATATTTTTAATAAAGATACATGAAAGAAATTATGAACTTTAATGTGACTAGGCAAAGCTAATTGGTAGGTTACAGGTCCAAATCGATCCATAATTTCAAATGGTCCACAAAATAGTGGGGATAATTTTGAACAAGTCCCTGTACACAGAGTGCTTTTCCGAGGTTTCACCCTTAGATAAACATGATCCCCGAATTGAAATTTCTTATGTGTTCTTTTCTTATTTGCATAACTCTTTTGTCAGCCCTGTGCTGCTTTAATATTCTGTTGAATTCTCTGCACAGTCTCTTCCATTTCTTGCAATACTTTTGGTCCCAAAATCAATATGTCCTATGGTTGACTCTAACTAAGGGGTGTATGTTATTTCATGTCATACAAAGCCTTGAAGGGGCTCATTTTGATGGAAGTTTAATAACTATTATTATATGAAAATTTAGCTAAATGTAAAGTTATTCCCACTTGGTAGGCCAATCCATCACATACATTCTAAGAATATCCTCCATAAGTTGGTTGACCCTTTTGATTTGTCCATCCGTTTGAGGATGGTATGTTGTGCTGAAATTTAAATTAGTACCCATTTTTCCAAATAATGCCTTCCAAAAGGTTGAGGTGAATTGACATCTCGGTCCGATACTATCATTTTAGAGACTCCATGTAGTAAAAAAATTTCTTTCATAAATATATTAGAAATTTGCGTTATGTCATAGGTGGATTGTACAGGTATAAAATGGGTGGCCTTACTTAGTGTATCCACTACTACCGTAATGTAGTCATGTTGTTTTTTTGTTCATGGTAATTATGTGATAAAATCTAAGGATACAATCTCCTATTTCCATTCAAGAGTAGGTAATGGATTTAGCAACCCAACAGAGTGCTGATGTTTGACCTTAACCTGTTGACACTCTATACATTTCAATAAATACTCTGCTACCTCCTTTTTCATACCTGGCCAAAAGAGAGTTTTCCTCATTGTTGTGATCATCTTCTTGTATCTCGGATGTCCTACAAATGGCTTCTTATGATACTCATCAAGTATCATCTCTTTCAAGTCTGGTATATTGGGTACATATAACTTCCCTCTGCAAGTCAACATTTTTTGAGCATTTTTTGCATATCCCGGTAGATGAACTCGCTACATTTTTTGTTGCATTTCCAAATATTTTGGATCCTTATCCATAAAACATTTAATTTTCTCTAAGAATTATGTTTTAATGCTACTAATAGTTACCACCATTAACTTGTAGTCATGTCAGCTTAAATCATCAACTATTTTGTTTTCTTTCCCCTTCATGTGCTTAATATCGAACTCAAATTCCTTGAGAAATGCCATCCATCTAGCTTGCCTTGCATTAAGGTCTAGTTGACTGAATAAATACTTTAAGTTGAAATGATTTGTTATTAAAGTGAATTTCTTGCGTAACAGGTAGTGCCTCCACATTTTCAAAGTGTGTATAGCAACATCTAGTTCCAGATCGTATATAACATAATTTCTTTCATGATTCTTCAACTTCCTTGATTCATATGCTATTAAAAAATTATCTTGCAACAAAACTCCTCCCAACTCCTCCATTTATGCATCTGTACACACAGTCAATTCCTTGTTTGGATCTGCAAGTCTTAAGATAGGAGTTGTGGTGAGTAAATTCTTTAATTTACAAAAACTCATCTGGAATTCGACTGTCCACTAGAATTTTATCCCTTTTTTGTAGAGAGGTAATGGGATATGCTATTACAAGAAAGCCTTCAATAAACCTACAGTAATACCCTGCAAGTCCCATAAATGACTAGACAAAAACTACATCTTTGAATATAGGAAAATTAACCATGACATTCACTTTATCTGGATCAACTACTAACCCCTCCTTTGAAATGACATGCCCCATATATTATATTATAATTCACACTTACTAAATTTAGCATCAAATTTGTTTTCTCTTAAGATTTGTAGCACCAACCTTAAGTGTTCCTTATGCTTCTCTTCATTTCTAGAATATACCATAATATCATCAATAAATACTAGTGAAAATGTATCCATATATTTATTGAGTATGTTGTTCATTAAACACATGAAAGTTGTTAGAGCATTTGTAAGGACAAATGGTAACACTATAAACTTGTAGTGTCCATATTGGGTCCTAAATGATGTTTTATAAATATCCTCATTTTTAATTCTTAGTTGCTGATATCCTGTCCTTAGATCAATTTTGGAAAAGATGGTGGCTCCCGTTACTTGATCAAATAAATCATCAATGCGAGGCAGGGGATACTTATTTTTGATAGTTATCTTGTTTAGTTGGCGATAATCAAAGGACAATATAAATGTGCCATCTTTATTATTAACGAAAAGTATAGGCGCTCCCCATGGTAATACACTAGGCCTAATATATCCCTTATCTAGTAGCTCTTGTAGCTGCATCTTAAGCTCCATTAGCTCTGGTGGACTCATCATGTAAGGCGCTCTAGACATTGGCATTGTAGTAGGTACCAAGTCTATGGAGAAGTCTATGTCTCTATAGGGTGGTAAACTAGGAAGATCCCCTAGAAAGTCATCTAGGAATTCATTTATAACTAGGAAAGTATTTGTTTTTAAATATCCTTTTCTATTCATTTTCTTCTACCTGGACCACATATATTTGGCTTCCTTTCTAGGCATTCTTCTTCATTTGTATGGTTTTAATTTGCCTAACCGATATTGGTTTTGGCACAGTGCCCTAAATAGTGTGAGTTTGTCCTTGTGGGTTTACATAGGGCACGATTTTTGCTAGTCAGTTTATAAGTGTTGCGTGTCGCTCCAACCAATCCATTCCAATTAATATATCATAAGACCCAAGGGGACGTACATTTAAATATATTATTGTCAAGTAACCATTTAAATTTAGTTGACATTGTTTCACTTGGCTAGTGACTCTTCTCTTGGTACTTGTTTCCAATTGTACCAACCAAGGTGTTTTATATTTTTAGTTTACAACTTTCTACTATTTGCAGTTAAACATAGCTTAGACTAGCTCAAGGGTCAATTAAAACATAAGCAATTTGGTTGACGAGAATACCTTCTAGCTCAATAATTGTATATTGATGTTCCACTTGTCTTTCCTCTAAGGCTGCGCTTATTCTTGGAATGTTCCTTGCTAAGTCGTTCATTGTGGTAGCTTCATGGACAACATGTATATTTTGCACATACTTGGGGTCATGTGGACAATCTCTTAATAAATGAGGTTTGCCAAACCCCCAAAATTTCAGTGATCCTTTTATCCTTGTCTCCATTACTTCTTCTAGTATTAAAACCTATGATTTTTGACCCAGCCTGGGAAGTTCCTTGCTAGTTTAGATTCACCTTATCAAACCTTTTCTGCTGATGATCCTAGCCAAAATTCTTAAGATATCCTGGTTTTGGTCATTTACCTCTCGTTTTGGCCTTGGTTCTATTCTTATTCTACCAAATATTGGATCCTTCCCCCCTTACTTTTAAATTTCTAGTAACATAACTTTGCCTTTCTCACAACCTCATTCATTCTTTTTGGGTTATCAAGCTTGATTACTTCCTTGTAAACTGTGGGATAGCATTTTACGAACCGCTGCACCTTAGCTTTTTGCTTCTTAAGATTTGGGGCATATCTCAGTATGTTTGTAAGTTTGGATACAAACTCATCCATGGTGAGATGTCCCAGTCCTAATTCATGAAACTCTTTGGCGCGGTCATCATAATATCGCTCATTTAAGTAGATATTTTAAAAGTGTTTACATAAGTCATCCCATAATACTATTTTTTCCTCTAGCAATTGTACACTCTTTTCTTCTTCCCACCATAAAGCAACTTTTCCTTGTAACTGATAAATAGCTAACCTAGATTTTTGATTTCTTTTGTAATCATAAACCTAAAAATACTTGGTCATATTCAATAACTAGGATTCCACATCTTCCTCCTTCTCCCCATCAAAAGTAGGGGGCTTAATCTTTCTGAATTCTCCTTGGAGTTCTATCTGCCTCTTTCTCTTAGATTTTTTGGAATAAGTTATGTCTGACTCCCCTTCACTCTCATATTTTCTAGATTCTATCCCTTGTTCCTTCAATAGCTCCGGTTCCACCATTTTTTGCTTGATTTCTCCATCAAACCTCTCATCATCTGTTCTTTCTCCTCACTGACATGTATCAAATGTTCATTACTATTCCTTAGATGTGCCAAATCCCGTTGCAAATTTTGTATAACTTCCATGAACATGTTAGTGGTTGGGGTAGCTCCTTCCCCCAATTCCACATATAGACCACCCCTTTCTAGGATGACACGTGTCTTTAGCAATCGTGTTGAGTATGTCCTTTGCTTAATTAACTTGTTGTTAACATAGAAAAATAAACTACTTGTTAGTTTAGTGTACTTTTCCTATTTATTTTCTTTTGTGGTGGTTCATTAAGGCCCAATGGAAAACATGGGATCTGATACCATTTGTCATATCTCCCCTCTCAAAACACCATAATTTTATTTTTTTTTCATTATAATGGAAGAGTTTAATCTACCTCATTCAGTAATAGTGTTTGAATCTAAAAGTTATCATTACTTGCTTTCACTTATTCAATCTCTTCCCTTTAAAATCTCCATATGTTATTTTATATGTGCTTTGGAAGGTGATCGGATTATAATTGAATAGTTTGAATGTATCCATATTATCATATGTTTCCTTTCTTATGGTGTTTACACACACACTTAACACCCCCCTCTTATATCTAGGTAACTAGACTTTAGGTTGATACCCTGAAATTACGTCTGGTTCAAGGTTGATTCATATAATCGAGGTATTAGAGTTATTTAAATATGTGATGGACATAGCCACATTATCATAAGCACTAAAGTTATTTAAGCTACGTTATGCAATTATCCACATTTCATAATCACAAAGTTTATTATAGTGCTCTTCTCTTACATTTTTGATTTGGGTGTGTTGTATGCCCCATTCCCACATTGCCACCTCACAATATTCACATGATGGTTGTGGGAACACCTGTGATGTGTTCAGACCTACCTCATATTACGTCCGATAGTGATGATGAATTGACTAAGGGATCGACGGTGGAGTCAAATGTGTTAACCCTAAAGTTTTATACCCTAATCTCCTTTCCGCATTCAGAGTTTGCTACTACCACATTATGAGTTGAGGTCTTTTAGATCTCCTAGGCTTGGTTCCTAGGGAAGCTAAGCCATTATTCCCTTTTTCTTTCCTTGGGATCCCTTAAGGCATCACTACGATCCCACCTTACACGCTCAGACTCTCACAAAATCCTTCCTCCATGTTCACCGGTCTTCTTTACACTTGTCTGCACATACTCTAGGGTTGTTTTTCAACCCCATGCTCTACCTTTTTCAAGCTACCATTATTTCAAACAGATATCCAGTGTACAGGGCGAAATTTTATGGGATATTTTTCTTCCATGATGGTGTAAGATTAAACACAATGAGTGTTTACAAGTATTGGGTTTTCTTTGCTAGGTATGGATTTCTCATAAATTTTCTAGAGGTGGCTCCTATATTTGTTAATCTTTCATTTTCTCTATGTGCAGAGATGTAGTTCCAACGATTCCCATGATTTCCAGTTTTTCTGGTTCATGGAACCTCCTTGCATGATCTTTGCCTTGGATTTCCCATTGAGACATAATTTCTACGCTCGACGTCCTCAGGTAACAATTGTGTTGGATTTCCATATTCTGGGTTTCATTAGAGAAATCATTTTTTCTTCTTCTAGTTCATGGGTTTGGTGTTGACCCCCTTATTTATTTTCTATGTTCATGTTGGATGCCGATTCCAGGCGTCATTTTGATATTTTCCTTAATGATTCACATGTACTGTTACTATTCCTTTATTAAAAATTCTCCATTGCTTATTGGCCCTGTGGGTGTTATCCCTTGCACTTTCTAGTCTCTGTTCTTACTTCACCTTTTTTTTGTTTGTATTTCCCACTTCAGGTACCACGAATTTCGTTATCTTTGGATTCAAGCTTTTTATTCTGAGGCTTCATTTCTCCTTTAACAATCCCTCTGTTGTGCCATTCCGCGGGTCAATTGAATCCTCACTTTGATGGACTCTCGATGCTAAGGGTTGCTATGAAATGTGTTTATGTTGTTAGTTACCTGTAGCTTGGTTCCACTCTTGTGTGGGTATCCCTTATGTCTAGGCGCTACCTGTGGCAATCATTCTAATTTAAGTTTGTTTGGTTTTTTTTTTTTTTTTTTTTACTACATGGTGGTTTATAATTTCCCCTTCTATAGTAATTGGGCATTGTAAATCCTAGATTATATTGGTTACTATGTAACTTAATGGAACTTGTTGAATTATTGTTTCATGAGGACGAGTACAATCTTTATTTTTGGCTGAGTATTTTCTTTACGTGCACTATGCATAGTTTTCTGCATTGTGTATGGGCCTGTCAACTTAAATGATGATTTAAGTTATATTTGGATTATCCTGCTTGCTTGTTGTTTATATTCTGAAATATTTACAGCTTGTCCTAATGTTATGAAATTCCAACATTTCTATTACCTTATATGCACAAATCTATTTTAGTTTCTAGGCTACTGCTAGAAATGGGAAAGAACTCCGTCTATCATTCCTAGGCTGACAAAGTCGTAGGGGTTACTAAGTGTTTGTATGTTATGAGTTTACCATTTTTATCTATTGTTACAGTTTAAATCTTACTCTCTAACTCATAAACTATTTTGGGTTCTATGTTGGTCGCAATCTATTTACTACCTACAACGTTAAATGCAACGTAAACGTAAATTTCGTCAATAGAAACCAAATGTTGTAATTTAATATGCTCTCTAAAGTGTCTTAGGCTTAGTAGCTACGAGGATGGGAGGAACACCTCAATTCTCCCTTTACCATCTTAGAGACGTGTATTAAATCTTCTTTTTTGGATGTATCTCTCTCTTACAGATAATCCCCAATATGCTGCCATAGCTACAACCCACAACCTATTATGCCTCAGATATATTTACTTTGGTTTCATGCGCTTACTGTATCGATGCTTTTTTCCCTCTAAAATGTATCCATAATTGATTTATTTTATACAAAATATTATTGGTAGGTCTGAAGCTGATCTTATTCTTACATGTAATTCCTTGCTATCCAAGTCTACTGTAAACTAATATTATCTGTTATATACTTCCAGTTTCTAGTTTGACAACAATTATGTAATGTATATGTATATTAATTACTTTCCATTAGCATAATACAAAATGTTTACTCTAATATTGTGATTTAGTAACACATGGAAAATAATATTTTTGTAAAAATTCAGTGTTGTTCCATTTTAGTGTTTCAGGGCACTCATAACATTAAAATATATAAATATAATATATTAAATATATAGATATATATATATATTTGTTTTTTCTTTCTTCTTTTTTCTTTCAGAATTTCAGAGTAGTTATAACTATTTTTCCCAATACCAATAAGAGTGGAATACATATTTCTCATTACACATTAAATATTTCATGCTATTTTAGATTTCAAAACACATGAAATAAAACAACCTGTCCTAACCTTCAATATTAAAGCAAATAAAATCACAATCTGCCTAGTAAAATACAGATAGGATACACTAGAAAACGAAACATTTTTTCCTCCCAACCGTAGAACTGATTCTTCTCAATTCACCCCCTAGCGGAGATTCATTTTCCAAGAGATCAACAACCACATTGATCCTTGCAATAGGCATTTTATGCCTTCTTTCCATGTGGGATTTTTCATCAAGCAGCATCCCACTTTGTGGTTTTATTTTTAACTAAAAGCTCACTTTTAACCTCAATGATGCTTTATGCCAATCTGAGCTTACATCTATCCCCAACTAAGCACTTAATGGATTTTTCTCTCCCATCCATTAAATTTATTCATAATTATTTATAAAATTATTATCATGGAAAGGTTATCTTATATAGAATCTCATTTGTGAGTGTTCAGTTTTCAAATGTTTCCAATTTATTAGTCATTTATCAATAAAACATTTATATACATAATTGTGTCATCATTTACATGACTTTTTGTCATCATAGTTTAGTTTTGGCAATGAATAAAAATACTAATATTTCCAGTGGAGGAGAGCTATTACAATGAATGAGTTCGTGAAGGGCGGCAAGATGTCATCCATCAACCTCATAAAAGTAGTAGGGGAATTTTTCAACCTGAAAGGCCTTCCTTGGATTTGAAGGTAGTCTTCCATACACTTGTGGGCTCTATTAGAATATGGCGATAACTAGAACTAGACCTCCAGTCGATCTTGCTAAAATAATTCGAACCCTTGAGTTGGTCTAGAAGGTTATCAATCTGTGGGATTGGATACTTGTTCCTGAAAAGTGATTTTGTTTAGTGCTCGATAATCAATGTAGAGCCTCCAGCTCCCATGCTTCTGTACAAGTACAATCGGGCTCCCACAAGGTGACGAACTTGGTTGGATGTGTCCTTTTTGCAACAATTTTTGGATATGTTGCTTGATATCTTCATGTCCCAGAATGGAGCGTTGATATCTTGACCCATTGGGTATGGATTCTCTGGGAGTCATACTGATCAAATGCTTGACTTGAGAGTGCAAGGGTAGCATTATCGGTGAGGATAATATGTACCTATATTCTTCCATGACCTTATCCACCTGCTTCAGTTGCATCGAGGATCCCTTTTCTCGGGCCATGGATGTGGCCATGATCTTCCTCTTAATTGAGATCGAATAAGAAAGAAAGAAAAAATCTTGGTTTGGGAGATGATCTTACTACATTGCTTAGCATACATCAAAGAGATTTTAGTAGGTAGGCCTACCTCTAGTAAACCGTGTAACTAATTTCCTAAAGTAATAATAATAGTGCGAGGCCTAGACTCATACACAACATGATACTTCCACAAGTATGGCTAGCCTAATAATACATCACAAACTTGAAGAGGAGAAACATCACACTATACCTCATCCATGAAGAGCTTGATGCTTTAGGGAAGGCGACACTGCTGGATGACGCAGAGATCGAGTCCTTGGTGAAGCCACCTGATGGTGTAAAGTTATGGGTGTAATGTGGTATGTGGACCTAAACGCTTCATGACCTCTATTGAAATTAGGTTCTATTGGCTCCCGCTGTCAACAATGAACTATAGTGGAGAACCATTCGTCCACATGTACGAGTGCAAGAGACGCTCCCCCTCCTCTTGATCTTTAGGCTCAATATTCTCGATCTTGGTAGTGGAAATGGTAGTTTTGGGCTCTCCATTAATAATATACTTCCCTTTTTCATTCCCCTTGTTTGGGTCTCACTAAGGGATGGAACATCCATCTAAATCTGAAATGTTTAGTTCGACCACCAGTGACTGCTAAGCTCGAAACTCACTTGTGTTGTAAGCGGTGATTTTATGGAACTCACACCACTTTCCTATGTCCTTTGTCTTCATAGTGTTTTTCTCTGTTTGTAGCTTCAATGGGCTATTCTGGATCACCCCGCCTTGGATTTGTCGTTTGTTCTACAATTTGGGGTCACTCCTTTCTTGCTTCTGATTTGTAGTTCCAAA
Source organism: Pinus taeda (assembly GCA_000404065.3). Taxonomy (NCBI): domain Eukaryota; kingdom Viridiplantae; phylum Streptophyta; class Pinopsida; order Pinales; family Pinaceae; genus Pinus; species Pinus taeda. The sequence continues at coordinate 78,113 of APFE031304334.1, read as the reverse complement.
GTCATGTTTATTTAATTTATTTTTTTGTTCAATATTAGTGGCATATCCATATGATGCACCAAGAGAGGAGATTTCCTGGAACTCCATTTCTTCCTGGATGTATTTGTGAAGATAGTTGTGGTACTTAAGCATTAGATGTCACTCAAATTATTTGATACCCAACATTGTGTGTAGAATTTGAAAATAATTTGTGAGCTCATTCACATTTTAGTCCCTTTGTTATCGTAGTGTGGTCCATTATATGTATTTCTACTCATAACTCCCCATGTGGTATTATTTTGTCTTTACAACGTCTTAGAAAGAGTTCCAAGAGTGGGTGGTTATAAATAGAGAGGTTTCCTTGGCCCTTTCCCATAGTAAGTTTCCCACAAGTCCTTGAGATGATCCGCAACATTAAGCAATGCAAAAGTAATATTCTCCTTATGGGAGAAACAATGGACGGAAAATAGCCTTCCAACAAATTCAACCATTTATCTACAACATTTGCATCTATTTGGCCTTTAAATATATGGATATCAAATTTTACTTGTACCTTGAAGGGGGTGGTGCCTCCGAAGTGATTCATGGATGAATATGCATTGTTTTTGGGCATCTACTGAAGGATTTGGAAAAAATTGTCCATCATTGCATTCCTTTGTCACTCAAGGGATTCTTTGAGCAATGTTTTGAAATGATCTCCTACTCCCTCATCTTTGTTTTCTTCCTCCATGGAAGGCTGTTGAAGTCAATGAAACCATTCTTGTAAAGGTTTAACCAATTCGATTCCTAACTACTTATACCCCGAACTGGTTGGGGGAACACATAGAAAAACAGAGAAAGAGAAAAATGGTTTGATACCATTGATCCAAATTTATAAAGGAAAGAAATGAAATACAAATATGAAAAAAAATAAAGAGATAGAACGAAAACATAACTTCAATTCGTTGATAACAAAGTACTAAAAAATACTTACATGCATAACAAAAATAAACTATCTGAGGTGATGGTAGCTTATCTTTGAGAAGAGATGTGGCGGCTACATGCCTTCTAAACTATGCTACAATGAGGCTTGAAGGACTATTTATTATTAAGAAACAACGTAAAACCTAAACATCCAAAAACCTAACCCTAGGAGATGAAGTACCATAAGTATGTGGTACATGTTGCGGTAAATTAGTACATCAACTTCTTGGAGTCATAACTTTGGTATACAATATTTTTTTGACATGTACAATGTCTAATTGGAAAGATCTATTCGAGGACTACAAATTTCGATTGCAAACCCCTATTATGATTTATAGGTTTTCCTATTTTCCAAAAAAAACATTGTTTAGGGCCTCAAAATGACTCTAAAAGTTTAGGACTCGAAATACTACCAAAAATAGTAAATTGTGCTACAATTAAGGAAACTGAAAAAAATTTGGTGGGGATGCAAGTGCAATATGTGGATGGCCATGAATATCCACCTGGATTAGTCCTCACCCCTTAGGAAGTAATGTTCACAATTGCATTGAGTGCCTCCATGAGGTGGGGAAACTTCTGCGAAACTTGGTCCCTGGTGAGGCACTTGCCTTCGTGCAGGAGTTGGTGAGCTTTGACAGCCCAATACAGTTGTATCTTCTATTGGAAAGTGTTCTTGATCTGCATGTCCATGGTCTAATCGGTTGTGGCATGTTCCATTCAGTCTGGGCTTAGCTCTGTTGGTGTGAGTTGTTCTGCAATGTCTGATGTGTCCAGTAATGGTTGAAAGTATAGCCAAAGTTGGTCCAAATTGAACACTAGTTGCAAGCCAAAGAAAGGGGTATTTCTGCACTCAAAAGTGTTGTCTACTGTAGTCTTGGTGAATGTGTAAGGCCCATATCGGATTGATTTGATCTTTCGATGGGCTCTGATAAGGAATTATTCTACAAATGCAACCAAACTTTGTCGCCCACCCGAAGCTTGTGTGGAAGCTGATGTTGATCATGCCACTGCTTGTACTTAGCATTGGACTTTTCCAAGATGTCTTGAACGCATTGAGCCATGGAGAGATCTATTATAGTTGTGATGCACATAGGGAAGGATCTCATCCTAGGTTCATGCATGCTTAGATCAATTGTGCATGTGGAGTGTCTGCATTGTCATCTTATTGACGACCTCTGTCTAGCCATCATTCTGGGGATGGAATGTTGTCGACTTGGTGAGCTTGGTGTCCAACAATGTCTAGGGGCTCAACCAAAATGTGCTTAGAAACATGTTATCTTTATCTAATAAAATGGTCTGTGGGAACCCAAAATGTACCCACACTCATTCAAAGAATATATTGGAATTTTTCTCTATTATGATACTCTTCTTGCAGGTTGCCAATGTAGCAATGTTAGAAAATCTATCCATGACCACAAATACACAGTCATTACTATGCTTGGTAGATGGAGGCCAGGAAAATAATCTATGGATATGGTTTCCCAGGGATAGTTGGGAGTAGGTAGAGGAGTGTAGATGCCTTGCTTCTTGATGGTTGGCTTACCGATGGCACAAGCAGTGCAAGATATTATATATTTTCCAACATCTTGTCAAAGTTTTTGGAAATAAAATTACTTTTATAGCACGACCATAGTTTTCTCCACACCAAAGTGTCTTTCGACCCGACTGTAGTGCGCGTCCTAAATAAGCTTGGCATGCTCACTTGAAGGAACAAAAAGGTGGCGTAGGTAGCATAATAATGCATCTTGGAGGTGGAAATTAGGAACTTTCTTTCCATCAACTAGTAGCTAGTATGTGGTGGAAAAAGTTGGATCATTTTGATACAGTTGCGGCCATCGAGAGGTCTCATGGCCACAAGAGCTAAGAACAATAGTTAGTGTTGTAGCTAGGGGATGGATAAGGAAATATGAAACATCATTGGTGTTTCCTTTTTTTTATTTAATGTTTAGGTGGAATTATGGCAGATATGTAGACCACTTATGATGGTGATCATTCATCAACTTCCCATGTGTCTGTATAAACTGAAAAGGTCAATGATCGGTGTGGATGGCCATCTCCTTCCCTATAATGTAATGTTTCCATTATCGACAAACCTGCATGATAGAATACATTTATTTATCATAGGTGAGATACTTCTGAATTGTATAAAAAAATTGATGCACTATCATAGGCCACTGGATGCATGTGATAAGTGAGGACTACACCAATACCATAGTCAAAGGCATCTATCTCAATTTCAAATGGTTGTTGCAAGTTTGACAATATGAGTGTAGGTGTAGAGTAGAGGTGGTGCTTCAGCCAATGAATACCTTCTATTTGGATTCAGACTAGGAAGACTCTACTTTTGATCTACCCTTGGTAATCTAACTCTAAGGTCAAGTGATATGGGAGAATCCCAACACAAACTTCTGATAAAAAATTGTGAGGCCCAAAAAGATGCAAAGCTCTATTAGAGTGGTTAGGGCTGGCCAATCCTAAATGACTTGGATCTTATTTAGATCCACATGTATGAATTTCTCATCTATGATGTAGCCCATATATTGGCCTTGGCTGATGCCAAAGGTGATTTTTTCCAAGTTGGCATACAATATGTGCAATCATAGGGTTTGAAGGACTTGTGGAATGTGTTGCAAGTGATCTTCCCAAATCTTGCTGAAGATGAGCATGTCTTCTAGATAAACATTGATGAATGATTGGTGAAAGGCCGCAAGATGTCATCCATTAGCCTCATGAAAGTAGAAGGGGAATTTTTCAACCTGAAGGCCATGACCAACCATTCAAAAAGAGCTCCCTTAGATTTGAAATTGGTCTTCAATACACCTGTGGGCTTTATTGGAACCTGGTGATAGCCATACTTCATATAGATATTATTGAAATACTTGGCTCCCTTGAGTTGGTCCAAAAGGTTATTAATTCATGGGATTTGATACCTATTCTTGACAGTGATTTTTTTTTGCCCGATAATCAATGCAGGCCTCCAAGTCCCATCCTTCTTCTGTACAATTACAATTGGGCTCCCACAAGGTGATTAACTTGGTCGAATGTGCCCTTTTTGCAGTAACTTCTAGATTTTCCACTTGATCTCTTCATTTTCTAGTATGGAGTGACGACATATCACCCATTAGGTAGGGGTGCTCAAAGAGTTACATCGATGGAATGCTTGAGCTGATAATGCAAGGGTACCCCTATGGGTAAGGAGGAGATCTCCCTGTATTCTTCCACGACCTTATCCACCTGCATCTACTGTGTGGAGGAACCCTTCCAGGGGGCCATGGATATGGCCATGATCTTCCACTTACTTTGAGATTGAATCTAAAAGAAAAAAGAAATTCCCAGTCTCGGAGATGATCTTACTACATTTCTTAACATAGATCGAAGGGATGGCGGTAGGCAAGGCTAGCTTCGATATCCTATATAACTTATTGCCCAAAGTAATAATAGTAGTACAATGCCTAGAATCATACACAAAATGACACTTCCATAGGTATTGTTAACCTGATAATACATGAAAAAACTTCAAGACGAGAAAAATCACACAATACCTCAGCCATGAAGGGCTTGATGTTATAGGGAAGGTGACATTGTTGATTGATGGAGAGATCAAGTCCTTGGTGAAGCCACCCGATGATGTATGGTTGCGGGTGTGGTGTGGTTGATAGGCCCAATGCCTTCATGAACTCTACTAAAATGAGGTTCTTTTATTTCTCGTAGTTGACAATCAAAAACATCGGAGAAGCCTTCACCCACATTTGTGAGTGGAAGAGACGTTCCCCCTCCTTTGGATATTCTGGCTCAATCTTATGGATCTTAGTGGTGGAAACAATGGCGTTGGGCTCCACATCAATAATATGCATCCCTTTGTCATTCTTGTTGTTTGGTTCTAACTTAGATTCAGAATATGCATCTGACTCTGAAGCCTTCAATTTGACCACCAGTGATTTCTTGGCTTAATACTCGCTTGTGTTATGAGTGGGGATTTTATGGATCTCACACCACTTTCTTGTGTCCTTCTTTGGCTTCATGGCGTTGTTCATTGCTTATGGATTTGACACTTTTTCTTGCCTTGCCTTTGTCCTTTGTTCTGTATTTTGGGGGCACTCTTGCCCTGCTTCTGATTTAGAGATCCAAAGTTGCACTTCTTTTGTTTAAATTTTTGTTCAATATTGGCATCATATCAGTAGGTTACACCAAACGAGGAGATTTCCAGGAAATTGATTTCTTCCTAAATGTATTTTTGTAGATAACCATGGTACTTCAGCACTAGATGTCACTCAGAGTCTTTGATACCAAATTTTGTGCCTAGAGTAGGAAAAATATTTGTGAGCTCATGCACATCTTGATCCCTTTGTTATCGTAGTGTGGTCCATTGTATTTACTTGCCCTCATAGCTCCCCATGGGGTAATGTTTTTCCTTGACAACGTCTTAGAAAGAGTTCCAAGATGGGGTGGCTATAAATAGATAGGGTTATTTTACCCTTTTGTAATAGTAAGCTTCCCACAAGTCCTTGACATGGGGAGCAACCTTGAGCAGTGCAAAATTAATCTTCCCCATATCAGAGAAACTATGAACAAAAATGTAGCCCTCCAACATATTCAACCATTTATCTACAACATCTACATCTGTTTGACCTTCTAATATAGGTATATTGATGTTTACTTGTACCTTGAAGGGAGTAGCGCCTCCGAAGTGATTATTGGATGAAGATGTGTCTATGTTATACATCTGCCAAAGGATCTAGGAAAAGTAGTCCATCATTGCGTTCCTTTGTTGCTCAAGCGATTCTTTGAGAAATATTGTGAAAGGATCTCCTTCTCCCTCATATTTCTTGTCTTTCGCTATAAGAGATCATTAGTGTCATTGAGGACAATCTTGCAAAGGTTCAACTAGTTCGAGTCGTGACTCCTTATACACCAACCTCGTTGGGGGCATGAAGAAAAATAGAGAAAGAGAAAACCACTATAATACCAATGATCCAAATTTATTAAGAAAAAAAATGAAATACATATATGAATAGAAACGCAAAGATATGATGGAAAAATAACTTCAATTCATTAATAATAAAGTACTGAAACTATTTACATGTAGAATGGAAAGAAACTAGCTCAAGTGATGGTAGCTTATCTTTGAGAAGATATGTGGCATCTACATGGCTTCTCAACTATGTTATAATGAGGCTTTATGACATATTTATTATTGAGAAATAATGGAAAATCCTAAACATCCAAAAATCTAACCCTAGGATATGAAGTGCCAAAATTTTGTGGGCCCCATTGGGGTAAATTGGTATATCAACTTCTCAGGGTCGTAACTTTGGCATAAGATCTTTGTTTAACATGTATGATAGCACATTAGAAATATCTATTTGAGGACTAAAACTTTTGACTACAAACCCCTATTTCACCCTACTAGTTTTTCTGTTTTCCAAACAATCGTCGCTTAGGGCCTCAAAACGGCTTCAGAAGTTTAGGACCCAAGAAACTGCCAAAAACTGTAAATTGTGCTGCAATTAAGGAAAGTGAAAGAAAAAATGGTGGAGGTTCAAGTGGAATAGGTGGGTGGCCACCAATATCAACATGGATTAGTCCCCCACCCCAAGGAAGCAATGGTCCCCATTGCGTTGAGTGCCTCCACGAGATGAGGAACCTTCTGTTGATCTTGGTCCTTGGTAAGACACTTGCCTTGGTGTAGGATTTGGCCACCATTGAAAACCCAATACAGTTGGATGTTCTATTGGTGAGTGTTGATGAGCTGCATTTCCATGATCTAATCAACTTTTTCCTATTACAAGCAATATAGTTTTAGCTTTTTTGGTGTGAGTTATGCAATGTCTGATGTGTCAAGTAATGGTGCAAAGTATGGCTCAAGGTGGTCCACATTGAACACTAGGTGTGGGCCAAGGAATGGGTGATTGTTGAGCTCAAAAGCATTATCTCCTATAGCCTTGGTGATGGTGTAAGGCCCATATTAGAGGGTTTTAAATTTTCGATGGGTTTCAGTAAGGTGTTGTTTCTACAAATGCAACCAAACTTTATCACCCACGCGAAACTTGTGTGGCACCTGATGTTGATCATTTCGTTGGTTGTAGTTAGCAATAGACTTCTATAAGATGTCATGAACCTTCTGGTGGATGTACTAAATGCATTCAATAAATATGATTTCTTTATCATCCTTGGACTTTAAATTTATTTATTTTATGTATTTAGTCGCATGAGGCATGACAATATCAATTGGACACAATGGTTAAGATCCAAGACCCACTTTAAAGGGATTGCAACCATTCAGACTATGGAGAGCTCTATTATAACTATGTTACACATATGGAAGGGTCTCATCGAAGGTTTATGGATGCTTATAGTTATACTTACGGAGTATGTGCACTATCATCATGTTGACAACCTCTTTCTGGCCATCAACCTGGGGATGGATTGCAGTTGGCTTGGTGAGATTGTTGTCTAATAGTATCTAGAGGATAAAAAAAAATGTGCTCAAGAACCTACTATCTCAATTTGATATAATGGTTTATAGGATCCAAAAAATGTACCCACACGCTTTCAAGGAAGAGTTTGGTAGTGTTCTCTATTGTGATACTCTTCTCACCAGTATAGCCATCTTACAAAATCTATCTATGACAACAAATAGATAGTCATTACCATGCTTGGTGGAAGGGAGTCTAGATAGATAGTCCATGGAGATGGATTCCCAAGGCTATTTGGGAGTAGGCATAGGAGTGTATAGGCCTTTCTTCTTGATGGTTGGCTTAGCGATGACATAGGTAGTGTAGGATCTGACATATTTTCCAAAATCCTGTCAGAGTTTTGGCCAATAAAAGTACTTTTTTTGTTCGACCACATTTTTCTCCAAAATAAAGTGTCACATGACCTGATTGTAATGTTCCTCCCAAATCAGCTTGGCATACTCTCTTGAAGGAACAAAGAGGTGGCTAAATAGCATAATAATGCATCCTAGAGGTGGAAATCGAGAACTTTTTTCCATCGACTGGCATCTGGTATGTGGTGGCAAAATCTAGATCATTTTTGTATAGTTGTGACCATATGGAGGTATTATGGCCATAATAGTTTAGAACAATAATCAATGTTGCAACTGGGGGCCGATTGAGGAAATCTATAACATGATTGGTGCTGCACTTTTGGTATTTAATGTTCAAGTGGAGTTGTTGCAGATATGTAGACCACTTCTAAAGGTGATGATTTTGAAAATTCCCTTGTGTTTGTATAAGCTAAAGAGGTTAGTGATTGGTGTGGATGACTATCTCCTTGCATTCTTGATAAGCCTTCATGATAGAATACATTTCTTTATCGTAGGTGGGGTACTTCCGAATTTTATCAGAAAATGTCTCACTATGATAGGTGACTAGATGCCTATACTAGGTGAGGACTCTACCAATAACATAGTCAGAGGAATCTATCCCAATTTCAAATGGTTGCCGCAAGTATGGAAATGTGAGTACAAGTGCAGAGGAGTGGTGGTACTTAAGCTGAATGAATGACTTCTATTGGGACTCAGACTAGGAAATATTTTCTTTCGCTTCACTCTTGGTAATTTGATTCAAATTTCAAATGATATGGGAGAATCTAGACAAGAACCTCTAATAAGAAATTGTGACGCCAAAAAAGTTGCGAAGCTCTATTAGAGTGGTAAGGGTTGGCCAATCCTGAATGACTTGGATCTTAGTTAGATCCACATACATGCCTTGCTCATCTATGATGTAACCTAGTTATTGGACTTGGCTCATGCCAAAGGTTGATTTCTCAAAGTTGGAACATATTTTTTGTTTTTGTAGGGTTTAAAGGACCTACCGAATGTGTTGCAAGTGTTCTTATCAACTCTTGTTGAAGATTAGGATGTTTGCCATATGGATAACCATGAACGAGTTGGTGAAGGGTTGCAAGATATCATTTGTCAACCTCATAAAAGTAGCAGGGGAATTTTTCATCCTGAAGGGCATGACCAACCATTGAAAAAGGCCTTCCTTAGATTTGAAGGTAGTCTTCCATACACCTTTGGGCTTTGCTGGAACCTGGTGATATCTATACTTTAGATTTATCTTGTTTAAATATTTGGCCCCTTTGAGTTGTTCCAGAGGGTTATTAATCCATGGGATTGGATATCTATTCCTAACAGTGACTTTTTTAGTGCTCGATAATCAATGCATAGCCTTCAGGTCCCATCCTTTTTCTAGACAAGTGCAATCGGGTTCCCAGCATGGAAAATTTTAGGGGATAATATTCATAAGTGCGCTATTTTTCCAAAAAAAATATTTGCCAATTTCCCTATTTTCTAAAAATTATTCAACCAAATTTTACAATTTAAAATTATTTTACCTTAAAAATCACCAACATTATATAGAGACTATATATGAAATCATTATAAATTTTAATAATTTTACAAATATATCAATAAATTTTTTATAGTTTGCATATTAGGTGCTAGTGATATTCGCCAATGTTTTTAAACTTCAAGATATTCTTCCATCCTTAAAATTTTCCTTGGCTCCCAAAGGATGAGGAACTTGGTCGTATGTGCCCTTTTGGGAGAAAATCCTGGATATGCTTCTTGATATCTTCATTTTCCACAATGGAGTGATGGTATATCATCCCATTGGGTACGGGCGCTCTGAGAGTTAGATCGACCCAATGCTTGACCTAACAGTGCAATGGTACCCCTATGGCTGAGGATATGATGTCCATGTATTCTTCCATGAACTTATGCACCTACTTTTTCTATGTGGAGGAACCCTTCCCGAGGGCCATGGATGTGGCTAGGATCTTCCATTTACTTTGAGATCAAACTAGAAATAAAACAAAGTTCCCTATATGGGAGATGATCTTATTGCATTTTTTAGTAGAGATCAAAGAGATGATAGTGGTTAGGGCTACCTCCAGTATCTTGTATAACTTATTACCCAAAATAATAATAACAGTGCAAGGCCTAGACTCATACACAACATGATGCTTCCAAAATTATGGTTGGTCTAACAATGCATCACAAACTTCAAGAGAAGCAACATCACATAGTACCCCATTTTTGAAGGGCTTGATGTTGTAGGGAAGGGGACAATGCTGGTTGATAAGAAAATCTCGTCCTTGGTGAAGCCACCCATTGGTGTACGATTGTGGGTGTGGTGTCGTCGATAAGCCCAACCACTTCACGACCTCTACTAAAATGATATTATTTTGGCTCCTGTTGTCAACAATGAATTGTAGTGAAGAACCGCTCACGCACATTTGTGAGTGGAAGAGAGGCTCCCCCTCCTCTGGATATTCGGGCTCAATCTTATAGATCTTGGTGGTGACAATGGTGGCCCTAGGCTCCACATCAATAATATTATCCCCTCTATCATTCCCGTTGTCAGGTTCTGACTCAAAGTTGAAACAAGCATCTATTTTTCAAGCCTTTAGTTACAACACCGGTGACTACTCAGATTGACACTCACTTGTGTTATGAGTGGGGCTTTTATTGAACTCACATCACTTTCCTGTGTCCTTATTTTTATTCGTGGCATTGCTATTTTCTTGTAGCTTTGACAGGTTGTCCTAGGTCACCCCACCTTGGCTTTATCCCTTGTTCTGTGGTTCGGTGTGCTCTTTCCCTGCTTTTGATTCACAGATCTAAAGTCACACTTATTTTTTTTCTAATTTTTATTTAATATCGGTAGCATATTGATATGCTACACCAAGTAAGGAGATTTCCAGGAACTCCATTTCTTCTTAAATGTATTTGTACAAAAAACCATGGTACTTGAGCACCAGATGTCACTCATAGTATTTGATACCCAACTTTTTACGTAGAGTATGAAAAATATTTTTGGGCTCGTGCACATCTTGGTCCCTTTGTTTTCATAATTTGGTCAACTATGTGTACTTGTCTTCATAGATCAACAACGGGTAATACTATTCCTTGACATCATCTCGAAAAAAGTTCCAAGGGGGGGATGAATGTAAATAGATAGAGTTCCTCAACCCTTTTCTCACAGTAGGTTTCCCACTAGCCCTTCACATGAGGAGCAACCTTAAGGAGTGCAAAAGTAATCTTATCCCTATCAGAGAAACTATGTACTAAAAAGTATCCTTCCAATAAATTCAACCATTTATATACAACATCTTGATCTATCTGACCTTTGAATACAGGGATATCAAAGTTTACTTTTACCTTTAAGGGGGCAACACCTCTGAAATGACTACAGGATCAAGATGTGTCACTGGTGGGTATCCACCGAAGGATTTGGGAAAATTTATCCATGATTTAATTCCTTTTTCGCTCGATGGATTCTTCGTGAAATGTTTTGAAAGGATCCCCTACTCCCTCATCTTTCTTTTCTTCTACCATGAGAGGTTAGTCTTGCAAAGGTTCAACCAGTTTGAGCTCTAACTCCTTATACCCAGACCTCATTGGGGACATGCACAAAAAATAAAGAAAGAGAAGAACGCTTTGATACCAATGATCCATATTATGAAGAAAAAAATTATATATATATATGAACAGAAACACAAAGTTACAACAAAACAAACTTCAAGTCATAAATAACAAAGCATTGAAAATTGTTTACATGCAGAATGAAAATAAACTAGCTTAGGTGATGGTAACTTATCTTTAAGAAGAGACATGGTGGATACATGCCTTCTGAACCATGTTAAAATGGGGCTCTAAGGCCTATTTATTATTGAAGAATAATGGAAAACCATAAACATCTAAAAATCTAACCCTAGGAGATGAAGCGCTAAAAGTCTGTGGGCCTTATTGGGGTAAATTGGCATACCAACTTCCCAGGGTCGTAAATTTGACATACAATCTACATGTGACGTGTACAATACCTCATTATAAATATCTATATGAGGACTACCACTTTTAATTGCAAACCCCTGGCACAAGGTAGTGTTTTCTCGTTTTCTAAAAAAACATTTAGGGCTTCAAAAAGGTTCCATTTAGGGCTTCAAAAAGGTTCCAGAAGTTCAGGAACCGAAAAACTGCCAAACAATCATAAATTGTGCTACAATTAAGGAAACTAAAAGAAATAATGGTGGGGGTCCAAGTGGAATAGGTGGGTAGCCATTAATATCCACATGGATCACTTCTAGCCTAATGGACTCATAATTTGTCTCATGTTATTTTGCAACTAGCCCTAAATTTTTATATTAATTTTCTATATATTATTTACATTTCCTTCTACTCCATGGTAAAATTGAACCATGTTTACTGAAAATACACATCTATTAATTCATTATTTGGGACATGGAATTAAGATACACATTTAGAATTCATATTAGCATATTGACAACATTTACACATGAGAGGCAACGAAATTAGCATCTCAGAGGGAAAACAATTGGATTAAGAGAACAACTCCATATTCACTTAGAACTAACTCAAGTCACCATATAGTTTGACCATGACATAAAATCCTCTTCTAATATTGTCTCCATGGCATATTTTATTTACATATTACAACAAATGCTACAAAATTTTTATTGTTGTTAAAAAAAACACTTGGCTTAAAAACCATAAATTAAGAAATTTGTTTTCTTATCCCTATAAATATTGATAGCACAATGTAATAATTCTTTAATTGAATTTCATTTATTGTCTCTTCTTAGAAAAATATCAGCTATATACCATAAATAAGTAATATACATGTCAACTTCACAGACATCAAGTAATACAACATCACACTCCTACTTTTCTTACATTAATTAACATGAAATAAAAATCTTAACTATACATTAGTGACTTCCTTACAATTCTTTACCCTTTCACAAAATCCTATAATGTACCTACAAATAATAATATGGGGTATATAGGGAGGTACCCAAGGAGATAATAAATGTAACATGAACAAAATCATGGAGTAGACCCACTTGGTAGTTAATTGGTAAATAAATATTTCAAGGTAGTTAAGAAGAAATAATATAACAATAAAGATTATTTGGCATACACCCTTGGGAATACTAATGAGAAAGTTTAAATGCACATGAGTATCGCTTTATTGATATAGTTTAGGTTTTGATGCTTGTAACAAGCATCATTTGTGGAGCTATTCATTCCATAAGGAGTAAGTCATATTGTTACTTGTCTTATGGGTTCTTCTCTATATTTTTATGTTCTTTATGGCATCTCTAAAGTTTAAGGGTTTATTAATGAAGTTAAGGGACATGTTGGATCAAAATATATATAACTTGAAATTGCATGTTCATCACTAGTAAAAACCATTAAAAAAATTATTTTAAATCAAGAATAACTTCACTTCCTAGAGTTTGATTTAATTTTTAATTGAAAACAATTTTTTTTTGAAGAGAAACTCATACCTATGCCTAATTTCTTTAGAATCTACATGGAATTTTTTAGAAATAGAACTAAATTTTACCATTCTAGCTTTTCCTTCAAAAATTTGTAAAAGAGAAAATAAAATCTTCCACTTTGTGTACACGAAAGTGATCTAATACCATTTGTAGTATATTGTGTTAGATAAAAATCAAGATAGCTCCTAAATTCAACAATATTCAATTAAAATTTAAATATATACAAAATCAGTCAAACCATAATGAACATAAGAATATGGATAAGAACCTTTATGGTAGGGTAACGCCATCAAATTATCCTTCTAGAAGGAATTATTCCATAGTGTATTGTACCTAAGGAGGATAATGCAGTGTAACCAACATGCTTTGTTCACTATTGAGAGCATGGGGCATTGTGAGAAGAATAATTTTCCATTTCTCTACACTTTGATACTAAATTTTCCTTTTTAAACTTATTTCTAATAACAAATTTGTCCCAAAAGTCAACTAAACCCACTAATCAATGATTATAACTAACCATAAATTGAGCATATTTGCATATCTATTTCCAATAAACTATCGATCAACTAGGTAGTCAAGTCTAATATATACTAACCACATAAATGGTCGACTGCCATTAACTATATAAATTAATCAACTATACATTAAATTTTGTTAACTATTTGAATGGATTTGTGGTCTCTTGATTGTTTTCATCAATTCATTTTGTAATAACCAACTAAACTAATCGATAATATATCTTGGTCACATTAAGAGACCTAGGCCTTGCATTAAGTTACACTTGGTACCATAATTTGGGCATATCATGCATGTCTTATGTGTTGGAAATAATACTAAGAGGGGGGGGTGAATCAATATTATCACATCAATAAAACTTTTTCATTTCCATATTCAGATTCATATATGCTACTTCCACAACTTCTTATGATTCAGTTACTTGATCCTTAATGAGTGCATTAGAACATTATCAACCATATTAACAGTAAACAGGTGCAGTAAAATAGAACAGATCATCACACATAATCCACACACATGAACACCATGATATAAGGTGGAAACCCAATGTGGGTGAAAACCACCTGCTGCAATATGTCTCTATCTTCTTTCAATTAGAAACTTATTTTTACAATCGTACTGGTGCAGTCCTTTACCAGTACGCAAGTTGCAACCTGCAAAGAGCTACAACCCTCTCTCGTTTTCCAGACTCTCCTGGAAGGGAGATACAACCCCCTTAGCTCTTGCACTAGCCAAGATACTAGTACGTAGGTGCTGGCCTATAGAAGGCTACAACCTTCTCTTTCTTCCAGGGACCATGTTCCATCAATCAATCATCAAGAATTTCTGCATCAAACAATCTCCTTTTCACCAATTAGCACTGAATCAAGTAGACACTTCTCTGATAGCTGTATCCAAATCACAGTAACTGTAACCACACACCAAATCTAAACCCAGAACAAAAAATACTATCATTCAAGATTAAAGATTAAGACCCATCAATAGAACTTATCCTTCTCCTTGCGCTCAGGTTCCTTCTTTATTTAGATCCAGATCTGCACCATAACCCAATCACAGTATTCTAGATCTAGCACTTTATCAGA
>APFE031304334.1:16492-60860 GCA_000404065.3 Pinus taeda | reverse complement strand
AATGTTCTTTGAGATAGAACCTAGGCACTGCTTTTGTATAATCCTCATTTACATATGCTTCTTTCAAGAACTCCTTACAAGGATTTCTATCAAATTTAAAGTTTTTAAACCATTCTTCCTAGCCTCTTGGTATCTCGGTCACAGCAGCTATTGCTTCCGGAGAAACCGATATCTCTAGCATGGCAACCTTCGAATTCAAACCAGTAAAATTAAGTGCAAACTCTTTTGTTACCTGTGCATGCCCTCCTTGCATCTTTTTACAAAATCTCCAGCACCCGGCATCTTTAAACGCCTTCTTCATGCCTTCATCTCTCAAGGTTATGTCTAGGCCTTCAAGCTCATTCCTTTGGCATTTACCGAACCTGTGCTCCTTTCTCTCCATCTTCACTTTGAAATTTTCATGGCCAAATTCTTACTTGGAAATTCTCACAGCCAAATTCTAACTCAGAAATCTTCACAGCCGAATACTAACAAGTCCGGTCGAGATGATTCACCTCCCTTTTTAACTGAGCCTCGCTTGAAATCAGGCTCGCTTGAACAGCCTCGCTTGAAATTCAAATTTGGAACATGACTGGTTACTCATGCCACCCTCACGACCATAATTAAGGACTATGCACGGTAAGATCTCTTGGGAATGAGATTTCCATGCATATCAGAAATCTATTGGTGGAGGAGCGGCAAGTGAACTTTCAGACATGATTTCAAGAGGTCCTTAGACTGGCATGAATGGACGGACATGCTGACTCACCTATGAACTTGACATTTCAGGAAAGATTCGCTGCGGAATGCACGAATCCACGATTTCGTAGCGCTGTTAGTTATATTTTTTAATGATGCGCTGCGAAATGGCTTAATCATTACACGCTGCGAAACTGCTAGACTATGATTGCGCTTTGTCATCTGACTAGGGCATGTAACTGTATGCATTAAACCTTTAGTTCTAAGTGATAACACAGTGGATGAAAATGCAAGAAAATTTAGGCTTTTGAGTAACTGAACCTGTTGCACTGAGTTACTTTACTATTTTACCTGCATGCAAATGTTAATTTTGAAGAAAAGAGTGCGCAGAATAAGGTCATGGATTTAAAGGTTTGAGAATGAAAATTTCCTGGAAATACTATGTCTTCCAGTGGATGAAAACGCAAGAAAATTTAGGCTTATGAGCAACTGAACCTGTTGCACTGATTTACTTGACTATTTTACCTGCATGCAAATGTTAATTTTGAAGAAAAGAGTGCGCAGAATAAGGTCATAGATTTAAAGGTTTGAGAATGAAAATTTCCTGGAAATACTGTCTTCGAATGGATAAAAATGCAAGAAAATTTAGGCTTTTGAGCAACTCAACCTGTTGCACTGATTTACTTGACTATTTTACCTGCATGAAAATGTTAATTTTGAAGAAAAGAGTGCGCAGAATAAGGTCATGGATTTAAAGGTTTGAGAATGAAAAATTCCTAGAAATACTCGGTCTTCCAGTCGATGAAAATGCAAGAAAATTTAGGCTTTTGAGCAACTGAACCTGTTGCACTGATTTACTTGTCTATTTTATCTGCATGCAAATGTTAATTTTGATGAAAAGAGTGCGCAAAATAAGGTAATGGATTTAAAGGTTTGAGAATGAAAATTTCCTGGAAATAATCTGTCTTCGAGTGGATGAAAATGCAAGAAAATTTAGGCTTTTGAGCAACTGAACCTGTTGCACTGATTTACTTGACTATTTTACCTGCATGCAAATGTTAATTTTGAAGAAAAGAATACGCAGAATAAACCAGATTGGAAACATTTACTTAGAGAAAATATAAACCAGATTGGAAACATTTACTTAGATTGAAAACATTTACTTGGAAATATGTTCTGTGCGTTTGGTTTTCGCCTGTTAACCTGGGGCGTCCTTTGATTTTATTTATTTATTTTTATCCTCTCTCTTTTTTTTTATTGAATGAAGCAGGACAAAATCACGGATTTGTTAATATATTTTACAGTTTTACAATATTGATGGATAGGTTTTTTTTATTGATTGAAATGTTTATAGTCAGTAAGAAAATGAGTGGCAATGTTTAAAATTCATAGGTTTAGTGTTTAAAAATATTTAAAGCATTTGAATTTTGCTTATAAGGTTAGTGTTTGAAAATATTTAAAGAATTTGAATTTTGTTTATAGGTTTAGTATTTGAAAATATTTAAAGTATTTGAATCTTGTCATTTATAAAATTAAAAGATATAATTTTAATAAATTTCTAATAAATTTGAAACGAATTTCACTCAAAGAAAACTTAAATTTAATACATGAAAACTTTTAAATTTGTTGCAAAATTGACTAGGGAACAAAATTCATCAAAGGAAAACCTAAATTCTAGGCTGGAAAACCCCAAAATTTGTTGCAAAATTGACTCATGAGAAAAACCTAAAAGGATGATTGCCTTCTCTTCCATGTTTAGATTTTGCCTCCCCTCCCATCCCAAATATCACAATTAGATGATCAAAACTTTATTTTATATATTTTTTAAATTAGATTATTCATTTTCGCTTGAAGGTAGGAAAGATAGAAAAATATATTGGTTTATTAATTATTAAATCTGTGATCGGCCATGAAGTGAGTTTAAATGTAAAGTTTTAACAAATTCTGAGAGGAAAATGAACAAAATTATAATTAAGTGGTGAACAAATTTAATATTTCATTTATTTCAAGATCAGATTAAGAATTTTTTATGAAAATCATATAACAGTAGTTTGTGTTTCTTATGATTGAAATTTGGATTTAGTGTTTGTTTGTCTCTTACATGGAAGATTCAGTGGATTATTTTTGGTATCGGCTTTAGTGTATGCTAAGAAGATATTGTTTGGAGTATTTTTTGCAGAAATAAATTAATATATATAATATATTATTAATATAATATATAGTATAATATATATATATAATTATTATTATTATTATATTATGTTGTATAGTGTGTTTTTTATTTTGGTAAGTTAGAAGACATTGTATTATATAAAATGTACAAAGATTACATACATATGTGCTTTATGATGTAGTAGTTAGTTGTTACAAAAATGGGGCAAGAAGGAGCACCTGCCCAAAAAGTAGAAACTAGATGTCTTTCTGGAAAATTCATTACATTTAACATATAGAATGACCAAAAGAGAAAAACAAGATAAGTAAATTTAGGTTGGCAAAACTTGTTTAGATGTACATAAGATTGTCAAACTCATGGATAGAATCTTTTATGTGTTATTTTGCATTATCAATAGCACAGATAGAATCTTTTATGTGTTGTTTTGCATTATCATTTTGAGTAAAGTGATCTATGATGTACTATGAAACCCTGGAGATATGCTTTGTTGTCTTCACAGTTTTCATTAACTGCACTCCCCTCATATTTATGATCACCATTTTATTAAAAAAAAATGTGGTACACAATAGTCAATGTGAAGCTCAAAGACAATTGCATTATCCAAAATTCAATCTTCCAAACCAAAGTTCACTTATTATTTGTTTGATTATGGAAACCAAACTATAAATTTTTCAATTTCAATTTAAGAATCCTATCGGTGAGAAGTAAATTTAGGTTGGCAAAACTTGTTTATATGTACATAATATTGTCAAACTCATGGATATAATCTTTTATGTGTTACTTTGCATTATCAACAGCACAGATAGAATCTTTTATGTGTTATTTTGCATCATCAATCACACTGATAGAATCTTTTATGTGTTATTTTGCATTATCATTTTGAGTAAAGTGATCTATGATGTACTATGAAAACCTGAAGATATGCTTTGTTGTCTTCATAGTTTTCATTAACTGCACTCCCCTCATATTTATGAGCACCATTTTATTAAAAAAATGTGATACACAATAGTCAATGTGAAACTCAATGAAAATTGCATCATCCAAATTTCAATCTTCCAAACCAAAGTTCACTTATTATTTGCTTGATTATGGAAACCAAAGTATAAATTTTTCAATTTCAATTTAAGAATCCCATCGGCCTCTTTTTGCACCTTTTGGGGTAATTGCTAGTTATATTATTTTTTAAAATTATACATCTCGTGCATACTAAATATAAAATAATATTTTTTATAATAAAAAAAATATTTATTACATAATAATTTTTTGATTACATATATATATATACACCAAATATTGATATATTTAAAATTTATATTTTTTTTTATGTTGAGAGTAGTGAAGTGCTTTGTAAAGATATATGGAGAGATGTTGTCACCTAATATTATAACTACAAAATAAATAATTACTTGTATATATACTTGTACATATATGTGTAAGGAACAACATTTAAAAAATTAAACCAAACTAAATTTACCTTAAATCTGGATTTATAAAACGCAAAGATAGATCAATTTTATGAAGTGTAAATTTGTTTTCTTTTAATTTCATGTCATGTATTAATTCCTTCATGTTAAATGATGAAAAAATTGTGCATCTTTTAGTCATCATTAGCATATAGGTTTTAACTATCTTAGGCCTACTCTCAAGCAAGCTCATATCCATGTCCCAACTATTAGTGGTGAAAGGATTAGATTCAATTTAAAACAGTGTCCTCCTAGTTCGAGCAACTCTCAAGGATCAATGTCATTACTTTCTTATCTTTCTTCAATTTTTTGCCATTGACTTGGGGCCAATGGATATACCACCTTCATGAATCAATGTCCATATATGTGGATGCTGTTGGAAATAATACTGAGAGGGGGGGTAAATCAGTATTATCAAGGTAATTATTCCTTTTTCAAAACAACTTATATACGCTACTTCAGATTAATTAACCTGCGTATATACGCAATTATGCAGAAGGAAACCCGCGTATACAAAGCAAGCTTTTACTTTACTTAATCTTTCTGATGATGATTGTTAATCTGTGATGTAGAATCAAATAGCAGTAACCAGAGACAGTAAAACAGAGCAGAGAAACAGTCACACACAAGAACACAAGATATAAGGTGGAAATCCAATGTGGGTGAAAACCACCTGCTGCAATTCGTTTCTATCTTCTTTTCAATTAGAAACTTCTTTTACAATATACTGGTGCAGTCCTTTTACCAGTACGCGGGCTGCAACCTACAAAGAGCTACAACTCTCTCTCGTTTTCCAGCTTCTCCTGGAAGGGAGCTACAACCCCCTTAGCTCTTACACTAGCCAAGATACTAGTACGTAGGTGCTGGCCTACAAAAGGCTACAACCTTCTCTTTCCAGGGACCACGTTCCATAAATCAATCATCAAGAATTTCTGCATCAAACAATCTCCTTTTCACCAATTAGCACTGAATCAAGTAGACACTTCTCTAACAGCTATATCCAAATCACAGTAACTGTAACCACACACAAAATATAAACCCAGAACAAAAAATACCATCATTCAAGCTTAAAGATTAAAACCCATCAATAGAACTTATCCTTCTCCTTGCACTCAGGTTCCTTCTTTATTCAGATCCAGATTTGCACCATAACCCAATCACAGTATTCCAGATCTAGCACTTTATCAGATATTCAATAACAATTCAGATGATGCTTTGCCAAATGATCTCCTTCCCCTTTTATAGTCTTAGGCCTTTCATAATACCATGGTGCAAAACCATAATAACACAATACCATGAACCCAATACTTGGGATCAACACTTTTGGATGCAATACCACGGACCAAAACCATAGGATCAAAAGAACTGTCGGACCAATACCATGAACCGACCATGAAAGTGCGTGAACCTTTCTCCACATGAAATAAAATTTTTCTCCACATAAAAGAGCGTGAAATTTTCTCCACATAAAATAAACTTTTTCTCCACATGAAATAAAATTTTTCTCCACATAAAAGTGCGCGAAATTTTCTCCACATAAAAGTGTGTGAACTTTTTTTTTCTTACATGAAATAAACTTTTCTCCGCATAAAAGTGCGTGAACTTTTTCTCCACATGAAATAAACTTTTCTCCGCATAAAAGTGTGTGAACTTTTCTCCACATGAAATAAACTTCTCTGCATAAAAGTGCATGAACCTTTCTACATGAAATAAACTTTTCTCCGCATAAAAGTGCGTGAACTTTTCTCTACATGAAGTAAACTTTTATCTTCATGAAAGTGCATGAACTTTGCTGCACTATAATTTATCATCTGAGATGAGTGGGTTGCCATCAAGTACAACATATGTATCATAATGCCAACATTATGCATATTACCATTTTTATGCATTAATTCACAAAATTAGAATGCCAATACAAATATGCATGTCTTACACAATATATCCACAACATGCATATACAACATTAAACACATCATTAAGCATTTAATGTTGGGTGTGTGTTATATTATTTCCATGACTATTTGCATGCGCGTGTGGGGGTAGTGATAGACCCCCGTGTTCATTGTGCTGGGTGAAGCTGGGGGGTCACAAGGGGGTTTGAGGGGAGGCGGTAGCCCCTATGCATGTGTCTAGTGCAACACCTCAGGAATTTTTTTTTGGACCTTATATTACGTGGGCAGACCTACCTATGGTTTTAAGTATGGGTTTTGCACATGGTTTTGGGCATGATGGTTTTCTACCCATGGCATTTTGTAGATCTGGTAAAGGGAACTATAGCTATTGTCTAATCTAGGGTTAATGGATTGGGGTTTACGAATGCTTCAGTGTGTATATATATATGTATCATAACATTGAAAGGAACACAACGAAAAATCAATCTGGTAATCCTGGTTTTGGGATCCAGGGAAAATATCTGTGTATTTTTTTTATATTCTTGTCATTGTTTATTTTCAATTTTTTAGAATTCGTTTGCAAGTAATTTCTATACAGGGTTAAAACCTACATTTTGTATCAAAGTTGTTTCAGCTTCAAGGATACTCCTTTGCTACTAAGGGGTTTTTCTCGGGCCTGTGATAGACCCTATTCAGTGGGAGATCTATGCGATCGATTCTTGGGATGAAATAAGATGGCAAGCAGTGGAAAGATAGAAATCAAGAAATTTAATGGTCAGAGTTTTGAGTTATGGAAACTCAAGATGGAGGATCTGTTGGTGGATAAAGATCAATGGATCACGGTAAATCTAGGTACTAAACCAATGACAATGTAAAATGTAGACTAGGCGAAGTTGGATCAGAAAGTAAAGAGCACAATATGGTTGTGTATCTCAGAGGTTGGGTATCTCATATTCAGTATATTGAATGTATCAGGGGAAGCTACGATGAAGGCTTTGTGGGAAAAGTTAGGCAATTTGTACCAATCTAAGTCTCTAGTGAACAAACTGTTCTTATGGAAAAGATGTACAACATGAGGATGTAGGATGGAGACTCAGTGACAGAGCATATGAACACCTTTAATACTGTGGTAATCTAGTTGTTATCTATTGACATTAAAATTTCAGATGAATATAGGTGCATTAGTTTGCTGTGTTCTCTACCATATTTGTGGGGTAGTTTGGTTGTTGTGATAGGTAGCAATATAACTATCTTAAAGTTTGATGAAATAGTCTCATCCTTACTTTTGGAGGACATGAGACAAAAAAATATGGAGGGCCATAATGGATATGCCTTGTCTATACGAGGATGGTCCCAGAACAAAGACAAAAACAAGACCTCAAATGGAAGATCTAAATCTAGAGGGAGATCTAAATCTCTAGGAAAACTTGTAAAGGTGTGCTAGAAATGCGGAAAGGAAGGGTAGTTCAAAAAGGACTGTAGATCTAAATCTCTTGAGAAAGGAAAGGGATATAATTATGCTCATTCTGCAGAGGCAAAAACCACCTCGGCTGAAGGTGGGGATGTGTACTTCGATTCTTCTTCAAGTACACATGTAGATGATTAGGCAAGGTTGATTAACTCAGGTGCACCCTTTCACTTCACTCCACATAGGGATTGGTTTTGCGAGTATGAGAAATATGATGGTGGTGATGTATTCTTAGGGGATGAGAGGAAGGATAGAATCATTGTATGTGGAAAATTAAAGTCAAATTTTCAAGTTGGAAGGATTATAACACTTCTTGGTGTTTTTGATATTTTTTCATTGGCCAAAAGTTTGATTTTTGTAAGCAAGTTGGATGATGCAGCTGTAAAATAATGTTTGAGAAAGATACCTACAATATAGTTCGAGGAGCACGGGTATTGATGCAGGAAGTTTGGATTGGAAATCTATACAAGCTTCTTGATAGTACTGTTATTGATGGGTGCAATAGTTTTGTGGTTCTTGTAAGTGGAGCATAAAATGTAGCGGTGTCTAGAGAAAATACAATGTTATGACATCAAAGGCTTCAACATATTGGAGAGAATGGCCTTCGAATACTTCATGGTAATGGTATGGTTGAAGGTATGTATAATCTCTCTATGGATTTTTATTTCTATGAACATTGTGTATATGGGAAGCAAAATTGGGCGAGTTTCCCCTCTAGTGCTAAGAGGGCAAAAGGGATATTAGAGTTTGTGCACAGTGATGTGTTTGGACCTATGTCAATTCCATCACTTGGTAAGTCTGTGTACTATGTATCATTTATAGATGACTTATCAAGAAATACATGGATATATTTCCTCAGGAAGAAATATTAAGTCTTTGACAAGTTTAAAGAATTTAAGTTTATCATGGAAAAACAAACAGAGAAAAAGATAAAGGTGTTGAGGATAGATAATGGTGGAGAGTTCTGGAAGAAGGAATTTGAAGATTTCTGTAAGAAGTGTGGTATAGCACAATAGAAGAATAATCCATACACACCTCAGAAAAATGGAGTTGTAGAAAGAATGAGTAGGAAACTGATGGAAAAGGCAAGAAGCATACTCAGTGGTGCTCGGTTAGGACAAGAATTCTAGGCAGAGGCAGTGGTGACTACATATTACCTGGTTAATAGATCACCTTCATCAACATTGGAGGATAAGACTCCACATGAGGTATGGACTCATAAGAAACCCTCTCTTTCACATATGGGGGTATTTGGATGTGATGCGGTTCCAAAGGAGAAAAGAACAAAGTTGGATAGTAAATCTAAAAGGTGCAGCTTTATTGGGTAGAAGGATGGTTTAAAAGGTTATAAGATTTGGAACCCAGAAACAAGGAAGGTTGTGTACAACCAAGATGTGGTCTTTGGAGAGATGAAAGATGTTATTAAACATGATTCCCTACCAAAGGAACTTGAGAAGACAAAGTTCAAGATAAAGGAAGAAGAATCAAAATATATAACAAAACAAGAATTAGAAGATGAAGAGCGACAAACTCCAGTTGTGAGAAGATCCGTTCGAGAAAGAAGGAAATCAGAAAGGTATAGTCCATATTCTTTCTTTTCAATTTTTTATTTATCTATTAATGATGATGATCCCAGAACTGTTAGGGAGGAAGTAGATTTAGAGGATGACAAACTATGGAAAGAGGCCATGGTTGATGAAATGGCATTTTTCGCTAAAAATGCAGCTTGAGATCTGGTGGAGTTGTCAGATGGAAGGAAACCCATTGGAAGAAAATGGGTGTTTAAGAAGAAGATGAATGCAGAAGGAAAGGTGGATAAATACAATTCTTGTTTGGTAGAAAAAGGTTATTCTCAGGTGCTGATAATTTATTTTGGTGATATTGTTTCTCCTGTTTCCAAGGTAGCTTCTATTAGATTACTTTTATTTGTTTTCGCTACTTTTGATCTTGAGGTAGAACAAATGGATGTGAAGACTACATTTATTCATGCGGATCTAGAAGAAGAAATATGCATGAAGCAACCCGAAGGCTTTGCGTTTAAGGGAAAGAAATAATTGGTATGCAGGTTAAAAAATTCTTTGTATGGGTTAACAGTCACTAAGGATGTGGTATAGGAAATTTAACACATATATATGGGGACTTGGCTTCACCAGAAGCAAAGTAGATTAATGTGTGTATTTTAAATTAATTGGTGACCGTGTTATTTATCTGGTCTTGTATGTGGATGATATGTTGCTGATTAGAAATGACAAAGGAATTATCCAGGATTTGAAAACGCAATTGTCCTCCAAATTCAACATGAAGGATCTTGGTGCTGCAAACTATATTTTGGGCATGGAAATTAAATGAGATTGGGAAAAGAGGAAGCTATGGATAAAACAGAGGAAGTAAGTCGAGACAATATTGCAGAGGTTTAATATGCAGGATAGTAAATCGGTGAAGGGTCCTATTCTTGTAGGTGTAAAGTTATTTGCTGAAAAATGTACCAAGACATAAGAAGAGGAAGAGGACATATCCCATGTTCCATACGTAAGTGCAGATGATATCTTTATATATGAAATACTATGTATTAGACCAGAAATTGCACATGCAATGGAAGTATTGAGCATGTTTATGTCAAAACCAGGGAAGGAGCATTGGACAATAGTGAAGCGGGTTTTTAGATATTTGCATGGCACTAGTGATTATAGTTTGTGCTACCAAGGAAGACTAGGATTGGACAAAGTTTTGGACATCTGTGGCTTTGTTGATGTAGACTTGTTTGGAGATATGGATCATAGAAGATATTCAAGTGGGTATGTGTTTAACCTATTTGGAGGTGGAGTAAGTTGGATGAGCAAGGGAAAGTCTGTAGTGGCACTTTCAACTACAAAGGAATAATACATGGTAGCCAATCATGCAGGCAATGAATTAGTTTGGTTGCAGAGATTGTGTTCAAGTATGGGGTTAGTACAATGAGCTATAAGGATAGACTGTGACAATGAAAGTGCAAGTTCCATGGCAAAGAAACATGCTTATCATTCAAAGATAAAGCACATGAATGTTTAGTATCACTTTGTGAGGGATATTCTTGCAGACAAAAGGTTGTTGCTAGTAAAGTTGGACACTTTGAAGAATGATGTAGATGAATTGATGAAGTCTGTAAGAACTAAGAAGTGTTTTTGGTGTAGAGAAACAATGGGTGTTGTAGGGTTGGACCAATGACTAAGCTCTCCTATGAACCCTTGTGTGGAAAAGAAAACAATAAGTGGGAAAATGTTGGATGTGTGTTATATTCTTTCCATGACTAGTCACATGCATGGGGGTATTAGAGGGGGGTGAGAGTCTCCCTTGTTCATTGCACCGGTTGGAAAAGGGGGGTGCAAGTCCCCTTTTCGAGGGGTTTCATGGGGGGCGGTATCCCCCCTGCACAGGGATCAGGAGAGTTCCTAGGGAATTTTTTTTTGGACCATATATTAGGTGGGTGGACCTACCCATGGTTTTGTGCATGGGTTTTGCACATGGTTTTGGGCATGATGGTTTTATGACCATGGTATTTTGTAGATCTGGTCAAGGAAACTATGATTATGTTCTCATCCAGGGTTAATGGATTGGGGTTTATGAATGCTTTAGGATGTATATATATTTATCGTAACATTAAAAGAAACTATTGTAGTGGCTACAACCACCCTCCAAAATTTTTCCTTAGCTTCATTTTGGAGCCTCCCTTCCAACATTCACAAAAACATTTCTTGCTTCATCAAGTTCATAAGCTTTAGTGTTTTTCTTGCACAAAGGAAGCCTATCAATCACAGCTTGATCCATTCCCTTCACAGGCTGTTCACTTAGACTTTCTCTAGCTGCAGGCTAAGCAACTTCCCCAAGAAAATTGTGCATTTTTGGAGGGAAACTGTCCTTCCCTCTAGAAATTGTGCAATCTTGTCTAGTAGTCTGCAGGTCTCCAAGATTGCACAATTCTGCCAGTCAACACTCCCAACAGGAATTGCACAATTTTCCCTAGCAGGGCTGCTCATCTTAGAATTTGTGCTAATCTGGGTAGTAGTCAGCTACTCTACCTAGAAATTGCACAAATCTCCTCGGAAGTTAGCCTAACTCCCATCCAGAAATGTGCATTTCCTTCCAGCAGTCAAGAAGTTTCTTGCATGTGTAGCTGAGTTGACTGGTTCCCTTTAGGACCAAGCAAAATTGACTTGCATGGATGGTCTACTTTTCCCAAGGCATCATGCAAAGGCATACCTTGTTTCAAGGATCTATGTTTAGCAGTTGGAGGCTACATGCAAGGATCATTTCAAAAACCTCCCACCAAGTGTCGCTTTCCCTAGATTTATGGCATGTGTGTCACAACCTCGATGTTATCAAAAATCATCAACTTGACACTACAAAGCTCATTCCTCACAACAACCTTACAGCTCTGACATCCCACATCACATCTAGGAGTAGTTGACACATTCGGCTCAACTGTTTTGGGGTAAGCCTACTTCCCATGCCTTGTGTTGCATTTCTATCGCTTTTTGTGTTTTCACTGGTATGAGTATTGTTTGCTTGATTTCTTTGAATGCTTATTATCATTTTCATGTATATTAGCTTGTGCTATGATTGTTTCAATTTTCATTAACATCTCACTGCTATCGCATGCATGAAACTATTTTTCACGAATGGTTGCCAATTCGGTAACTCGCGTCAGGCACATCCATGTTGTTGCATTTTCTAAATCTGTTGTTCACCATTTGCATGCATGATCATTCACTTATGCTTACACTTAGTATCAGCATGCACTCACATGCACCATCACTTTTAGTTGCCTGTCGGCAAGTTTGGCCAACCTTCGCCCAGACTTTGCCTCACCAGGAGCCTCACCAAGACAACATTGCACAATTTTCAGAGGGAAGGTTCTCCCTTGTTCCCCAGAAATTCACATTTCTACCTAGCAGTTGTTCCCCAAGTCTACTTTGCATAATCTTGAGGGACAGTGACTGCTGGCCAAGAAAATTGTGCAATGCAGTCACTGAGCCTGTAGCCATTGCCAGTTGAGATTGTGCATTGCGTAATCCCAATAGACAACAACCATATTGGAATGTGCATTATGCAGTTCCAGTAGTCAGTTAGTCTCCCAGTAGCCTAGAATATGCCTTGTGTAGTTTTGGTAGTTGGTCTCCTGATCTCTCGGCCGAAATTGTGCAAGCTTCATGATCAGTCACACAGCTTTGTTGCAAGTTTGTTCTCAAGTTCATTTTGGTTTTCGACAGACATATTTCTTTCCATGAGTGTTTCCATGTCTCTCGGTATTGTAGGTGTTTGATCTACCCCTCAGCAGTGCACGTACAATGGTTTCCAAGAGAGTAGAGTCGAAGACACTGTTCAGAGAACACCTAGAGATGCAGTCGATCAAATGTCTATGAGCTTGCCTACTCACAAAAGTATCAAGTTGTTCATATAAAAGAACATCAAGATATCACAGCAAGAAACATCATGAACAGCAGTTGAAGGCAACATATCGAATGCAATGAATGTAAGGAACACAATGAATGTAGCGAATGCACCGAATGGAGTGAATGCAACAAATGCAGGGCATGCAATGAATGCAGCAGATGCAATGAATGCAAGAGGAAGGTTATTGACAACACAGAGGTGAAACAAAGTTGCAAGATCAAGTAGATCCACTGATAATGAAAGAAACATGGGAGACTCAGGCTATGAGGTGACGACGTGACATGAAGATCGTGTGAAGACAGAGAATGGAACAAAGAAGTTGTTGCATGTGTTGAAGGAGCAACTCAAGGAAGAACATGAAGCTGCACAGATAGATGAATGAGTTGTAGCAAGAATAGGAAGAGCAATGGGTGCAACATGCACTCACGGCTATGCCCGTATAGGTTAAAGATCCATCCTAGCAGCTGGCACAGAGCAAACATGGTGAGCATTATTGTTGATTGCATGCAATGGATTCAACAACATGCATGTCATTGTACACACACATGCAATCTAACCCATTCAGCACACTCACCAAGGCGAAGACAAGAAGCAAGTCTAATTAGAGCTGGACATGTACTTCAACAAGTTGATGCAACTGACCACCAACACACACTTGAATATCAACACAGACACTATGCATCAGTTTGTGCCAGTTCAACTGCACCCAAGAAGATCATGCGCATGTTAGCAGACGAGTTGGATGAAGGAGCTGAACCAATGCATTGGTTGCAACGAAGGCAAGAGTTTGCTTCAACAAGTTTTCAACATGAGGTGCATGCAAACCATCACGTACGACCATGATTGGCATCATCTCACCACCTTCACCATCACAAGCATGTCAAAGAGTTGGTCTCATCATAGCAGACCGAGTGTCAGTGATGTCTTACATGGCTTACTGAAGCCATGTTGTCTCACATGAGTACATGTGCATTGTAATGTTGAGTCATGTCAAGTGTAATTCAAGTGCCAATATTTGGATCTAACATTCATATAGTAGGTGAAGAGTTATGACGGTATTTGAACTGTCACAAAGGGGAATGTCAAGGGTCACCTCGCCCTTTGCTATAAATAACCCCTCATAACTCATTGTATGGGCTTTTGGTCAGCCAATATTCTATTAAGACTATCTTGAAGAAAGCTTGGACAATATTGTGACGCGCCTTGGCTTCTCGATTACACGAAGCTAGTACATCTCTTTGGAGGAGCAGGCGGATGTGGCTATAACGCTTTACTGTTGGGGATAGCAAGTTTATGTGGATGTATTGTATGATTGGGACTTACACTTCTTTATATAACAAGAGCCAACACATTTTCATGCATATGTTGTTATTGTAGTTGGACTTGTCTAGTTGCTTAGAAATATATGTTGGTTAACTTTCATATTTTTGTATGGACTGCTTCCTATTGGATTATATGAATCATGTTGCAGATGTGTTGTTGGTTTAACCATCACTTTGGATTATCGATTGATCTGCTTTGTAGCTTATAATGCATCTTCACTCATGTGTTCCCTTCTCAACTGAGTACTACTACAGGTTTCTAAGGGGAAAACTCATCTCACCCCCCATGTGTTAGAACCTCTCATTCACCTTCCTTGACTCGTTGCATCGGTCACAACCCTTCTATTGACAGAGTTATCTTACTTGCCTCTGTGCGACATCGCGGTCAAAGCATTACCTTATGATCCATTGCTGGGACTCCTACAACAAAGAGTCAGAGGTCTAATTGGGAATTCTTTCCAAGGATATCCCGTAGACATGTTGTTGGGTCCATCAACGACAACAGGAACATAATGAAAAATTAATCTGTCAGTCCCGGTTTTGGGATCAAGGGGAAATATTTATGTATTTGTTTATATTATAGTCATTGTTTATTTTCTTTTATTTGGAACTCATCTACAGGTAATTTTTGTACAGGGTTAAAAGCTAAATTTATAAACTTTTAAGAATATAATATAAATTCTTAACTTTTCCAAATCACCATTTGGATGCAGAACGTAGATGTTCAACATAACCATAGGCTTCACTTCTGTAAATCGCTCATTAGTTTTTCACGCCTATTGTGGTGCCACCATTCCACCAAGGAAAGGGATTACCTAGAACCAACTATGGTCATAAAGTCAATTCCGAAAGTGTACTAGACTTGACAACCACTCTAGTACCCTCCATAATTAAAATCCCACTTCACCCAACCTACATAACCCAAGGTAATTCACTCCTTCTCTACCTCTGTAATCCATCAAACTATTCCAACACCTTTTAAGGGTTTCCAACATAGGCTGATAAGGAATTCTCAAATTATTGTAACTATGTGAGTTTCTATTATCCTCAAGAGTCTTCCAAGAACCCCATAGGTATCACACTAGGCAATCCCACCCAAATAGTTCCCCCTCCAAGCTTCATCCTTACCAAAGATAAGTAAAGAGAATTGGCCACATAATCCCATGTAGGATTGGCAATTGATTTACTAGGTCACAAGGCCTAGTGGTTATCCAAGCTCACTTAGCCTTCAATATCTAGCATGAACCAACAAGGACTTGAGGGAAAATGGTGAAAGAATGATGATTAAGTCATGGAGATAACCCCTCGCTACCATGGAAAACATGACTTAAATATGCATGAAGTATTTTTTCCAAATGTTACCCAAATAAATTATCCCCACCACTTAGGAACTAAAATAGAGTATCCATCCATTCACATTTAGACTTGAGATAAAAGGTCAAGGTATGAATTTAGATTATAGATTCCCTTTTCACTTTGGGTTATATTACGAAGGTGATTTTATTAATATTTTATTATTTACTTGGCTCATGAACCATGTCTTTTCTCCCCATCTTTCATGTCTAACTTAGTATACAACAATGGTGTAATTTATTAACATGAGTGTTATTGCATATTGCATTGCTAGGCTTGCTAGTATTTTAGCACATATTCTCTATGACCTTAATCACATTGGCCTCAAAAATATATTTACACATAGGCATGCAAGTCCAAAAATCATTATATATAAATGTATACATGGGAATGCAAGCCCATCACAACACCCAAATAAAATATATACAATACATATAATGGGTCCTTATAGGGGTGTTACATTCCCCTCCCCCCAATTTATGAATTATCTAAAAAAATTATAAATACATGTAAAATAAAAAATACTAAAAAATCTAAGGGTATTCCTCCATCATGGAATCTTCAGGCTCCCATGTAATTTCCTCAAGGCCGAAATGTGTCCATTGTACCTTTTACTATGACAATGGCTTGATTCTTGGGAAATTTGACCTTATTGTCCAATACACATTATAGAGGGACCTAAAAATCACCCTCTAGATCCAATTGAATCACATGCCAATCAATGACATGGTTAGCATCAACCACATATTTATTAAGTAATGATATATCAATCACATCATGGATATGCATGGATGTAAGCAATGCAAGCATATATGTAGTTGGCCCGATCCTTTCTAGGATCTCAAAAGGACCATAATATTTGGAAATGATGTTTGAGTAGCTTCCAAAATTTACAAAACTCTTATTAACATTAAACTTTAAGAAGACATGGTTTCCCACTAAGAATTCTTTGTTTATTATGGTTTTTCTCCACATATTTTTTTTTTCTATTCTAAGTAGATTTCAAATTTTGTTTGATATTCATCATTTGTTCTTCCATCTTCTAATCAAGTTTATCCCATGAATGGATCTATTGGTTGGGTTTTAACAATTCATAGGTGTACTACACTTCCCTTCATACATTGTATCAAATGGTATCATCTTGAAGGATTGTTGATACCCATTGTTGTGTGAAAAATTGAAAAGATGAAAATATTATTCCCACTATGATGGTTTTTCCATTACATACATCATGTGCATATCCTCAATAACTTGATACTCTTAGAATTTATATATGATTATAGGTGATATGTTGTGTTTATTATTAAACCAACCCCAAATTCTTAAAAAAAAACTAATAAAAAGTTGCATCCCTATTTGAAATGACTACCTTAGGAACTCCATGTAGCCCAACAATTGTTTTATGTATATCTTTGCAAGGTTGGTTGTCTTATGCTTTTAATTCACTTGAATAAAATGAGTAGCCTTGGTGAGCTTATCCACCCCCATTATGATGGAATCATCCTATCTCATAGTCCCAAGTTGTTTGTAATGAAGTTAGTTGAAACAAAATCTTTTCATTTCCACTCGTGGATGGGTATTAGCACTAGAAACATAGTTAAATATGTATGCTTAGCCTCAAATATTTGACACTCTAAACATAATTATGTATAATAATCCACTTCCCTTTTCATACACAACCAAAATTATCAATGTTTGACATCTAAGATAGTTTTTTCTTACCCTAGATGTCCATCATATGTTACATTGTGCATCTCATTCAATACCATCCCTTTAGCTCCTATGAATTTGGTATGTAAATTTTGGTTTTGTACATGAGGAATCCATCCTTACTCATCTTAGTGTCTTTTTACTTGGGATGCAAATTATTCTATTGTAAGCTCTTTTTAAGTTGCACATAATGCTGATCTCCATTTTTGGTCGCTAAAATACTAGTTTTTAGATCAGACTTGCATACATTGATTATTATAGCATGTACTACAAGAATTATTCTACTGAGTACATCAACTAACTTGTTATCCTTCTGTTATATGTGTTTGATTCAAAAATCATACTTTGTTAGAAGTTCCAACCACCTAATTTTCCTAGCATTGAAAGGAGGATGTCAAAATAATTGCCTTAGACGATTATGGTCTATCCTGAGTTCAAATCTCTTACCCACGAGGTAACATCTCCAACTCTTGAGAACATGAAATATGATACCCAATTCCAAATAATTAGTAACATAGTTTGTATCATGAGATTTTAATTTTATGGACTGAAAATATATTATATTCCATGTTTTCATGAGGACTCCTCAAGCCCCACCTTGCATGCATTGGGGCACATATTGAATCCCTCATTAGGGTCAACTATTTTTAGAATTGATGCACTTTTCAAAATCATATTCAATAGTTGAAAGGCCTCTTCACAATCCTGAGTCCATTAAAATATTGTACCCTTCTTTTGCAAATAAGTGATTGGATGTGGTACCTTTGAGAACCCCTCAATGAACCTTTTGTAGTAACCTTCTAGTCAAATAAAGGGCCTAACCTTTGTCACATTTCTAGGTATCAACCGCTCATTGATAGCTTTAATATTTTCTCAGTCCACAACTATTCCATCCTCTGGGATGATATGACTAAAGTAATGCATATACTTTTGGTATAAGGAGAACTTACTCATATGGACATAGAAATAATGTTCTCTTAGTGCCTATAAAACCATCCTCAAATGTTCTTCATGTTCGCATTCTAATTTTGAATACACAATTAAGACATCTAAAAATATTGTGCCAAAATTTTCCAAGAATTATTTGAAAACTCTATTCATGAATCACATGAACACAACTTCAGATAAACTAAAGTGCACCACAATGAACTCATAGTGACCATATCTAGTTTTAAAGACTAGCTTGTTAATGTCCTCCTATTTAATTATAACTTGATGATATCAATGCCTCAAATCAATCTTGGAGAATACCTTAGCTCCTCCCAATTGATCACTAATAGTGGGTTAATATGTTTTAATATTAGGTTGTGCTACATATTATGTTTAATTGTTAATCAGGGCTAGTAAGCTTGCCAAACCCACAGTGCTATATGCAAAGGAATTAAGCCCTCACACTTATTACAATGGCCTAGAGTAAATTCATAGGGGTTTTGGGTATCATGAAAGGTTCTAGCTATCAACACAACTCAGTTACATGGCACTTCAGTCACCTAAATTTTTAAAGGGTGATCGGAATTTGGATTAGGGGCAAAAATTAGCTCAAAAATAAAAGCACTTGGAATCGTGTGAAACCTAAATGACTACATCCATATTGTCAAAATGATCCTAATGAAACTCATTTTGTTCAAAATGGAGCTCGTATGAGGAAGTTAGAGCCTACTGACCATTTCACTAAACATGAAAATTTTGAAAAAAAAGGTTGACCAGGTATCTGTACAACCTAGTCAGCAAGGAGAATATTCCATGGAATATTATTGTATAGTTGGATGAATCATCCGTTGACAAGTGGCATCTGGGCATTGGGCAATTGGTGAGGAGATGGACCAATCTGGAGGTGACATGTGGCAAGCTTGGAGGCTGCCATGTGCCCCTACATTGGTGTGGTAAAAATTTGTCGAGGTGCTGGGGTTCAACCCCATGACCTCCCCTTTACATCTTAAAGCCTTTACCATTCCACCCAGACTTTGGTTTTTAACCGTATAAGGATTCCATATATATTTAAATTGTAATGTTTTGAGGTTGGCGGTTATGGAGGGCTAGCCCATAGGCCAGCCCTTCCCATGTGATCACACCATTACCATGTGGTTAATGTTACGAAACCACTAGTGGCTCCAAAACCATGATAGCTAACCATTAACATTTAATGCACAATGTAAACACATGCACATATTTAATGCACAATGTGAACACGCGCACATAAACTGCTAGGTGTTAAGGTTATGATTAGCCCTAATTGCGCAGTTATGGCGCTAAACACAGATTAGCAGATAATTAAAGCCACTTTTCATTTAAATAATCTAGAGTTTAATTCAGTGGGATTTATGGTGGAGCCACCAAATTCGGGCCTGCCACCTAACTTGGTGGACTTAATTGGAGTCTTTCTAGTTTTAGTAGAGGTTTTCTAGGTCAAACTGGAGAAGCCATAGATTGCTCAATTAACTAATTTTAAAAAATTAATAGTCTTTCCTATATGAACTCAACATTATGAAGACAATGGAGCAATTTTAAAGGGATATGGAGCACTTTTGTATGCGATTTTTTCACATTGAAGTTTTATGAAGCACATGGCCACTAGGGAGGAGGTCTTACCCAGAACACCTATGGTCCATTTGCAGAGTTTGGAGAGTCAAATTAGGGTTTTGGGATGCTCTAAGTCCATTGAAGTAGATTTCAGGAGCTCAAGAGCATTATAAACTGTACTTGTCTCCATTTTGAGCAAATATAAAGCCCCAAGCCATGGAAGCTGGACAAAGGAGATGTAGCCCAAGAGGGGTGAAATCCTTTATCAAACAATGTGTTGAGTGTTTTTCCTTGATGGTTTTCTCTTCACTTTCCTATTGATATTCATTACTTACTTTCATGCTATTATGCTCATCATTTCATATAAAATTTGACATAAAATTCACTTGTTTCCAATCATAAACATCATAACAAAACCCTCCACATGAAGCAATATGCAAGCATGTGTTTTTAAATCTGTAAATGAAATTAGCACAACAAAAATAAAATTCAGTTACAGATCAATTTGGTATCATAGAAAAGGTTTATTTGCTTGATTTCTTGAGATTTGTGCAAGGAGAATTAACAGTGTGCAAGTTTATTTGATGGCAACTTCAACAAGTGATATCTCTAATCTCTCTTCCTTAGCAAGATTCTTTGATGAAGAGATGTTGTAAGATTTTTTCATCATGAGAGATATATAACAAGAGATTATTGAATATAGGAAGGACAACACTATTCTTCAAGAGTATTTTATGGCCATGAAGGAGGAGAAGCAAGAACTTCTTGAAAAGATGCATGAGATGGAGATTTTACTCCATAATGCCAAGGAAAACTTAGCCAAGTATGTGCAGAAAAAGAGGTATGAAATTCAAGTTTATCTTCAATTTCCTCTCAAAATTATTTTTTTGGTGCTTTTAAAGACACACTAGAGGAATAGGGTCCAAATTATTGATGAAAATGGGCTATGAAGGTAAAGGGTTAGGCACACATGCACAAGGAATAGTTGAGCCAATTGTTCTTGAGGAAAGGCCTAAGTATTTGGGTCTTGGTTATGGAAAACATGATGGAGAATGCTTCAAAGCCAAGGAGGCACATGAAAGTGTTCCAAGA
The DNA here is from genome assembly GCA_000404065.3 of Pinus taeda. Taxonomy (NCBI): domain Eukaryota; kingdom Viridiplantae; phylum Streptophyta; class Pinopsida; order Pinales; family Pinaceae; genus Pinus; species Pinus taeda. The sequence goes on along the minus strand of APFE031304334.1, from coordinate 39,759 downwards.
GGGAATTTCATTACATGTTCATACCCTCAATCTTGTGAAGTTTTTGTTCATGAGGAATGCAAAAGTTGTATACCCTCTTTTCAAGAAGATGCTCATAAGAATGCAACTAGTGGAATGGGAAAACAAGAGGATGTTGAAAGCTCTAAGGTCCTTAAAAACATTGTTGGTATTCCAAAGAGAGCCACTACCTCATCAAATTAACCTCCTCAAGAAGGCAACAAAGGTGAATGTGCAAGGTATGAATGTGCCTTTAATCAAGTTTATTTTGATTATGATAAACATGGTAAAGCTTCACACAATATTGGGAGAGAAAATACATGTACATTTTTTGGTTTGAATAACCATAATGTTTCAAGATGTTGGAAGAAAATGGTGACATATAGAAAATTTCGAAGAAAAAGTGACAAAAAACTAGAGGTCCATTGCATAATGGAAATTATGTTGCAAATAAGATGCAAATGTTTTGCACTTATTGCCATAAGCAAGGTCATCTCATAGAAAAATGTTGGACTTTGTATCCAACAACTCATCCATGACATTTGAATATGGTGGAGAGAGATCTTGGAAATGATGGAAAAGGAGATTCCATAATTGATGTGGGTCGAGATTATTCACAAGATGATGTGTAGTTGCAAGAGTTGCTATTGAAATGGTTTGGTAAGAGGTGGTTTGATTTCTTATCCAAATAAGACTTGCATTTATTTTGTTGATAGATACAATTCTTTGCCTTAAAAAACCTTTATTTTCCTTATGAATGCATTACTTTTATGTTGAAAGTATGTTGCAACCTGTATGATGCAAGATGTTGAAAGTGTAGTATATTACTCACTTCGACTGCGGAAAATTTGTCATTCTTGATGTTGCATATTTTCGCCAAGGAGGTGTGTGAAACTTGAGTATGTTACTCACTTCAATTGTAGAAAAATGTGTCATTCTTGATGTTACATATTTTCACCAAGAAGGTGTGTGAAAGTTGAGTATGTTACTCGCTTCAATTGCAACAAAAATTGTCATTCTTGATGTTGCATATTTTCGCCAAGAAGGTGTGTGAAATTTGAGCATGTTACTCACTTCAATTACAACAAACTTTGTCATTCTGATTTTGCATATTTTCACCAAGAAGGTGTGTGAAAGTTGAGTTTGTTACTCATTTCAATTGCAACAAAATTTGTCATTCTTGATGTTGCATATTTTCACCAAGGTGTATGAAAATTGAGTATGTTCCTCACTTCAATTGTAGCAAAATTTGTCATTCGTGTTGTTGCATAACTTTGCCAAGAAGGTGTGTGAAAGTGGTGTATGCTACTCATTTCATTTGCAGAAAATTGGGTATTCTTGATGTTGCATAATTTTTCCAAGAAGGTGTGTGAAAGTAGAGTATGTTACTTACTTCATTTGCAACAAATTTTTCAATTCAACTCTTATGTGCCCATACATGTTTTTGGGCTCATTGTACTTGTGTTTGTACATGAGGGAGAGTTGAATAATTGTACACATGCATGAGAGTTTGTGTGTGTGTGAACAATGAAACTAGCAACATGCATAAGTGATTGACTTGTACTGGTTGATTGCTTTGTTAACATGTATGATTGACAACTTGAGAATTTTCATTGTGTTTGGATACATGCATTAGTGTCAATTTGTGTTGATTGTTGTCACATGTATGTCATATTGAATTGGAAGAGTGGACTTAGTCTCCAAAGGTGAAAGGGAGATGTTGATGGATTTTTGCATGAGATGTGAAATTTTGGTTGTTTATGCAAACATCGTCAAGTTGTGTAGATGCTTATGTTTTGATTTCAAGTCAAGTCAGTTGCTTTAAGATGATGTTTTTTCGATATGATGGGTTGTACACCAAGATGCAAGAGTACATGGTGATGTTACATGATGTGACAATTGTTACCTTGAAGAAGCAAAAGAAGAGGTCGTCGATTTTCATTTCTTGCATAATGTGTTTTTCCATTTAATGGTGTTTCTTGCGTTAAGATGTTGCAAGATTTTGGAAGATCCATTCTTGAGAAATACGCTCATGGTTAGCCTTCTTTCTCAAATCGTGACATGAGCAGCATGTTGAACTAAAGGATGATAAAGGAAAGAAGTGAAAGTGGATGAGATGCGAAAATTTTGCAGCCATTATAGACTGTTGTGTGTGTTGATGCCAAGATTCTTAGTGGGAAGGCTATCAAATTGTATTAGTTTTCCAAGCACCGAGGGATTGATGTGGTACAATAAAGGTATTTGGCAGCCAGAAAGTGTCCAACAAGTGTTGGATTAGGTCAGCAACAAAAGGAGAACATTGGTTGAGGGACATCGCCATTTGCAATGCAAGGCATGTCAGTGTACGCAAGTGGTTGTCATGGGGACTTTTCATGTATAATCAATTGATAGGACTTGGGAAAGAGAAGAGTATTAAACTATCATTAGATAACTAGCTTTTGTGGGTCCAAAAGCATGTCAGTGGGAAGGAGTGACCAAAATCTAGACTAGGGTAAAAATTAGCTCAAAAATCAATGTAACTGGAATTGTGTGAAACCTAAACGACCACGTCTCTCATCAAAATGATCCCAACCCAACTCATTTCGTTCAAAGTGGAGTTCGTATGAGGAAGTTAGAGCCCACTGACCATTTCACTAAACATGAAAAATTTTGAAAAAAAAAGGTTGAATGGCCATCCGTACATGCCAGTCAGCAAGGAGAATATTCCATGGAATATTCCTAAAATATTCCTATACAGTTGGATGAATCATGCATTGACAAGTAGCGTTGAGGCATTGGGCAATTGGTGAGGAGATGGACTAATCAGGAGGCAACATGTGGCAAGCCTAGAGGCCGCCATGTGCCCCTGCATTGGTGTGGTAAAATTTTGTGGAGACATCGGGGTTCAACCCCACGACCTCCCCTTCAAAACTCAGTGCCTTTACTGTTCCGCCCACACTTTGGTTCTTAACAATATAACCATTCCATATATATTCAAATTGTAATGTTTTTGAGGTTGGCGATAAGGGAGGGCCAACCTACATGCTAGACCTCCCCATGTGATCACACCATTACCAGACAATTAATGTTACGAAACCTTTGGTGGCTCCAAAATCATGGCAACTAACCATTAATGTTTAATGCAGCATGTGAACATGCCCACAAAAACCAACAGGTGTTAAGGTTATAATTAGCCCTAATTGCATAGTTATGGTGCTAAACATGGATTAAAAGATAATTAAACCCATTTTTGCATTTAATTAATCTAGAGTTTAATTAGGTAGGAGTTATGGCAAAGCCACCAAATTTAGGTCTGCTACAAAACTTGGCAGACTTAACTGGAGTCTTTCCAGTTTTAATGGAGGTTTTCTAGGCCAAACTGGAGAAAGCCAAAGATTGCACAATTTTCGACCAATTTTTAAAAATGAATAGTCATTCGTAGATGAATTCGACATTATGAACACAATGGAATAGGTTTTAGAGGCTATGGAGCACTTATTTATGTGGTCTTTCCACATTGAAGTTTTATGAAGCGTAGGGCCACAAGGGAGGAAGTCATGCCCAGAACAACTATGGTCCATTTCCATAGTTTGTAGAGTCAACTTACGGGATTTGGGATGATCTGCGTCAATTGAAGCAAATTTTAGGAGCTCAGGAGCATTATAAACTGCACTTTTTTCCATTTTGAACAAATACAGAGGCCCAAGCCATGGAAGGTGGACCAAGGAGATGTAGTCCAGGAGGGGTGAACTCCTTTATCAAAACACTGTGTTGAGTGTTTTTCTTGATGGTTTGATTTTTGTTTTCCTACTACTATTTAATAGTTAATTTCATGCTATTATGCACATGATTCCACATAAAACTTGACATAAAATTTACTTGTTTCCAATCACAAACAACATAAGAGAGCCCTGAACATGAAGCTATAGACAATCATGTGTTTCTAAATCTATAAATTACATTAGCACAACAAAACTAACATTCAATTACATATCAAAGGGTGATATTAGTATCACTAGATGTGAATGAGGTAGTGTTGTGAAGGAAAATCCCCTTGTGGACAAAAGTGATTTCTCTAGCCCAATGAGTGGGTCTAGCAACAAACTAAACAAATTAACATACACTTTCCTAGCTTATGTTTAACAAATGCAAAGAGAGAGTGACCAACCTCGCTCTGATGCTAATCACTCAATCCTTTAGAGATGACTTTGATTCTTGTTGTAGTGGCTACAACCACCCTAAATGTTTTTGCCTTAGCCCGTTTTGGAGCCTCCCTACTAACCTTACACAACACCTTATCTGGCTTCATCAAGTAAACAAGCTTTAGTGTTTTTCATGCATAAAGGCGACCTATCAATCACAACTTGATCCACTTCCCTCACAGGCTATTGACTCGGACTTGGTCCAATTGTAATCTAAGCATATTCCCCTAGAAAATTGTGCATTTCTAAAGGGAAAGCAACCTTCCCTCCATAAATTGCATAATCCTCTTTGGCAGCCCGCTGGGCTCCAAGATTTGTGAAATCCTTCTAGTTAACATTCCCAGTAGGATTTGCACAAATTTCCCCAGTAGGGATGATCAACCCAGAATTTGTGCAAATCTGGGTAGCAGTCAGCTGCTCTACCCATAAATTGTGCAAACCTCTTGGGCAGTGAGCCCAGATCCTAGCCCAAAATGCACATTTTTCTCAAGTAGTTGAGCAGTTGCATGCATGAGTAGTCCGATTGACCAATTCCACCCAGGACTGAGGAAACTTGACTTGCATGCATGCATGAGTAGTCCGATTGACCAGTTCCACCCAGGACTGAGGAAACTTGACTTGCATGCATGCATGAGTAGTTCGATTGACCAGTTCCACCCAGGATCGAGGAAACTTGATTTGCAAGCATGCGTGACTGGTTCTTCCCAAAATAGTAAAAGGAAACATGAAAAATGCATCCCATGATCGAGGGAGCTATTTTTAGCAGTCGAGGGTTACATGCAAAGTTGTTTTAGAAGTTTCCCTCCAAGTGCCCCTTTTTCCTAGATTTGTGGCATGTGCGTCATGAGCTCAAACTTATTTATTTGACACATAAGAGCTCATTATTTCACATTGATCTTGGAGATCTGACATCCCACAACACGTCCAAGCCTCTTTGACACATTCGGCTCAACTATTCATGGGTAAGTGGTCTCAACTTGTCTCTTTCATCTTTTCTATTGCTTTTTGTGTATTCACTTGTTTGAGTGTTGTTTTCTTGATTTATTTGAATGATTGTTTTCATTTACATGTATACTAGCTTGTCCTAGCTCTGTTTCAATTTTCATTTCTATCTCATTGCCGTCACATGCATGAAACTATTTTGCATGAACGTTCATCCAACCGGAAAAATGCTTCACCCACATGCATGTTGATCTGTTTGCTGAATATTTCATTCATGTTTTTCATGCACTGTTAATCACTTATGCTATCACTTAGTGTTGCCATGCATTCACTGTCTTATTTTCTTTTAGTTGTCCATCGGCAAGTCGGGCCAACCTTGCCCCAGACTTTGCCTCATTGAGATTGCTTTGCGTAATTTGGGGAAGGAAGGCTTTGCCTTCCTCTCCATAAATGTGTATTTTTTCCTAGCACTGGCCTCAAGGACTATTTTACACATTTCTGGAGGGCAGTGACTGCTGGCCTAGGAAATTGAGGAAATAAGTTCTTGGGCCTGCAGTCCTTCCCAGCTGGAATTGCGCATTTTGTAGTTTCAGCAACCAACAACCAGTCTGGATTGAGCACAGATCCAGTAACTAGTCTTGCCTCCTAGATAGCCCAGACTCCCTTTTGCATAGTTCTGGCAGTCAGTCACCCAACCTCCCAAAAGAAATTGTGCAATATTGCGCATCAGTTTCCCAGGTATGTGCTGTGTCATTCCCCAAAATTTGTTGTGTTTTCACTGACAGATCTCTTTCCATGCATGTTTATTGTCTCCAGATCTTTTAGGTGTTCATCTTTCTCAATGGCTTCCAAGAGAAAAGGATCTTAGGACACTAATGGAAATGCAATTGGAGTAGCAGCTGAGCAAATGTTCTCTAGTCTGCCGATCTATGAAGATACAAAGCTGTATCTAGACAAGGACACCAAACTGAAGTGGCAAGAAGTCAATGAAACATTTGTAGGAACTTTTGGGAAAACAACGAAGACCATCATGTGTACGTGAACATTCACAAATCTGGCTTGTACCTGATTGCATGTAGATATGTCGTGTTCCCATTCGCTGACATGATACACTGGATTGTCTCTCACACTGATCCTGAGGCGATGACGTTGAGTAGTGTTAATGGGACGAAGCTTGTAACCTTCTGGGAATAGGATTATGATGTGATGTATCAGATGTCAAAGCCCGTGACTATCTTGGAGACTCCATTCAGCTTACCCAACAACAGTGCTAACTCTAGAGACATTATGAAGGATTGGGTAAAGGAGCCAGCTTGTTTCAGAATCACACATAACGAGGTCTACAAGACAAAGATATTGAAGAAGGTGTACCGATACCTGGTCATATTTTCTTGTCGACTGTATGGCCAAGCGAGCATGGAAACCTTCCCACAGAGTTTGGTGGTTGCACTGGACAAAGTGGTTAGAGAAGTAAAACCATATAACTGGTCAAATATACTAGATCATCAGCTGAAGGAGCAAGTCATGAAGGCTCGATAGTCACTCGGAGGTATGCATGTAGAGATTTACATGTCCACCTACATCCTAGATGCAATTTGTGCCCGACACAAGTTCCTGGGCTTGGAGTGGGCATGGTCACCAACAGAGGCTACTGTGAACACATATTTCAATTTGTTGTAGGACTTCAACTTCAAAGGAGTAATAACACGACTGTTCGATCATTTTGTTGCCCCTTTGTACAAGATGATATTCAAACAAGATCCACCTTGCATGTCAAAGGAATAAATGGAGGAATTGATAGGTATTGCAAATTGGTATGCCTCACCGTCTGGCACTTTCATCCAAATGTTCAGTGTGGAGAAGCCTCCGTATGTTCTTCCAAAGTTTGTCTTGGACGTAATTGTCATGCAGGATGTAGCCTATCACATCTCAGCAGGATTGACAGCTAGACTGTAGCGGGAGAAGATGGCACCTTGGCCCACTCTTACATTGCGGATTGGCTTATATGAGATCCAGAGTATCAAGAAAGTGGATGTTGAAGCAGAAATGAGGAAGACATACTCATTTGACCACCAAAGCTACAATCCGCATGACCCACATTACCTTGTGAAGGATCTCTGCATGAGAGTGCAGTTCAACTGGATCTACAGGGCATTTCATTGGGCCGAGGAGGACCCATGGAGATATTACTACAGTTTCTCCAAACCCAATGAACTGGTCAGATTCGTTGTGGAGTGGTTAGCGAAGCAGCATGAAGTAGCATATTGGAGAGCACTAGTAGTATTAGTAGTAGCACATTGGGAATAGAGACAAGCATACCAGTGCGTGACAAAGGGAAGAGGAATATTGTCGATCGCATGGAGGAGGAACAAAGCTCCAAGTTTCAAGCAGATCAACTTGTAGAGAAAGTAGCTATGGCTATAAAGGTAAAGAGGTAGCAGTGAAACAAGCAAATCGCATGAAGGAAGATAGATAAGAAGAGAATGGAATAAGTAGAGAAGGAGTTGCATCAGCTGAGAGAGAAACTTTGAAAGGAGCAAGAGCTGTGCAAATAGGAGAGTCAAGCGCAATAACAGAAGATATAGCAGGGGGCGGATCATGTGCAAATAGATGAAGCAGTGCCCGTACATGTAGTTGATTCATCTGAACAGCTGGCATCATGTGAATAGGGTGAACCATCACATGGAAAAGACATGGCTCATGAGATAGAACATGCACTTCAACAGTTGGATGTAGACATGGAGTAGCAGGAGTTCGAACAAGAAACCGACCTCATGCCTCACCACAAAGAGGTCAACTGACCCATTTCAATGCATCTAGAAGAAGAGAATGTCTTGGATGAACAAGGAGGCACTATGATCCTTGGCGATCAACCAGAAGAATAGATGAAAAACATCTCATTTAATGAATCCCAACATAGCTTTGTGTAGTCTCACAAAGTGTCAACTCCGGAGGTTCAAACGTCCCCTAGGCAAGTATTGTCACTTGACATAGTCATGTGAGAATTGTACTCCAAGTTTGGTACCATGCATAACATAGTCGTCCATCTCAATGGATGGCAGCAATGATGTGCTAGAAGAGAACACATCTTGATGAACATACATGCTGCTGTTGATGACATGCAAAACATGGACGATGAAGTAAAAGAGAGCCCCACTTCACTTGCCAATGATGATGAGGCCGAATGTGGTTAGGATGAAATCATGTACCTAGAGTCAGATCTGGAACTATGAGGACCTCCTGCAACTCATCACTAGCATACATGATTCTCATGCATGAGTATTCAAGAGCATTGATGTTGTGGTGCACACACATGCGATCCCATCACCTGGGAATCTCACCGAGGTGAAGACCAAGAAGTAGGTCCGACTAGAGCTTGACTCATAGTTTGATGAGTTGATGCACATCGAGACTAGCCCAGACTTTCCTATCAGTGTAGAAATCATGCAAAAGTATGTTGCCGATCCGACCACATTGAAGGCAATGATACACATGCTTTTAGATGAGTTGGATAGAGGAGCCCGAGCAGTGTGCCCGCATGCTATAGACGCAAAGGTCAGGTTTCAAACATATGTCACCATGCAACACATGGACACTATCAAAGATTACAAAGATTGGCATCAATATGTTACTATTGATCATCATGAGGATGTTGAGCAATTGTAATTCTATAGTTGTCTAAGTTATAGTGATGTTTAGTTTGGCTTGCTCAAGTGATTGTGTTCACATGAGTACATGTGCATTGTAATGTTGAGTCATGTCAAGCATAAGTCAACTAACAATAGTGAAGTAACAATCATAGAGTAGGTGAAGAGTCATGAGGGTAGTTGAAAAGTCACAAAGGGGAATGTCAAGGGCCACCCCACCCTTTGCTATAAATAGTCCCTCATAACTCATTGTATGGGCTTTTGGTCAACCAATCTTCTATTAAGACTATCTTGAAGAAAGCTTGGAAAATATTGTAACGTTCCTTGACTTCTTCACTGCACAGAGATGGTTCATCTCTTTGGAGGAGCAGGCTAATGTGGATGTAACGCTTCACTATTGGGGCTAGTAGATTTACATGGATGTATTGTATGATTGGGACTTACACTTCCTTATATAATAAGAGCCATCACATTTTGATGCATATGTTGTTCTTGTAGTTGGATTGCTCTAGTTTCTTAGCAATATATGTTGTTTAACTTACGTATTTGTGTATGAACTACTTCGTATTGAATTATATGAATCTTGTTGCAGATGTGTTGTTGGTTTAACCATTACTTTGGATTGTTGACTGATTTTCTTTCCAGCTTGTGATGAATCTTCGCTTGTGTGTTCCCTTTTTAGCTGAGTACTGCTACAGGATTCTAAGGGGCACACTCAACTCTCCCCATTGTGTTAGAACCTCTCATTCACCTTCCTTGACTCATTGCAGCGGTCACACCCTTGCTACTGACTAAGTTATATTACTTGCCTTTGTGCAACATCACGGTCAAGGCACTACCTTACAACCCACTGCTGGAACTCCACCAAATGGTTTGAGGTCTAATTGGGACTTTTTACTAGGGAGATCCCCTTAACATGTTGGTAGGTCCAGCACTGTCAACATTTATGGTGCTAGAAGGAGGGTAAGATGAGAAGTTGTGTCTTCTCATCCAGTTTTGAACATTTGCATACATTTCATGGATTCCTGCACTCTTCTTCCCCCGTGATGTTTTTCAAATCGTGAAGATGTCTCCATCACGGGGGATTTTTTCGATCTCTTTTCCACTTTCACGTATGATGGTGAAGGCAAAGTGGCCTGGCCTGAGTACTTGGATTTGTTTCCATGCTTCATGAAGAATATGGGTGTTATGACGAACATGCTAACTTGCTGGTTGCATACACACTTTGCAAATCTCCACATAGATGGCTACTCAGCCTGCCGCCGACAGCATGCACTCACTTAAACACTTATGTGATCTTATTGAAGACACTTTCTATCATTTTTATCCATACCATCTTGACCAAAAGCTTTTACAAGAATGGAAGGCTCCACATGAATCAGTTATTTATTTTTGGCAGCGCTTCCATGACTTACAGTTTCAAGTGCCGAGGAGCCAGATGAAATTTTCTTATCTTTGGGACTAGTTCGAGTATTTCCTTAACAAATCTGCCCATCCCAAGAAGAAGCTTGAAATCAAGCCTTGCTCAAAATTCTTCATTGATGGAGCTATGCAATCTCATATCGATGCGGACACTGTCTCGACTGACTGTTTGCCTCCCTCTCATTCAATAGCCCCAACACTACCAAATGATGTTGAAGCTCATGGTCGCACACCTGTTCATATATCACATTCTACCAACATCACTTCACTCAATTTTCATGCAGATTTGGTTGTGAGTCCTCCGAGTTCTCATATGGATTCTATTTTACGACCTCTGTCTTCACACTCGGGTGTTACTCCAGATGATGCTATCTTGTGTTCGTCCATTCCAGACTCTTCACTTGTTGTGAACAAGGAAAAATCCATTGACGAAGTTGGTGTTGCACAACCAACATGAAGAGTATGAGTGGGAGCTTGAGCATCAAGACTCAGTGAAGGATGACTCCCTTCTGTCCGAGCCCCCTCTGTTCTTTCCTAACATCTTAGATGAACCTTCCATCCATGACTTTTCATGTGTGTCTTCATCAATGGATGCACCCATTTTTGATCACTCGTAGGGCTCACTAGATGTTGGTCCATCATTTGACAATGGAGAGGATAAGATATTCATTGAAAACCCACTTGATCTTTCATCTGCCTTTTCCAGAAACACAAACGATGAGTTTGTTCACTTTTCATCTACCCCTCTGTTTGATACATCTGATCATGAGGATATTGATGAAATCATTGATTGTTTTGATCGTGGTGGTCATGATCCATTTTCTTCCTTATTTGATCACGATCATGACTCTATCACAATTGATCTTTCAAAGCCATCGATTTATTATGATCTACCTGATGATGAAGTTGAAACACCCAAGACTATCAAGGCACTTCAGCCCAAGCTGATGGTTATGTTAGGCCCTCACTCTCTTGGGGTTAGTCTCACTTCTGGTCTTGAAACTATTCAATCACCCAAGGATCCTCATCGCTCATCTATATGCATTGAAGATCCATCCCACATGTTGATCAAATCTTCTCCACTTGAACTGCATGATCCATTGATCATGCATTATAGGAATCTTACATTGCAAGCACATGTGTATGATGCAAGTTATATTTGTTTCTTTTGTTTTCTTGCATGTCCCAGTCAAGAGTGTGCTTCTGCTTCAAATTTACACATAGTATCACACAACACCATGATAAGTCCACAAACTTCTCGTCATGCACTTGCAATCACTTATGTCCCGTGGGCACTATCAGACATGAAGTGTGGTTGTCTTCATTGTTATATTTTTCTTGCTTGCTGGTTTGCACAACTGGTTTTCTCACAAACCAAGTCTTAACCAACATGGGTCTACCAATGCGCTAGTGGCTGCATTGGAAATATTGCTTCATGTGATCAAGGACCATGCAACATTAGTGTAGGAGTAGGAGTAGTGTTTTGTTTTAATCAATTTTCTTGCATGCTTGTTTTCTTATTCTCTTTATTTGCTTGTTTGTCCACTTGCTTTCTTTCTTACTTGATTTGCTTTCATTTTTTCTTCTGATTTTTCTCTACTTTTATGTTTGTTAGTTCGTTTGTTTCATTCGTAGGTTATTTTTGCATGAAACCATATATGACTCTTGAAACGAGCTGGGTGAAGCACAAGAGGGCTTGTACAACTATCACTACTTGGTTATCTATCATCTTTCCTCTGTATGATAACTTGTTACTTTTAGTCCATGATACATCGAAGGAAAATACGTATTGTTCGAAGTGAACCTTGGTGAAAACACAACGCACCTTCCCTAATTTTTTGTTTTTGGGTTAACCCTTGTCATCTCAGTCAAGTAGAGTAAGGTGACGGGGAAAACCTTAACATGCACATTAGAGATACAATAAACTACTTCTCTATTGGAACAACCTCTTCTGATCTCAATGAGTCGGGATCCCTCTTCTGCCTATGAAATGAATAAGTGTTATGCATACTTGAATAAATGAAAAATAAAAAAAATTAAAAGTCAAAAAATTAAAAATGAAAAATGAATAAGGTGAAAGAAGAGAAAGGATTCCTGCACAGGGAGGTGATGCAAGTAACTCTGCCAGGGTCTTGACTAGGCTTGCTAGTAGCGGAGCCATGCTTGTGCTCCTATGCGACTCCACCAGGGTACTATCCAGGCTTGTTGGCAATGGAGAAACACTAGAGATGAAAATAATACTCTGACAACTATACCTTTTGTGCACCTATATACCCCTCAAACCCAATTGAAACAACTGTGTTGCCTTGACTTGGAATGTGTGTCAATTGACCAAGAGTTTGGCAGATGCTACATCTTACAATCAAGCCAATGTGAAACCAAGATGAGTTGAGAATGGAACAATACTTCTGAAGGTGTTAGACTTGCTTTTCACGAACAAGGTCCATTCAGAGAGCTGGAGTTCTACCAGTGTGTCGCTAAGTGTTGGAGTGGCTACAACCACCCTCCAAAATTTTTCCTTACCTCGTTTTGGAGCCTCCCTACCAACCTTACACAACACATTGTCTTGCTTCGTCAAGTACACAAGCTTCAGTGTTTTTCATACACAAGGGAAGCCTGCCGATCACAGCTTGATTCACTTCCCTCACAAGTTGTTCACCCGGACTTGGTCTAGCTGCAGGCTGAGAAACTTCCCCTAGAAAATTGTGCATTTATGGAGGGCAACCAACCTTCCCTCCAGAAATTTTGAAATTCTCTCTGGCAACCTGCTGGGCTCCAGGATTGTTCAATCCTACTAGTCAACACTCCCAGCAACATTTGCTCAAATTTCCCCAGCAGGGTTGCTCAGCCTAGGATTTGTGCATATCTGGGAAACAGTCAGCTACACTGCCCATAAATTACACAAACTTCTAGGGCAGTCAGCCCAGCTCCCAACTACGAATGCACATTTTTCTCAAGCAGTTAAGCAACTACATGCATGAGAAGTCCGGTTGAGTAGTTCCACCTAGGACCGAGGAAACTTGACTTGCATGACTAGTTCTTCCTGGATTAGAAAGAGGAAACATGTAAAAGGCATCCCATGATTTAGGGAGCTATTTTTAGCAGCTAAGGGTTACATGAAAAGTTGTTTTAGAAGTTTCCCTCCAAGTGTCTCCTTTTCCTATATTTGTGGCATGTAGGTCATGAGCTCAAACTTATTTATTCGATGCATCAAAGCTCATTCTTTCACATCAATCCTGGATCTCTGACATCCCACAACACATACAAGACTCTTCAATACATTCAACTCAGCTATTCACGGGTAAGTGGTTTCAACTTATCTCTTTCAACATTTCTCTCGATTTTTGTGTATTCACTTGTATGAGTGCTCTTTTCTTGGTTTCTTTGAATGCTTGCTATCATTCACATGTATACTAGCTTGTCCTAGCTCCGTTTCAATTTTCATTGCTATCTCACTGCTTTCGCATGCATGCAACTATTTTGCACGAACATTCGCCCAACCGGCGAATTGCTTCACGCACATGCATGTTGATCTGTTTGTTGAATCTTTCATTCATGTTTTACATGCACTGTCAATCACTTCTACTATCACTTAGTATTGCCATGCATTCACTGTCTTATTTGCTTTCAGTTGCCTGTCGGCAAGTCGGGCCAACCTTGGCCCGGACTCTACCTCACTGAGGCTGCTTTGTGCAATATGGGGAAGGAAGGATCTACCTTCCTCTCCAGAAATGAAAATTTTTTCCTAGCACTGGCCTCCATGACTATTTTATGCATTTCTAGAGGATAACGATTGTTGGCCCAGGAAATTGTGCAAATCACTCCCTGGTCCTACAGTCCTTCCTAGCTGGAATTGCGCATTGCGTAATCCCAACAACCAGCAGTGAGTCTCGATTGTGAATTGAATAGATCCAACAGCCAGGCCTACCTCCCAGACAACCTAAAATGATTTTTGCATAGTTCTGGCAGCCAGTCACCCAACCTCCCATAAGAAATTGCACAATCTTTCTCATCAGTTTCCCAGGTATGTGCTCTATCATTCCCCCGGATTTGCTTTGTTTTCGCTAACATATTTCTCGCCATGCATGTTTCTTGTCTCTATATCTTTTAAGTGTTCATCTATCTCAATGGCCTCCAAGAGAAGAGGATCTCACGACACTGATGGAAATGAAGGTGAGAAAATGTCCTCTAGTCTGCCGATCTATGAAGATACAAAGTTGTATCTAGACAAGGACATCAAACTGAAGTGGAAAGAAGTAAATGAAACATTTGCAGGAACTTTTGGGGAGCACCTTGAAGACCATTAGGTGTGTGTGTACATTCACAAGTCTAGCTTCTACCGGATTGCATGTAGATATCCCATGTTCCCATGTGCAAAGATGATACACTAGATTGTCTCTCACACTGAACACGAGACGATGACCTTGAGCAGTGTCAGTGGGACAAAGCTTTCGACCTTCTTGGAATAGGATTATGATGATATGTATCAAATTTCAAAGCCCGTGACTGTCATGGAGACTCCATTCACCTTACCCAATAAGAGTGCTAACTCCAGAGACATTATGAAGGATTGGGTAAAGGAGCCAACTCGTTTCAGGATGACACCCAACAAGGTCTACAAGACAAAGATACTAAGGAAGGTGTACCAATACTTGATCATATTTTATTTTCGACTGTATGGCCAAGTGAGCACAGAAACCTTCCCATCGAGTTGGGTGGTTGCACTGGACCAAGTGGCTAGAGAAGGAAAGCCATGCAAATATTTATATGTCCGCCTACATCTTAGATGTAGTCTGTTCCCAACACAAGTTCTGGGCTTGGAGTGGGCATGGTCACCAATGGAGACTATTGTGAACACATATTTCAAGTTGTTCTCTGAATGCAGCTTCAAAGGAGTAATCACACAATTGTCCGATAATTTTGTTGTTCCTTTGTACAAGATGATATTCAAACAAGATCCACCTTGCATGTCAAAGGAAGCAATGGAGGCATTGATAGGTATTACAGATTGGTATGCCTAACCGTATGACACTTTCATCCGAATGTTCAGTGCGTAGAAGCCTCTGCATGTTCTGCAAAAGTTTACCTCAGACATACTTGTCATGCAGGAATTAGCCTATCACATCTCAGCAGGATTGATAGCTAGACTACAATGGAAGAAGAGGGCACCTTGGCCCACTCTTCCATTGCATATTAGGTTATGTGAGATCTAGAGTATCAAGCAAGTGGATGTCAAAGCAAAATAGGTGAAGAAATATTGTTCAACCTACGAAGCTACAATCCATATGACCCACATTGCATTGTGAAGGATCACCACATGAGAGTTCAGTTCAATTGGATCTATGGGGAATTTCATTCAGCCGAGGAGGACCCATGGAGATATTGCTACAATTTACCTAAACCCAATGAACTAGTCAGATTCGCTGTGGAGTGGTTAGCGAAGCAGTGTGAAGTAGCATATCAGAGAGCACTAGTAATAGTAGCAGAGCCAAGCATACCAATGCACAACAAAGGGAAAAGGAAGATTGTTGATCACATGGAGGAGGAACAAAACTACAAGTTTTGAGCGAATCCACTTGTAAAGAAAGAAGTTATGGCTATATAAGCAAAGAGGCAGCAGTGCAACAAGCGAATCATGTGAAGGGAGAAGGATAAGAAGAGAATGGAAGAAGTAGAGAAGGATCTCCATGAGCTGAGAGAGCAACTATGAAAGGAACAAGAGTTGTACAAACAAGAGAGAGAAGTGCAATAATAGTAGATACAATAGGGGGTGCATCATGTGAAAATAGATGCAACAACACCCGTACAAGTAGTTGATTCATATGAGCAACTGGAATCAGGTGAACAGGGTGAGCCATTGTAGGGGAAAGACTTGGCTCATGAGATAGAACATGCACTTCAATAGTTGGATGTAGACATGGAGCAGTAGGAGTTGGAATAGGACACCAACCTCATGCGTCACCACAAAGAGGTCGACTCACTTGCTTAAATGCAACTAGAAGAAGTGCAAGTCTCAGATGACCAAGGAGGCATTGAGATCCTTATTGATCAGTCAGAAGAAGAGATGCACAACATATCATTTGATGAATCCCAACATAGAGTTGTACAGACTCATAGAGTGTCAACTCTGGAGGATCAACATCCCCTGTGTAAGTTGAAGAACGAGTGATTGTTACTAATGTGCGCAAGAATCCATCTGCTTTAGCTGATGCAACTAGAGTGTATGCCAAAGCCACTAGCTCAAGTGTTTGTTCTCTTATAGCTGGTAATGAGTGAATGGCAAAGGAAATACAGGTGGCCAACCAAGGAGGAGACTTGGTGTCAATGTCCACGCAAGTTGAATTGAAGAAGGCAATACTAGATGAAGTATTTTCCCTTAACACAGTCATGTGAGCATTGTACTCCAAGTTTGGTACTATGCACAAGGAGGTCATCCATCTCAACGGATGGTAGCAACGATGTGTTAGGAGAGCACACATCTTGACAAAAATACATGATGATGTTGATGACATGAAAACATGGATGATGAAGTACAAGGGAGCCTCATTTCACTTGCCAAAGATGATGAGGCCGAATGCAATTGAGTTGAAAGCACATATCCAGAGTCAGATCCGGAACTATGATGACCTCCCGCAGCTCATCATTAGCATATAGGTTTCCCATGCATGAGTATTCAAGAGCATGGATGTTGTGGTGTGCACACATGCGATCCCATCGCTTGGGACTCTCACGTAGGCGAAGACCAAGAAGCAAGTCCGACTAGAGCTTGACTCGTACTTCAACAAGTTGATGTGCATCACCAGCAGCCTAGACTTTCCTATCAGTGAAGACATCATGCACAAGTATGTTGCTGGTCTGGCCACATTGAAAACAATGATGTGCATGCTTTCAAACGTGTTGGACAGAGGAGCTCGATCAATGTACTTGGATGCTATGGAGGCGAAGGTCAGGTTTCATATGGATGTCACCGTGGAACACATGGACACTATCAGAGACAAAAAAACTTGGCATCAATATTTTATTGTTGATGAGCATAAGGATCTTTAGCATTTGGACTTCTATAGTTGTCTAATTCAGAGTGATGTCTAGTTTGTCTTGCTTAGTCCATTGTGTTCACATGGGTACATGTGCATTGTAATGTTGAGTCATGTCAAGTGTAAGTCAAGTGTCAACAGTGAATGTAATAGGCATAGAGTAGGTGAAGAGTCACGGGGGTAGTTGAACAGTCACTAAGGGGAATGTCAAAGGCCACCCCACCCTTTGCTATAAATAGTACCTCATAACTCATTGTATGGGTTTTTGTTATCCAAGATTCTGTTAAGACTATCTTGAAGAAAGCTTGGATAGTATTGTAATGCACCTTGGCTTCTCCACTGCATAGAGATAGTGCATCTCTTTGAAGGAGCAGGCAGATGTGGCTGTAATGCTTCACTGTTGGGGCTAGCAGATTTACATGGATGTATCATATGATTTGGACTTACACATATTTATATTATAAGAGCCATCACATTTTCATGCAGATGTTGTTTAACTTATGTAGTTGGAATTCTACGGTTGCATAGCAATATATGTTGTTTAACTTACGTATTTGTGTATAAACTACTTCGTATGCAATTATATGAATCTTGTTGTAGACGTGCTATTGATTTAACCATCACTTTGGATTTTTGACTGATCTTCTATCCAACTTTTGATGCATCTTTGCTAGTGTCTTCCCTTTTCAGTTGATTACTACTACAGGTTGCTAAGGCGAACACTCAACTCCACCCCATGTGTTCGAACCTCTCATTCACCTTCCTTCACTCACTTTAATAGTCACACCCTTGCTACTGATAGAGTTATCTTACTTGCCTTTGTGCAACATCACGGTCAAGGCATTACCTTACGACCCACTACTAGGACTCCTACACCAAACGGTCTCAGGTGTAATTAGGACTTCTTATCGAGGATATCCCCTTGACATGTTGGCGGGTCTAGCATCATCAACAATTCCCTTGCTTCCTGGCTCACTCTTTTCTTGTTCTTTACATCTGAATACCTACAAGAGAGATCATAATATAATACAAGGTGAAAGAGCATACATGTCATATATTAAACATAAACTACTTCAGATATCAAGGAGTATTAACCTAAATGCATAAACATTTACACATTTATGAAAAGTGAACATCAGATGTATATATTAATAAACTAAAAAGGGAAGCATACAACCAATGCTTTGATGTTGGAGACCTACTTTTGGTGGATGTCCTGGTCCAAGCCAAGACTCTTAAAGCATTCCTTCTCCTAGTTATATGGGTAGAATTTGGGCATAATCTCAACATAGTAATGTAGACAATCAATGACCAACCATTTGGGGATGGTAGGGAGTTGATTTATAAGAAAGGAGAGGGAGTGATGCATCCACAAAAGAGGGAGGAAGGTACACATCCCAAGGGGAAGGCCCATAATTATAAGATTAAGAGCTACAAATGGGAGAGCTTGACCATATCTACAACAACGAATATCCAACTCATTGTTCTTGAAGTTTCTAGCATACGAAGCTTCTCCCCCATTTTGGAAAAACCTACCAGAATAGGTTTAGTGCATGTTCTCATATCAAAACCTGCATTGGAAATGCTAGGGGTAAAGCAGTGAAACCTACCATCAACATGGGTAGGGAGTGGATAAAAGGGAACTGGCCCTAAAAATTAGGTTTTTAGCTAAGCTTCTTCAGAATTGAGTCTGGGAAGATTTCCTTTGGTTTTTCAGGGATGTTTTTGTTTGTGTATCATGATGGATATACTTCACAGTTGTCAATAGTTTGGCACTTTGGGATATGGAACAAGAAGTTAATAGGAGGTGTGACAAAATACTATGTAACATATGCCCCCTAAAGCATGAAGGCAGAATAGGGAGTGATGGATGAGATTATTTACAAGACAAGGGAAGGACTAGAACAACACTGTTAGGAGACTTGCAAATCAAGAATATACATATACATATACGTTTCTGATATATCTGATAAACATACCCAGTTATACATGAATATGCATTTATTGATACATGAATCCACAGTATGTACATAACCATTCGAATAGAAGGGATCATGTGTATGTATCCATGGTATGGTCATAGCTAATCGAATAAAGAGGACCATATATATGGACCCATGATATGGTTGCAACCATTCGTACAGAGAAAAAAATGTGTACAATCACGAATAACTCATACCTCCACGTAACCTGGATTTTATCAGACATAATCGAGGTTCTTGTGCTCCGTATCGACCCGGTCAATGTATGAATTCTAACATGTGAATAGATGTGTCAAAGTCAAATATGATAGAAAATCACCTAATTACCGTTCAATGATTTAAACCATTAACAAGCACAAGAGAAACCACCAATAATGACAATGGATCTAAAGGTACAATCAACACAATCCACAAATGTGAATAAAGAAGTTAATGTTGAACACCCGTGGAATCATCTAATCGAAGGTCAATGATGTAAACCTATCTTAGAATGCAAATAACTTACCATTACGGCATGCAAGATCTAAGGTACTAGAAGGGAGTTTCTAGATCATCTTCCTGGATAATGAGTTGAATTCGATAGGAAGTTATATGTCGAAGGAGGGCCATGATGAATCCCACATCATCGAATCGAAACAAAGGATGTGGTAGAGTAGATAAGTTTGATCCAAGATTGTGGAAGAAAGTCAAACAATGTATAAGTAGTAAAGAATTGCAGATAAGACTTTTCTTGAACATATCATTGACACGACTCTAGAGTTTTGTAGAATTTTGACTCAACATAAGATCACAGGTTTTGATGATGAGGTGGTATAATCAGATGAGAGGAAAAATGGATTTCCCAAACCTAGGAAGGCAAGTGAATAAGTGAGGATGTCCCAAACCTAACATGAGCAACAAATGAGTGTCGTGTTCAAGAACGACATGATGCCTTTACCAAATACAAGAGATGATCGCTTTCACCTTTTCCCTCACCATTTCTAGTGAGTACCTCTTGATGTTTACACAATATTGAAGAGGATAGCATATGCTTGTCATGTAAGTTCATCCTTTAGATAAATCCATCCTAGTAAGTTTAAGGAGTCTTAGGAAGGAGAAACTTAGTCTCATCATGGTGACAAGTATTGCATCGTTTAAGTTTTATGAGTCCGATAGAGGGTTGGCTAATAATACCACTCATTATACATGTTCCTTAGGCAAGGGTAGAACAACCAAGTGAAAGCATATGATCGTCCAAAGAGACGGTGATGATGGAATGAAAAAACCAAGGTTCATTTGGGAAAATAAGCTGATAAAGATGGCAATCACGAGAGGTAAAGTGGGAATGGTTTCATTTTTACACAAGCTTGAAACATGGAAAACTATGGTTGAGGATACTTGAAGATGGTTTCATTTTTTCACAAGCTTAAAATAGAAACAAGTTATGCTTAGGTTTGGTTTCATTTTTACACAAGCTTAAAACAAACATAAACTATGTGTGAGATAGGTTTGCATGCCCCCAACATAATGACCCAATTCGAGGTACATGCCCCCATATTTCGGGTGAAAGTACCCTAGGGCTTTGGGTTAGAACCCCAACAGAGCAGAAGCAAACTACAACAAGAAATACTCATACAACTTAGGCAAGATGCTTATATTATCAAACTACGTAAGAGTGACCGAACTCATATTTCCTTTGTTCGAGTAGGTCCCATAGGGTTCAGACCCTCTGCAACTCTCGATGTTCTTCAAACCTAAAAATCATTCAATTCGAACATACATAGCAATATAGAAGTAAAGCATATTCACGAAATTGACTTTATTATCATATAAACAAATGATTGATTATACATAAAAACGACATTCATATATGAATTAAAACATAATTTGATGCATAAACATAGTTAATTTCGGAAACAAGACAACATTTCTTTTATTGCAATAAGATATAAATAACATGGAGAGAATTCACTTGAGTCTTTCTCTGGCTCCAAGCGGAACTGTCCTCTAGATTCATACTATCCCAGCCTTCAACAATCTTCCTCCATCACCAACACCATGATATCTCAAGTAAAAGGAAGGATATCTATAATCAAGGAAACAAGGGTTTCCTGAAGCTTGGGGAAGTGCATGAGGCACAGGGATTGATCAGAATCAATCAGGGATAATCTCAGTATAATAACTCTATCTCTTCTCCCCCTTAAGGCTTTCCCATAGAGGTCTATTTATACCTCTCCCAATTAGTTTTTTAGTTGGGAAACAATTGGGCCATAGGCAATAAGAGGTAATCAACTGGTAAAACCTATGAACTCCACCCAAAATTAAGGAAATTTAATATTTTAAGTGTTTTAATACATATACATGGATTGGGTATTAACTGACCCACATGTACACGCTTTTAGCTCAGGGAAAAGTAGTGTACAAGGAATAAAACACTATTTTTTTTTTTTTTTTTATATTTGGACCAAGTCTGGAAGGAGGGGTTTCCCTAGGCTATAAACAAAGCAGCATGTATACCGAGAGTGGTAAATGGTGCTATAACATATGCCCCCTAATATATGAGGTTAGAGGGGGTACATGATGGCCGAAATGTATTAAGTGTATGGAAAGAATCATGCCCAGACTAAGAAGGACTTCACCAAAATTCAGCCTACCAAGCCATCAAAAGAGATCAGAAAGACACTGCTATTTGAGGTGGGCATATGTTATGAAACCAGCTCAAGAAAAGATAGAAAAGATAGATCAACGACTTAGAATTCAGCCTCTTCGAGGGGGCAACCTCCTTTACATTACATAAATGAACAATTCTTCGATGATACAAATGAAAAGACCTCCTTTCTATATATAGGAGTCTAAGGGGTCATTATATAATCAGAGCCTACATAACAATAATAATTGAAGGGCACAATAATAACAATAGTGGGCTTCTATGGGGCACAATAGTAACAATATGGGCACTACATGGGTACATCAATATAATAAGTGGGTTGTACTAAAAAAAATAAGGGGTTACACTAGTCGTATAGGGGACTAACATGCCCCTCTCCTTCAAAAAGTGTTGTCCTCAATGCTTGAGTAGTTCTTGATGCTTTTGTATAAAATTCCTGTCCTCCCATGTTGAATCTTCAACGGGTAAGTTCTTCCACTTGATGAGCTACTCTGAAATTGATCGATTTCGTCGCTGTCAGGGTCTTGTTTGTGTGACTGCTCCAAGTTCCAATATGATTTTTCCTTCCTCTTCAATTTTTGGCAATATTGTTTAAATTGGGACCTTTTGCAACTTTTGAATAAGTGGCCATACTTCTTCGTCCTTCTTCCATTCATCCCTTGCTTCGTTTATCCAACATATAAATGCATAAAACAAACAAACAATATAGCAATAACATGAATTAAGATTATTAATATAGTAATAACATGAATTAAAATTATTAATATAGTAATAACATGAAATAAATAATGATAATGATAATTATAATAGCGTTACGAAATTGACTTACAGAATAGGTTAACATAAAACATAAAACAAACAAACAATATAGTAATAACATGAATTGAAATTATTAATATATTCATAACATGAATTAAATAATGATAATTATTAGTGTAATAGTGTTACAAAATAGTAAAACATAAAACAAACAAACTATATAGTAATAACATGAATTGAATAGTGATAATTATTAGTCTAATAGTGTTACAAAATAGTAAAACATAAAAAAAAACAAACTATATAGGAATAACATGAATTTAATAATGTTAATGATTAGTATAATATTGCTACAAGATAGTGAAACATAAAACATAACACAAGCAAACAATATGGTAATAACATGTATTAAAATTATTAATATAGTAAGAACGTGAATTAAATAATTATAATGATTAGTATTATAGTGTTACAATATAGTAAAACATAAAATATAAAAAAAACAATGAATATAGTAATAACATGAGTTAAATAATGATAATGATTAGTATAATAGTGTTACAAAATAGTGTTGCAATATAGTAAAACATAAAACATAAAACAAACAAACAACACAGTAATATCATGAATTAAATAATGATAATGATCAGTATAAT
>APFE031304334.1:0-11465 GCA_000404065.3 Pinus taeda | reverse complement strand
GTGGGCTTCTATGGGGCACAATTAGTAAACAATATGGGCACTACATGGGTACATCAATATAATAAGTGGGTTGTACTAATAACAATAAGGGGTTACACTAGTAGTATAGGGGCCTAACAGCATACCCATGCTCAGAGAAAGTAAAGCATGTTTTCATATGAAGTAAACGTAGATCCAATATGTATACTAGTATAAAGGAACTAAAAGTACATAATGGATCATCTGATCGTGATCGAAAAAGTACATGTTTGAATATCACATATAAGAAGACGATTAATGATGCTGAAGGATGAAGGTGATCACTGATGTCAAAAACTGATCCCAGTTGTACCAAATGAACATGATGGAATAAAATTATTCTACATCACAACTCGGATGCTAGCATATAATATTCCGTTGTGAAGAACTGCAACATATAAGGGGGATGGTGTCAACTAGCATCAACAAGAGCAACTGATAAGTGAACCAAAACATGCTGATGCAACCTGAGGCCTTCACCGACCGTTGTGGTACATTTATACACAATGGGAATGAATTATTTGAGGTCGACCACATGAGAAATTGTTTGATTACTGGTCATTGATGTATACCGTTAACAAATGCGAGACTACTCACCGATAATGATAATGAGAGTCAAGGTACCCAATACAAGATAACAAGTGCGAATGAATGAGTTGAAGTTGAACACTTGAAAGAATCTATCAATAAAGATAAAATTATGGTTTTCCACTATCGATATTGAAGGAATCTACCATTGATGACTGCAAACGCTAAGGTGCTACCAAATGGACTCTAAATATTTTTCCCAGAGCAAATGAGCTATAGTCGATAGGAAAAGATCCGCTAGAAGGAAGGAATTAAGGCATCCTTCATCAATCTATCACGAGTGTAACCCATAGGCCAATAATGTGGAAGGAATCAGACGAAAGAGATGTAGTAACCCAACCAAAGCATGTTTTTGGGGTACACAAGATGTAGATAGTGCATGATAGAAACCCTCTGAACCAACCAATAATGAAAGTTGACATAGAGGTGAGGAATCCACCAATAGGGTCAAATGGAAACCAAGGCACTACACGAATCCCAATGTGTGATAACGAAAGATGATTTTGAACACAAGGGAAACCACTCAGTCAAAGACCCATGATATTGATCGACGCTGAGCACAAGGTGACCTATCAATAAAGAAAATAGGGCCAGGGTGCAGCTCTAGATCTGCCCTCAAAGCAATTTGTCATAGTTGATAAGGACAAGACCCGCTAGCAAGAAGTCAATGTAGACCTTCTCAAACCGGCACGAGAAAAGGACCAATATAACTGATGTGATCGCAAACATGAAACTGACAACCAGGGATGTTCGACTGAAAAATAGGTCAAGAGACACCGCAGAGAGGCTGACTCAGGTTTACTTCCCTTGAACAAAATCACAATTCAATGATGATTATATGGTAGCATATGATAAATCTGTATAAGTTTGTCATGCAAGAGGCATAAGCAAACTCTCCATATGATTGGAAGAAGTAACCAATAAGAGGAGTACTGACTCAATAACAAGGTTAAGGCACTCCTAAGTCAAACTAAATCCCACCCCATTGGAGGAGAGACTTCCTTTTGAGTGCTTTGTTCAAGGGCGATACGACTGACTCTAGCTGCCAACAAAATATGGAAATGTTGTCCCATTCTTTCTCTTTTTTGGAATATATAATTTCTTGCCTTTTTATTTAAGATGGAAAAAGAATAAAAGAAAGCTATAGTACAGTGGAAAGAACGAGTGTCAGAGAAACAGATGCTCTAGTTCCTG
Organism: Pinus taeda; assembly: GCA_000404065.3. Taxonomy (NCBI): domain Eukaryota; kingdom Viridiplantae; phylum Streptophyta; class Pinopsida; order Pinales; family Pinaceae; genus Pinus; species Pinus taeda. The sequence goes on along the minus strand of APFE031304334.1, from coordinate 9,665 downwards.
GGAGGGGAACATTCCTATGCTTAATGCAGGGAGGCAAAACTAGTCAAGGACACTCAAAGGGACACTCTTTCCACGGGTAAATGGGTGCATCAAGTTGTAGAAGCTAAGTGATTGCATAGTTGACTTTGTAGAAGACATGGTCAAATAAGTGGCTAAAACACGAGTCCGAGTGAAGTGGGCTCAAGGCCAAAATGTGCAAATAGTCAAAATGCAATGCATCAGTACAACTCAACACAGAGGGGCCTCTAGGGTATAAGGCCAGCAATTAACATGGAAGAAAGGAGAATGTGTCTTAAATGCATCAGTCATGGTGGGACTAAAGAGGACTCCTGAGCCTACTCAGTATAGCAGCATGGGCAACCAATGTCAGCAAGGTTCTAACTAAGATTCCCCTGTAAAGGATGGATTACCTTTGCATAATGATTTAAAAGTCAGCGAGTGAAAATGGTTTGCTGACCAAGATATGATGCGGTCGACCCTATGGCTAATGTATCACTGAATGGAGGCTAGTATGCAAGATGCAGTGAAAAATGGTTTTCCCTAACCTGGATGCCAGTGAGAGAATGATACCTGCCATGATGGGTCAACAGCCATGGGACTGAAACAACATTTTGAAGAAGTCTCCAAAAATTTCCTGTAAAAACAACCCACTCTCGACAATCCAAGCCCATAGGTCAAAAAATCCATCAGACAAAAATCAATTTTTGAAAAAATATTTTGCAATTTTAAAGTTATATAATGAATTTTGGACTCACAGGTTTTTCATTTCTGTTTGGATCAAAGAGTTGTGGAGCAAAACTAAGAAAGCTTTCCTCTGAACAATTGGACTGTTCGAATCACCTCAAAGTCTCCAGGTAATCATTAAATCCTACTTGTAATGCTTTATGGTAGTTTTAAAAAGTTTTTTAAAAGTTTTGACTGTGGGAAACTATGCCCAAAAATTAAACTCTCCGAACACGTGGGTTGGATGTGAGTAACTTGCATATACGATGGCCCTACATGTGACTGTGTGTAAAGGGAACCCACATGTACGCGAGTTAAAGTTTTAACATATAAATTAATAGTTGAAACTTCAATTTTTTGTAGGATGACTATCACTTGGAGGGAAAGAGAGCATACCACCATAGATAATGAGTTAATGAATGATCAAAATGCATTGGATTCTCTAAGAGGCTGTGGCTTACTCAAATTCTTCAAAATGCCAAATATAAAAGCCAATGCGCGCTTGCTAGAACTTTTGATTCACTACTGGAGTGCAGAGGACGACGCTTTCATGATTGACGAGATGCCTCTATGGATTGATATCGAAGGTATCTATTTCATTATCAGTCTCTCCTGAAGAGGGGAGGTCATGCACTCGATAGGCAGGATGAGAGGTGGTCTTTCACTGGAAGACTATGTTCATATATATTGTCCTAGACATCTAGAGAAGATTGGGAGTCGAATTCCAATCAAACTTGTGGAAATTTTATCCCTGAGGATTTTTCTATTTACCATTATACGGGTAAATGGATCAACTTCCTTGCATCAGTCGTCACAAGTATCTATGAGCCTGGCAGTGAAATGTCTTACCACAGTATTTGACTAGTGCAAGCCTCTTTTGACTAACATGAAGAGTTAATTGACCTTTATAGAGAAGGGTCAAACGAATAATTCTGGACATGGAACCATCTTGTGTTCATTCTTCTTCGAGAAGCTACCTGGGAGACATACCAAAGTATCAGTGTCCATCAATAGCTCTAGAGATCCAGGAATGGGTAGATGGGCGGACCTAATGAAGCACCTTGGGGGTGGTGACGTGCCCAGAACGACCTTTGATGATGAGTTTTTCACCTGGTGGGATCAAAATATCATCGCGGTTGATGACTACCCATATGTCGACATGGATTTCTGAGGAGATCCAGACTTATTGTTACCACCAAATGCAGCATGGGGAGACATAGGTAACAATTTTAAGTTTTTTGTGATTTTTCTAATTTTTTTTGGATTTTTTAATATGAAATGAACTTAAAAAACATATTTTTGGTGAGACAAAATAAAATGACCATGTTCTAGATGTGGGTCCAGTGAGACCTGATGGATTTTTGAGGCACACACATTGTGGAAGAGGGGTTGAAGAGACGATAGCTGAGACAGAGAGAGTCCTTTATGCTGTTTAGAGAAACTTGGTGAGACTAACTCACCAGGTACCTATGATAGTTGTAGAGGATCTTCCTAAGGAGATGCAGTGCCATGTGGTAGGCGTATCACGAGACTGGGTCCGGATACTTCGGTGTGTAGCCAACACTGTGGTTAACTTTTTAACGACTCATTGTGATTGGACATGATTATGGGCACAAGCCCAAAATTTGAGGGCATCCTGTCCCAATTTTTTATATTATTTTTGAACACTCCATCTATATACAAGTGCTTTTATGATATATATATACACATTCGATTTGATGTTATTTAATTTTATGAATGATTAATGTGCCAATATAATGCTTGATTAACAATAGAATCTGCTAATGAATTCTCAGATCGTGGAATATGAACATATGTGATATAAATAAATGATCATTGCAACACTTTCACTCTAAAAAATTGGCGATATAAATAAGGTTCATGACCTCGAAAAGTGTTATTTAACTGCGACACCACCAGTTCTGAGTCTAGATAAACTACCAATGAATCAATCCCATAAGATATTGCTTCAGATAGTAAATTAAGAATGATAGTATATTCGGTAATATTATTCGAAGCAGGGCTAATACATACTCCCCTCAACACCATCAATTGGCTAGATGGATACTAAATCACCCAAGCTGTGGAAGCAAAATTCCGAGTGTGCCGACTTGCACCATCGGCGAATCTGAAATATATCGAATCATCCATCAATTCCTGCCAAAGCAGATAAAAAAAATATCGATATCACAAAATTCCAGACAGATATGTACAAAGATACAATATATATAAACAAGAAATTGCTCGGCCAAAGCCTAAGAAAAATACTTCTTAAGGTAGAGCCCATTTCTGGGCTTTGCCAACTTGTTCCCTTCAAAGTCAATTAATTCATAAGCCCCTTTTTCCAAAACACTCTTGAATATAAAGGGACCATACCACATAGATTTGAACTTGCCAGCCCCTAAGGAGTCTTTGTCTTGGTCACAGACTAAGACAAGGTCACCTTCAGAAAAAACCCGAGGATGGACAACTTTATCATATTGAGTTTTAATCCTCTTCTTATTGGCTTCGTTTATTATGGCTTCATATCTACACTGCTCATCAAGATGTTCCAAATGAACTAGGTGTTCTTTAAGACTAGATGTCTTCGAAAGAAGTTCTACATCTAGCTTAAGTGATGGAATTTCACATTCGATAGGGAATATAGATTCCAACCTGTAAACTAGTTGAAAAGGAGTAAAACCAGTGGTAATCTTAACTGATGTTCTGTATGCCCAAAGTGCCGGATACAACATGATGTGCCAATTGGATCAACTTTTATCAATTTTCCTTTGTAGGATTGTCTTAAGGGACTTATTCACGACTTCAACCTGCCCATTGGCATGAGGATAATATGGAGATGAATGCTCCTACTGAAAGCCCAACTTGAGTGCCAATTCAGTCATCAGTTGATTTTGGAAGTGACTGCCATGGTCAGTGACAATCTCTCTTGGGATACCAACTCGTGAAATAACTTGGTTGAAGAGAAACAAGGCTACTATCTCACTATTATTTTTGAAAGTAGGCATGGCCTCAACCCACTTCATAAAGTAGTCTACGACCACAATGATGTACTTGTGATTCCCTGCTGAAGGCAAATTACAAGCAATAAAATCAATGCCCCACCTCGTAAATGGACCGACAGTGATAACAAGAATGAGTGGAGCTGGATGCATGTGCATTTTCCGAGTATAAACTTGACAAGGATGGGAATTTTTGACTGCTTCAATACAATCTCTGAAAATTGAAGGCCAAAAGTAGCCTACTTGCAAAATTTTCTGGGTTGTTGCAAGCCCTGATAGATGACTGCCACAAGCTCCACTGTGGCAATCATTAAGTATTGACTCAACTTCTTCCAAAGTTAGGCAACGCCTAAGGATTGAGTCAAACCCTCTGTGATATAACGTATCACCAATAATAACATAGTTTTTGGCAAGGTCACGTAACTTTCGATGCTCATATTTGGAGAAAGCAGTTGGAAAATTCGAAGTCTAGAGATATATAATGATATCTTTGTACCAGGGATCCTGTGAAGAAATGAGGAATAAATGTTCGACGGGAAAATTTTCCTCATAAACAATAGCTTCCTCACAAGGTAGCTCTGAAATTAATTCCAAAAAAACTAATGACTTCTTAGATTTAGCAGAAAAGAATTTGAGATCGAACTCTTAAAAAATAACAATCCATCGATTATACTTGCCCCCAATCACTCGCCTCCTGAGGACAAACTGAAAATGATTGACAGCCGCTAAGACAAATGTTTTGTGAAGCAGAATGTAATGATGAAGCTACTGAACAACATGGACAGTCTCCAAGGCCAATTTATTGATGGGAGAATAGCGTAGCTCAGGTCCTACTAAGCCTCAACTCAAGTAGTAGATTACATGCTCCTTGAGAGCATCATCCTCCTGAACCAAAACCATACCGATGGTTGATTCTACCACAGTGAGATACAAAAGGAAATCTCTGACATAATCTAGTGGACTCAATAATGGAGTAGAGGTTAATGCTTTTCTCAAAGCATCAAAATATCATTGCGTGAAATCGTCCCATAAAAATGGAACTCCTTTATTAAAAAAACACATAAATCCTTTGGTAATATTGGCATAATTTTCTATAAATCTCCTCAAGAAATTTGCCTTTCCTTGGAGACTTTGAAGTTGATGAATGGAAGACAGGGGAGGCAACTAAATTATTGCTTCAACCGTGAAAGGATCAACTCAAATCCCTTCAGTCAATACAATGAATCCTAATAGCCGATAGGATGTGACCGCAAAAAAACACTTATTTGGATTCAACCAGATTTTATAAAAACGACATTTCTCAAAGACTAACTGAAGGTGCCTGGGATGATCAATTCTCTTGTGAGAATGTGCAGCTAAGTCATCCAAGTATGCTTCGATAACATGTTTGATGTCGTGGAAAGCATAAGACATGGCCCATTGAAAAGTAGGTCCAACATTTCTAAGGCCAAAAGGCATCTTTTTGTATGAAAACATTCCCCAAGGACAAATAAAGGTTGTCTTGTGCTAATCCTCTCGATGGATAGTAATTGATTGTAACCAAAGAATCCATCCATGAACAAAAGAATTTCATTACCCACACATTCATCAATAATTTGATCAATAAAAGGTGTGGAGTAATTGTCTTTTGGACAAGATTTATTTAAATCCCTAAAGTCAATACATACTCGGATCGTTCCTTGCTTCTTATCTACCGGGACTGGGTTGGAAACCCACTCAGTTAGAGGAACAAGGTATATGAAACCCACCTTAAGAAGCTTTTCAACTTCAACTTCAATAGCTTCTACTTTTCGAGGATTGACCGGTTGAAGTTTTTGACAAATAGGTTTGGCATTTTCGTATGTCTTGATCTCATGCCGGACTATAGATGGATCAATTCCAAGCATTTCCTCATAAGACCAAGTGAACATATCTCGAAAGTCTTTGAAGAGATCGGTGTAGGTTTGAACTTCTTTAGGGGAATAGTCAGCTCCAATGAAGACATTTTCAATTACGTTAGGATTCCTAGATATGTTCACATGTATAGTTCGTGAGATAATCAACATGTTACCTTCGGAAGAAAATTGTGCTGGAGCCAAAGGGTTTGAAACTGTATAAACATCACTAGTAGACAGATTGGACAAAATAGATTCAACTTCACGCAATGGAGGGAGAAAACATGAATGATGATGTAAATCATCCCATGTTCAATCCACACCCATCATTGCTTCCAAAATTGCTTCTTTAGATGGTAATATTGTATCCAAGAAATCTAGAGCTGAAGTAGAATCGAGGGTCCAAGCTGGAGCCACATCGCCATCTAAATCCTTTAGTGAAAAAGGAGTGGGATGGTTGTCTGCAAAGTTAACGATAGCTTGATAAGCGAGTTCAACTATAGACATGGGAAATGCCATTCCACCTACCTACCCTCCATCTAATGTGGTGGTAGATGAAGGTAAGGGCCAAGGGTCTAAAAATAATGAGTTCGAAAGCACTCTTTCTGAGGAGGTCCCCTTGAGGATGAAATTACGTTAATTCTAGTTGTAGGAGTAGGGAGGTTGAATATACCCATTAACAAAGAGTACATCCCAACTCCTAAATTCTCAATAGGTTGATGGGGATTGTCCACCAATGGTATGATAGAATTCAAACTTGCGTGAGAGCCATCACCTGGAGAATAATCTAACTAATCAACTCTAACAATCCTCTCCTCATGAGGAAAAAAAGGATGTGGAATAATGATGAAGCCATTGCATCCATCTCATAAATCCTAAGAGGAGGTTATAATATAGGTTCACATCGACGATTTCTACCTCAATATTCACTACCTTTCCCCCAACGCAGATAGGAAAGGCCTGGGATAATCTGTGCTGCCTATGAGAATGTCCATCAAATGCCATCAAGAGAGTCGATGAAGGAACAATTGAAGGTGATCCAATGGCATTCCAACATGACATAGACATCATGCATGTAGAAGCTCTCTCATCTATAATAGTCCGAAAAATATTGGTCTTTCGGTATGTGGACTTTATCTGGAAATCCATATGGTGAGGAAGTCTCTTTTTGACATTCAACATATCAAAAGTGAGCACTAAAGAATTCTTTGGGTCTACTGCACCAATTTCCGAAAGTAAAGCACTTCTCTGACCTTGGCATGACTAGAGTACTTCCAATGCTGACATAGCACAAGGACATTGAGCCAGATCTTCTACAATCAAGTAGTTCTAGGCTACCCTAGCATTAGGGTTAATAGTCGAGTGCTTTGCGGAGCCTTTCGGTATCCAAGGTATAGAATCAATAAAAGGCTGCTCAATATGAAGTGGTTCTATGGCTTTGGGAATATATTTAACCTTAGATGTTTCCAATTCATCATAATCGCGTGCTCGAGTAGCGATGTCGATATGAGAGCTCATCATATAAACATTTGATGAATTTTCCCCTTCTTGGTTGCCACTGTGGAGGTATTAGCATTAGAATTCACACGAGAAAGTAATTGTTGCCCTTGGGGAAGAGGGTTAGTCAGAACAACTTGGGACCCTTTCTGTACTAATAAGCATTGAGCGTCTTGCATCTTAGGGCAGAGATGAGTCAGATGATCTCCATTGCATAACTTGCATGGGAATTTTACCTTTTTCTTGGACTCTTTCCTACCCTCTCCGACATCATTGGCAGGTTTGTTTGCATTGCCTTTTCCTTCCTGGTTCTTCTTCTTACCTCATCCCTTCCTCTTCCCATAAGATTGTTAATTTCCTTTGGGGTTAGTGGTCTGGATGGCATTAATAAAGGTAGGTTGGGAATGTGTAGGTATAGACGATGTTGCCTAGGTAGAAGAAGCAGTCTATAGAGACAACTACTGTAATTGATTCAATAGGTTCACCGCATTAACATTAATCGATCCAACTATACCATCGGCATAGGGACCTGGTTTTGGTTTGGATAAATTGACCTTAGATCTAGGAGCATCAAGTAGAATTTTCTGAAGAACCGCAGACTGAGACTATATCAGTTCCAATTGTTGGGCTCTCAAGATGGCCTGCTCTTCTGTATAAACACCGGAGAGAGACACGTCCTTTGAGATCTCAAGTTGTAATGATTTGAGAAACCTTTTGAGAAGGAAATTAGGCAGGATTTCAGCTTTGATAATCCTTTTCCTCCTCCTCCATTCCTGGATGTGATCAGAAATCTGATTTGTGATGTCTTACTGAAAGTTAGCTAGAAGTTCAGTTTCGGCTTCATATCGGAAAGGCAACTGAAAATGATTCAAAAAGACATTAGCCAAATCAAAAGAAGAAGTATAGGTGCCCCATGGAAACTCTATATACAATTTGGTCACATTTCCAGTTAGAGTGCACTGAAATAACCTCAACCTGATCGAATCATCTATAAGGGAGTTGGATGAGCACCATAAGTGAAATGTGGTTACTTGGTCTCCCGGATCTTCACCACTCTTTGCTTCGAATTTTGGGATATCTGAGGGAAGTTTAGTTGTGACCATAGGAAAAGCTAGATTGTACCGAATTGGATCATTTGTCAATTTAGTTAAGTCTGGCAAGATCAGCGTGGCCAGAAAAGGGAGTGACGGTAGACCTTGGTAATTCCATCTAGTGTGGGTGGGGTTCCCAAAGGCCTAAAAATAATGAACTAAATTTTGAAAAACACTAGGTTGCCCAAAGTAACTTGCAGAGCCTACCAAACCAAAAGGTTCTCCTTGTGGTCTAGCAAAATTTGCAGTTTGACCAACTCTTGCCGAAAAGTCTCCGTAACCAATGAAGTTACCCGCTAATGAAGTGTTAAAAGGAGTTGATAGCTCCTGATAAGGATTCCATGCATTAGAAAAGGGTGAAAAATATTGAAAGGAATTAACAAAAGAATACAACACATTCCCTTATTGGCTGGAATAAAATTGATTCCCAACTCCTATCCCACTAACCACAGGGTTTGTCTAATTATAGAATGGGTTATTACCTTGAATTGTAAAGGAAAAAGGCATTGACCCTATTGTTGGATTGGAGTCTGGTATATGACCATTTCCAAATGGGAAACCCTAAAAAGAAGCTAATCCACTCATCATGGATGTGGAGGTGGTCGATGGTATGTTCAAAGGAACTGAAGGAATCCCATGAGACGACATTCCATAAGGGATAAATCCAAAATCGGATGTAGTAGCCTGAGAACTTCCACTCATTGACGGAATGGAAGTAGATCCAAATATAGCCGTGATCAGAGTAATAGAAGGGATGGAAATAGTTCCTCCTCCTTGTTACCGGGAATAGTGTCCACTCGGATGTTGCTATTCCCACTAAGACTAGTAGCTATCTTCGAAACAAACAAGTAAAGTCTACTTTCATTTTCCTTTATGAAAATAGATAAGAGTGGAACGAAGGAGACCAACCTTAGTCTTGTGCTTGATTTACTTGTTTGATTCCTCTCTTTCCTGATAGAGCTTCGATGCTTCTTCTTCATCTGCCTAGCTTAAAGAGCACCCGTGGAATCACAACAACATACTACTATCGAAGAATAAAGATCTATATTCATAAATAACACAGGACCAAATGTGTGCTAACCATATAAATGCATATATAAGTAAACATACAAGAATATGGAGGAAAGCTTGAATAGCTTTATTAAGATGAAAAGTAAAAAGAGGATTACAACCATATATTCTGACCCAGCATCATCCTCCAGCTAGAAAGCCCTTCTTCACCTCAAGTAAAGCTTAGATCACCAAACACTACGAATTACACCAGAAACCAACAACACTTCTCTATAAGATACAAAATTCCAGCCTCTGGATCTCTGTGATGAGGGATCCATATATAGATGATTATAGGGAGGTGAGTCATCTTATGGGGTCTTGATTAGTGTCCTCTCTCTGATAGTTCTTGCTTCCACTTGGAGAATGATGATCTCTTACTCATCCCTGGTCGAAAACAGAGAGGCAAGTGTCAAAGGGGAAGCTTC
>APFE031304325.1:247802-304436 GCA_000404065.3 Pinus taeda | reverse complement strand
CGTACTTCTTTATTTTCATCAAAATGAGAGCCATGCCATGGGTGTTTGCCATCAAGTACAACATCTGAAATCATACCAGAACCATAATGCCAACATGGTACACCAGGATTGATATCTATTTCACCGGGTTGGGCTTCACTAAAAGTGAAACATATGGAACCTTTATCATATTGTGGTTGAAGGTAAATTGTTGATTATTATATTATATGTTGATGATTTGATTCTCACAGGTGATGAGAAGTTCATTAAATCTTGCCAAGAGGATCTTGTAAGAGAGTTTGAGATTAAGGACTTGGGGCTTATGCATTTCTTTTCTTGGTATGGAGGTATGGCAAGGAGATGAGGAATTGTTTCTCTCTCAGGGAAAGTATGCCAACGAGATACTAAAGAAGTTCCACAGGGAGGGAAGAAAACACATGGAGACTCCTTTAGCTGGTAACTGGAGGAAGGAGGATGCTACTTCAGGTGAAGTAGTGGAGGCTACTATTTATAAACAACTTGTGAGTTCACTTATGTATTTGGTGAACACACAACCAGACATGTGTTATGCAGTTAATTAGCTTAGTCAAGCCATGGTTAAGCCAACCAAACTGTATTGGAAGGTAGCTAAACATGTGTTGAGATACCTCAGAGGCACCACTCAATTTGGTCTTTGGTACAGATGGATAGAGGGAGTGAAGCTTCAATCCTTCACCAATGCATATTGGGGAGGGAGTCCATCTGACAAAAAGAGCACATCAGGGGGAATCTTCTATATTGGATTAGCAGTAGTTTCTTGGTACATCATGAAGTAGAGATCATTTGCACTCAGTTCAACAGAAGCATAGTACATGGATGCTAGTCAAACAACTTGTGAGGCTATCGAGATGAGGAATATCCTTGTTGGGTTGTTTGGACAATAGATGGATCCAACAGTGACTTAATGTGACAATCAAAGTTGTATCAAACTCTTGAAAATCCATGTTTCCATGATTGGTCCAAGCATATTGACATATGGTATCACCATCTACGAGATTGTGTGCAAAGGAGAATCATGTTGCTAGAGTACATTCCTATAGAGGAGCAGGATGCAAATATTTTGACAAAGGCATTGTCAAGATGCAAATTTGAGTTTCACATAGGAAAATCCTAATTTAATTTGTCCTTGAATTAAATTAGGAATTAAATTGTTATTCTAGTATTATAGAAACTTGTAACAATTAACTAAGTTAAGTTGACTTATTTGGCTCAGTAAATTCGAGTTGGAAGTATATCTAGAGTAATGTAGAGTGATCCCTAAATTTTAGGGGCCCAAGTTGAGTTATTATTGAGTTGTAATTATTTAATTCAGTTTAATTGGGTTAAATTTAGTTAAATTAGTTCTAACTGTTGGAGGAACTAGTGAGAATTCAATTGAATTAAATTAGATTTAATTCATATGCAATGATCAATCAAATAATTGATAATTCACTCAAAAATAACTCATGCATGTCAGTTCAGAGGAAGACCCAGTTGAGATTAGAGTTTAGGGACAGTGCACTATCAGTTGTAAAATCATCTAAATTAAACCGATGGTGCATGCAATTAGAGGAAGACCTATGGATGGATTGCACAGTTATTAGTTAGGAAATTCCCAATTAAATATGGGCTAATTCCCAAGGGAAAAATGCAAGGACGTAGGGGCTTGGCAGATAGCAAATTTGGCTAAGTATTGGCTCGAGTTGGTTTGTGAAGCAGTGAGTGATATTGTACTTGTGCAGAGATTGTTCAGATTGAACAAGCATTGTATTTTCTTCTCATGTCTTATGGTTAATGCAATATATAGATAGCGTGGTGTTTAGCTGAGGCTTTCCTGAGATAGATTATTGTGTTATGTATGATTGAAATTCTTCCTTTGTTCTTCATGATTTCATCGATCAATTTTTTTTTTCCACTGATGAGTAGAGTATATTCAAGTCAAGTGTTTTAGCATATCACAATCTGTAGTTTGAATCTACATTAATAATCTACATAAAGTGGAAAAATCAATAACACATAATGCAAATTGGGGGAATTTTGAAAAATAAATATTTTTTGAACAAGAGGAAGAGACAATAAAAATAAATAAAGGGCAGAATTCCACATTAAAGGTGGAAGAGGTGATATAGGATAAGACCTAAAATAACCAAAAAATACATACCAAGCAAAATGATTTAGAAAGGTAGAGGAAGAGATGGATATGAGAAATTTATTGTTATACGTGTAGAACAAAAAAACGTAAGTAATTTGAGTGCCCATAAAGGGGACATGGACATAGAGGTGGGAAACATTAGTGCACATAAAGACTTAAAAAAAGGGTGTTTAATTGTAACAACAATGGAAAAAAATGAGAACTCAATGATGCAAAGATGTATGATAGCACCAAAGAGGAACAAATGGCTCTAAAGGAAGAGTTGTGACTAAGGAAGAAAATCTTGAGGACACAATGTAAAGATGGAGGTAAGTGTTGCAAAGTGATTATTAATAGTGGTAGCACAATGGATATGATAGCTATATACATTATCAAAGATTAAGTCTAGTGTGTTAAGAATCCACAATCAGACATGTTGTTTTCATTCGAATGAGACTACCCTTATTTTCTAAGGAATTGGGGAGCATGCAAATTATTATGTTTTTATCAATGTCAAGGAATATTGAACTATTACAAACAAATAAAACAACAAGTTATTTACTAGATGGAACATTATTGACAAGAAATATGGTGCATTATATGGATTTGATTTGAGAAATAAGTTTTTTGCATCAAGAAATGCAAAAAATAATTCCCAAGTGAGAACATGAAATTAAATAGAAATATTAGTGAGTTGTTGTTGAAAAGGTTGATTAGAGAGAGTATGAGCCTATAGACAATATCAACTTGATCAAACTTAAGAAAGGTGTATCACAAAGTACTTGGGATGTGTGCATACTTTTAAGGAATAAATACAATCATAATTCAATACTAATTGTATTGTCAAGAATGGATAACTTGAACAACATTCTAAGTAGTGTTAGATACTTTTAAAAGATAACTTGAAAGACCATATATCACTATATTTGAATGAGAGAGGAAGAGAAATGATAATTTGCATTTGAGATCAAGCATGGACTTTAATAATGTTTGATTATGTCATTTGTATTGAATAATTCATCTAATACTTATATTATGCCATCAACAAATGTCTTGATGCTCTAGATTGGTAAGTTTGTAGTCACTTACCTAAATGTTATTGTGATTTGCAACAGGAAAAAGATAGGCATTTACAATATTTAAGGATGCTCTATGCACCAAAAAACAAAGAGTATTTGCAATTTAATATGAAGGAATACAAATTCTTTAAACAAGACTTGATCTTTTTTTTCCAAAGAAAAAATTGTAATTTCATTATTATAAACAAAATTACATCTGCATGTGCCCATGGCACACTGAATAAAAACATAAAAAATCACTAAGTCCTCTAAATCTCTCTATCAGATTGAGAGATTGAAACATAACTGAAACAAAAAAATAAACTATAAGAATCTTGCAAAATCATGGCTATATACCAAAACACATGGTGATACATACTTCAAGTTTAACATATCTCATAGATTTCAAAAACTCAATAGAGTTATAAAAAAATGAAGGAGATCATCAGTTTTGAGTTGTCTCTGGAACATCCACCTAGAACCCTTCAATGAAAGGCTTGTGAAAGAAACATGTCGAGGTTCCATCTACTTGTTCACTGATTTTCCAGACTCCCAAAGACTATGAAGAACCTACTTTAGAGAGAAAATTTGCTTCCTTGTTGTGTTCCCTGTAAATATGGTGACGAATAATTTGATTAAAACATTTTTTAAGCATAAGAACCTCCTCGAGAATTGGAATCAGTGTGTGAGTGTGACAACACTGAAATCCATTAAACCAATTGATAATGATCATAGAAACACCAACAATAAGAAATTATAGAATATCCTTTTCAATGGAAAACAAAAGAAGGAGTTTGAGATTAAGAAGTTCTACAAAATTGTTTGTACCCCTCCCTAATCCACTTTGGAGCTTAAAAACGTGGTTTTCATGCAAATAGAGGAAAAAACCTCCTCCACAGGAACTTTGTCTGATGCAACTCCATCAAAGTATGACCATGGATAGGAATGATCAATCACTTCTATAGTATTGACTCATTAAACCTGAATGTTTTCTTCCATTGGAATAAGCTCAAAATTAACGCAAATTTTGGCCATCACACGCTTAGGGACTGAAGGTTGATTCTTGAAAATTTCGTGGTTCCTAGTTGTCCATATACCCCAGGAGACCATGGGGGGAGGTTTATAAGGTGATTTGGATTGATCTAATCCCAGCATGTTTTCCATGATTCCTGAATAGTAACCCCATCCCAATTTATGCTTCCTCCCAAATGGGCCTTTATCAGATTCTGGACAAATTACACAAGTGGGAAATTAATGAAATTATGGTATATGGTTTCCAACTCATTCATGCAAAGCGCACACCAACCCAGACCCTGTAAGCCTCGCTTGAGAAGGTGAGCCCAAGTTGGGGCCTTATTATCCATTAGGCACCACACGAAGAGGTGAGTTTTTGGAGGATACTTTAATTTCCAAAAGCGTCTCCACCACCATGCCAGCACATCGGGCTGCCTCGATCTATTAATGAAAGCATAGCCAAATTTTGGAGAATAGAATTCCCAAGGAGAGTGAACGCAACAAAGATAAGACTTATAATACTTAGGCTTCCTTGTGTCTAAACAAGGATTATGCATGGATCCATAAAAGTGAAAGAAATTTGGACTTGTTTATGACATGCAATGTGAGTGAGGTGAGGATTTCCATTGAAATTTGTTTCTTCCATAAAATATACTTACCTCTTCTCCTTTGGTATAATTAAACAAAAGAAGGGAGATAGCCATGTGGTGGCTAGTCCCTACCTTCAAATTAAGTTAAGTTTTTCTTATGTGAGTTAAGTGTTTTTTACTTATAAGTTTTGAAGTTAACTTTTTTATTCAATGAATTGAGTGTTACATTGGTTCAACCAACCTTTTCATTTTGTTTAGGTTAAAATAAATTAAAGGAAATGTTAATCAACATGTAGATTGGGATGTCTAGTCTTGTTACATCAGAAGCTACTACTTTTTTTCTTAATTTCTTTGTTTTTTTATTGCTAATAAACTAAATATTTGCTATAAGAATTGAACACAATACATCTATTTATATTGAAATAAAGTATATAAAAACATATTGGAAACCTTGTAATAACATATCAAACACACCAAGAAAGAAAAGACAAACACTATTTATATTTGCCATTCGTAATTGCTTTATCCAAGGGAGTTGATGATGTTTGAAGGCTCTATAGAGTTCAACAATTTTTCCACCTGTGTAAAATCCAAGTAGTATAATTTCATATTTGAGGAGAGAGAATATATTAATAATTTATATTACATATTTCATGTTCATTGTAAGGAAAAATTTAGGGGTATTCACAGGTGGGTTAATTTTCCATATTTTTCTAAAGAAAAGATTCACCGATTTCCATTTTTTCTAAAACTTATTCGCCCAAATTATATAATATAAAATCATTTTACCTTCGAAATCACAAACAAATTATAGAGACTACATATAAAGTCATTAGATATTTCAATATTTTTACAGGGATATCAACAAACATTTTTCATTTTGCATCTTAGGGACTAATGAGATTCACCAAGGTATCTAAACTTTAAGATAATTTTTTGTTCTTAAAATTTTCCCTAGATCATTATGCAACACAAATAGTTTTAAAAAATAAATACAACTACTTGATTATATATATGTATTAACAATTTGGAAAAGGAGATCAATGTGGCAATAAAGTGAGGTCGGATTCAAGTGCATATTTCTAAATAAAATAGGTTCATAACTGAAAAGTTATGTCATGTTTTCCACATATTAGGATAATTTGCATGCAATTTGTTATGTTTCAACTGCTCATGTCTTAATGACATAATGATTTCCATCATCTGGTAGAGAACATATCACATGTGGACTTCAATGGCTTTTTTTCTATAAATTTCTCAAAGAAAGTAGCCAAGCAAGGCAAGCAATGGTAATGGGATCAAATTGCTCCAAAAAAAATGTGAAACTAAAACGTCATGGTAGATACTCTTTCATTGAATTCTCTCTAAATCCCCATACATTTGTATTTCTTGTCCTATGTAAATACACCTTGAGATATTTCTTACCTTGTTTATGATTTTTCTATAGTCAATATCTAGTAGTTCTTAAGTAAATAATGAAATTCATACAACTTCCCCTAGTTGAAGTTTTAATAGTTTTAGAAAGGCCATTTGTATGCTTTCTAGTGAGTTTATATTTATTTTCAAGTTGTTGCTTCTACAAATATTAACACTTTGAGTATGATTATGTGTTTTCTTATTTTAACAATCTATATATTTTATCATAATTATGAGAAGTTGTTCCTGGGAAGTACTTCTGGTGTGATTATGTTTCTATTTCCAATATGATATTAACATGATAAAGGTACAATATTTTTTTCGGCTACTGGATTTTCATTTCCTCTACAATTTTTTACAGTTCTTTGCACTAGTTGTATTCTAGCATGTTTGTCTCTCATTGATCTTGATAGTTGGTTATTACATTTGACTGAAAAATCTTCTAATTATACAATAAAATTGGATAGCAATACATTGACCTTGTATGCAAAAAAATAAAATAACTATATTACCAAGATTTAGCTCCGTCTTAATTTTTCATGAGACACTCATTTAGGGAAAAAACAAAGACTCAAATTTCAATACACTTAATTATGTGCAAATCCAATATTTATACATATTTTCAGTACTAGTTTTTCTGCAAGTCATTGATATATTTATCAATGAAATCATAGAAAAACATTATTGATGTTGAAAGAGGCACAAATTCTACGAATAAACTCTTGCATCAACAACTCTCAAATGTCCTTTTACAACAAGCATGAGACTCAAGCAACCTCAACTAAGAACCTTCTTCATTTAGCACTAGGGGAGTACTAGTCCCACTTAATGAAATAGGTCTCATGGTCTCTTAGTGTCACAACTGCATATCTATATATAAAATTCTTTTGAGGAAAGTAAAATTGTGAACATATAGTCTTTGGCACCAAGCTAGTCAATCTTATTTCTTTAGATCTATTAATAATCATAGCTTTGAAATAGTGGTGGTTATGACATTTAATTGAATAATGTTTGTTATGGAGTATGATTGACATGTTTTATGGCTTGACCACAACCCTTCCTATTTAATGCAAAACATACATTTTATCTGAAATTAAAATGTTGTGGTTTTGATAAACATTAACAAATTGTTGAATTTTCAAGTTAAGGTCAAATGTTTTGGGTGTGGAGCCTAATTATCTTCTTGATTCAAAGGTCTTGTTTCATGAATTTCATCATACATCTAGCTATATTGTGCAGGTTTCCTTTTATGTGTGATTCCATTACTTTAAAGCTAGTTATCTAATCTTGTACACTCACATTTTCATAACTTGTTTCTTATCCACATATTCTTTAAATTGCTAGAGTTTGCAATTGTAAAACGTTATCCATTGAAAAGATAACAATAACCAACAATTGCAAGCTACCCCCCAATAAGAGTTTAATATGAAGAAAATATTAAGTACTAGATTTACGATGTTACCAAGATTTATCTTTGGATTTCACAATTTTTCATGAAACACCCATTTAGAAAAAATAAATTCAAGTTTCAATGCACCTAATTGTATGTAGAATCCACTTTTTTAGATCTATTACTAACCATAGCTTTGAATTAGTAACGTTTTTCTTTGCTTCAAAGGCTAACCTTTTTCAGAGTCAATAAAAGTGTTGTAGAAGATAAAATATGCAACTGAATATTTTTGTAGGATGGTGATTGTTTTGTAACAACTGATGCTAAAGGTTGTATTTTAGGTGAAGATGCCATTAGTATTAGAGGTTGTATTGTAGGTGAAGATGACATTGGTGCTTGAGGTTGTATTGTAGGTGAATATGTCCTTGGTGGTCGAATGGTTGGATTATGAACATAGGTGGAATGTGGACAATGGGTAGGCGATGACAACTCAAATGTTGGACACAAACTTTCTTCTTAGGATGCCGCTTTTCATTGAAACAAAAACATCCGAGAAACCACAACCCACTTGCATACAAAAAGGAGAAAGAAATGGGTGGCCAGTTGAAGCTATTAGGGTTTGGTCACCATTGTGAATAGGAATAAGAGAAGAAAGGAGGGACATTACTTGCTAGATGGGAGCTATTAGAGAGTGCACAAAGTTCACATATTGGAAGGTGAGAACAACTCATTTGATAGACACTTGGTAGACATAATAGGCACCTAGTGCATTCTTTTATAATTTGCATGGTGTCAACTACATTGTTTGTTAGTCTCAACTGCATTGCCTATAATTAATTCAATTGTGCCAATGTCGATTGCAATGCTTACAATTAAATGAATTAATATCTATGTCAAATGAGAAAATGATTTTTTTTAATTGATTTTAAATTTGAAAATAACGGCAATAAATTGTCATACATCAAGGTAAGATAGTAACATCACAATAATTTCTACCAATAAAAAATTAAATCCACCAAATTATAAATTAGAGATTATTTTATTTTATAAATAATAAGTTAATATCTAAATTTAACATAAATTTGAACATTTACAAAATTAATGAAAACTCAACATATTTTGACTACATTACCAAAATCTACAATCCCTGCTTTGGAAACAACTAATAAAATCTAGCTCAAAGCCCGTCAACTCCTTCTTATGCTCAATATAAATCTCAAATAATCTTTAATTATCTCAAATCTACACAAACCGTCTTAACTCAACTCAAAACTTCCTCAATTTTTGAGCCAAGAGGCTCATTCTACAGCCTAGTATGATGTGTAACCCTATAGGTCTGTCATCAAAGTTGAAATTTTTCTCATGCCGACCGAAATAATATTTTTAAAAAATCTAAAAAAATAAAAATAAATAACTATACCAAACATTTAAAACATTTCTGCTCATAAAAAGATTTGCAAATGGAGAAATTGAATCTCTCTCTACTCATATTAGATCCATATTTAAAATGGATCTATACTGGTAGATATTCCCAATATTCATATAAAGTCATTTCTCAATATATGTCCTTCTCTACGAATAATATATGTCCTATATAACCTTCAGTAAAGTTAGTCCTCTCCACTTACATGCAGAAAGTCTTGTGGTGGTAGACACTTTGTTTTTAAAGGCCCCATTCATTTTGTTTCGAATCTAAGTATCATTCACTAGAGAAGACACACCATAAGTAGTGAAGCAATAACAAATACAAAATTTCTATTTGATTTAGAGTTCTATTTTTAAAGATAAATTAAAATTGGTTCTTATTGAGTTGAGAGGTTCATTCTATAGCCTAGTATGATGTGTAATTCGTTTCATGTATTATCAAAGTTGAAAATTTACTCATGTCGACTAAACTAAAAATCTATAAAATCTATCAAAAATAAAAAATAACCATACAAAACATTTAAATAATATCTGCTCATAAAAAAAATTTACAAGTAAAGAAATTCGATTCCTGTTGACACATGTTAAATCTAAATTTAAAATAAATTTATGCAGGTTTACTTAATTAAATCCATAGAAATTGAATATTCTAATTGGATCTAATGGTTGGTCTAAGGGATTAATCAAAGGATATGGTTGGCACGTTCACTCATGAGACGATATTTCTAATCGAATTTTTGCAATAACCTCACCTTTTTTCGTTTTCTTCCTTTACTTTTAAAGGAGATTGGATTGGATTGGTCGCGTTGCCATGAACTCCAAAGAAGAATACACCCTGGTACTAGAGTGTGATGGATTTTTTAATATATAAAGTTCGAAACGTGCATTTCAAGTCCGATGGGTTCGTGATAACAATTTGGAAAAGTTAAAGAAAACGACGTGTGTAGATAATAACACGTTCGGGAATCGATGGACAAATTTTCTGTTTGCATGCGTATTTTATACATAATTGTAAAGTGAAATGTCGCCATCAAGTTGGGAATATTGTTCCCCTTTTCAACGCAACCAATTACCTTGGCATAGGTAGCGAAGGTGAAGTGGTTCACTAACATAACTACCAAGTTTCAAGTTGTTTGGAGTTAGTTGAATCAAGACAAATCACGACTATTGGGTTACCCGACCACTGGGTTAGGTTGGTTGAATGAAGAGAAAGTGAAGCATTTGGATTGTTAGTAAGTGAGCATCTTTGCTTGTCTTTTGTTATTTAAGTTGTTCAAATAAAAATGATAAAAGTGTTAATATTTAATAATAATTTTATTACATATTTAAAAAATAATAATTTCTTATAAATTTTATTATTAGAAGATTTTAAAATAAATGCTCGAATTTATTCCAAGTTTTTGAAATAAAAAAGTGGTGGAAAGAGTAGGTGTGGAATTCATTAATTTCAAAGGAAAATGAAAATGTTTGTATGCTTAAAGGTTAGGATAAGCAACAAACAATGAGATAAAGATATTAATAGTATATTAAGGAGGCATTTTAGCTCTGCAAACATAGATTACTATGTTAGAAGTAGTGGGAGATTCTACAATTGTATGTCATGTTCTCATTAAGGATTCATATTAATCATTAGGTTTATTTTAGCTCAAATCATTACCAAGATTAAAATCATGTTGAGTGTTCTCTAACCCATTAATTTCTATTATGTCAACTAAACCTTCAACAGTGAAGTGGATCATATAGGGAAGTTAGGGTCTCATAACCTCAAGGTGGAATTTTTGTGCACCAAGAAGGAGAAGAGCACTCCTAGCACAATATTATTCCATGGATACTAAAGAAAATGGATTGAGGGGTTGATGCGTGTCTCTCTTGCAACTTCATCAAATGGCCTTCATAGCATCAATACCCACACAAGTAAGAGTAATGACAATTCAAGGAAATTTGTGTCATAACGGCATTTCACGTGCATGTAGGTAGAGAGAGACTAATCCATCATATTGTTGTGGAGCTCAAGACCTTTACTCTTGCACCTCAAGCACTTTGGTTTTTATGGCAAGTTTTCCTTATTAGCCCAAAAAGGAGAGCCTTCCCAAGGAACTCTTCTTACCTCAATGTAGTTGTCCTACTCTTATAGAGACTACTACATCTTTCTAAGTGTTAAAAGCAACATTTAAAACAAAATGCTTGTAATTGTTTCACATAGTTAGAAGTTTCTCATATTCACAAATTCACTATTAATTCAATTTCAAATAAAAATAAGAATTTCATAATGTTTATTTTACCTCACAACTTTTTCATTTAAGGAAAATCAATCTATAAACCAAAATGCAAACCATATTATTCCATAATAAAATATAAGGGAAA
Source organism: Pinus taeda (assembly GCA_000404065.3). Classification (NCBI taxonomy): domain Eukaryota; kingdom Viridiplantae; phylum Streptophyta; class Pinopsida; order Pinales; family Pinaceae; genus Pinus; species Pinus taeda. Next base: position 293,051 of record APFE031304325.1, on the reverse strand, counting down.
GTCTTGAAACTTGACATGTAATATCAAGATGAAAAAATATAATCAAAGAAGAATAATACATATAGTTACAATAGAATTGTTTCTCGCTTGAATTTTTTTTTTTTGTAAATATGACTAATTCTATTATGGTACAAAAAGAGTACAGTGCCGGCATTACATTTGGGTTACATTTGCCGCCATGGGTCGGCATCTGGACAAGAAGACATTGAGTCTGAGCCTGTGCTCATTGAGCTATCCTCGGACCTCAGACAAGAGCTATAATAGTGTTCAAAACAGCAAAAGTTGACCCATCCTCGCCCTGCTAGCACAGAGGAGGATTTACAGACTCGGTTCTTATGCAAATTTAACTGAAATACAGACGCTATTTGACCATAACCATTACAGACGCTATTTGACATAACCATTACAGACTCACAGGCTAGAAGCCATGACATAAAGAAACATAACAGACTCAGAAGCATAACTGACGTGTACAAAAACTGACTCATACCAGCGACCCGCTGTCAAACCCCTGGACGTCCACGCGGCAAGCTTAGGTGTAAGGGCTGGGTGTCGCCTCCACTGATGGCGGGATGAATTTGCCATCTGGCTCCTCCACCACCGGGCAGCCTGAGAACTCTGAAGCGCTGGAGTCAGAATTCTGAAGTTCTGTGCCTCCACCGCTTGGGCCTGCAATGTTCCTCGCCATTTCACTCTCGGCCGCCATAGGCTGAGATTGCTGCTCACGGGTAGACAATGGTGGACGAGGAGCTGCTGGGTCGCCCGGCCAGTTATGGTGCTCGCATTTTTCAATGCGCACCGAGACGAAATAAACGGCGTTATCCAGAATGCATGTGTGCCTGAAACGAGTGGCAGAATGACCTCCGAACGGGCATGCCAAAGACCTCCCTCTGCCGCGCCCTCTTCCTCGTTGCTGTGGCGGGCGAGTGCCTTCTGAGGAGTCTGAGGATTGAGGTCCAGAGGCCAAAGATCTGGCTCTCGAACCCCCCCTTCTGCAGGCGCCCCTCTGTCGTTCTCTCGGCATATTGCACACACTACGTCGACAGAATTGCACTGGGGTAGCCTCGAAAGAGAGCCAACGCTATAATTCACCCAAGACTGAGTTCGGGCCGGCAAATGGATTGTGCCAAGACATAAAACAAGCCAGGCCCGACCAACTAACCAGGTGGAGCGAGCCAACCGGACCCTGCAAACGAAGCTGGGAGCCAGAGCATTCAGGGACGCTGCGATATGGGAGTTCGGACTCACCTTGTCCCACAAATCAACCAGGCCGCAACAGAATTTGACTGCAATGCTCAGGATGAAGCCTGGTTGCAGAGAACCAGAGCTTCGCCCGACTGCAAGATAAACCTCACGAAGCATCGAACCAGACCCTCTGCCAATTAAACCGGTTGCTGCGATGGAGGAGCTGCAGTTAAAGCTGGCCGGACGGCTTCGAGAGCCATCGGCCCAGGTGTCTTGAGGCGACGGCCACTTGGCTGTAAATGCCGCCGTCCTTGCCCATAAATGCCTAACTAACACCCGCATCCGGGAGTAGGAGGTCCTGAGTTGCCAGAGACATGCAATCATTTTGAAGTTGGTGGTCTATTGTATCATTGAGCTTACCTGAGTAGGGGGGGCCATCCAGATCAACTCCTTGATTGGCTAAGTGATCAGCAACCTTGTTGGCTTCTCTTTTTACATGCTGGAAGGTGATGCTGTTGGGGCCTCTGAGCCTAGCTTCCAGTGATTCTAATCTGCTAAGCAGTCTCCAACTGGAGGCTACTTTGGTTGCAGGAGTTCCAGATTGAATTCTTATGGTGGCGTTGATAAAAATCTGGGAGTCTCCCTCGACGATTAGCAGATAGAAACCGTGTTGTTCTGCTATACCTATACCTGTCCAAAGTCCTTCCAATTCAGCTGCATTGTTGGTGTCGTGCCCAATCGATCCAAAGAAGATGTGCTGAATGTCCCCTTTGTCATTGCAAATTGCTCCACCAAATCCCGCTGGTCCCGGATTCCCCTTTGCTGCTCCATCGAAATTTAGCTTGAAGGTATCCGAGGTCGGGGGTGACCAATGAATGGGGGAGACAGACTTGCGAGATGTCTGAGATGGGGTAGGGGAGAGACGGGAAACATGAATACCCCATGACTTCCATACGCTTATCTCGTGGGGAGAAGACGGCCAATCTGAATCCTGCCAGGTCTGGAGCATAAGGGTCTCTTGAATGCTTTGTTTGAATAGAGTCCAGAGGATGTCTGGGGGGTGTTTTTTACTATTGAAAACTCTATTGTTTCTTTCCTTCCAGATGGTCCAATAGAGAAAGCCAGGGATTAGAGACCATAGAGTGTTCAGAAGGGGGCTTTGATAAGGCATCTTGGGCCAAGTTCGTAAGAGATTAGCTATATCTGCATGGCAATTGCCTGATCTTTGAGTGCATCTATCGATGTTGTCCCAAAGAAATCTGGCAAGGGGACAATATTCCATCAGATGAAGGATGGTTTCTGAGTGAAGAGAACAGTTTGGGCATTGTGAGGGACCTATGAAACCTCTGCGTTGAAGGTTATCCCATGTTAGAATTCGTTTTTTGCTCAGGAGCCATAAGAAAGTGGAGATTTTGGGCCATATAGGAGATTGCCAGATGTTGCCCCATAACTGATCTTTGTCGTTGGTGTTTGGAGCATATCGGATATTATAAGACTCTTTAGTTGTGAAGACCCCTTTGATCGTGTGACCCCACCTTAATCTATCCTGTTTATCTGACTTTTTGATCTTCCGCAGTTTTAGCTCCTGTTCAATATCCTCATGAGATTCTCCCTGCCAGTTCTCCTGCCAGGTGTGCGCTGGTTTCCATTGTTGAAAATCTGTACCTTCAGTGGGCTGCCAAAACTGGGTGATGCTTTCCAGGTTGTTGCGCTGCATGTAATTTTGCCAGAGCGGTTTTAGAAAGATTGAAGCAAGCGGTGGGAGTTGCTGCCATGAGTCCTGCCAGAACCGCGCGGAGTTCCCTGCTCCAACTTCCCAGAAGCTGTTTTCTTGAATGAATGTGCTTTGAAGTCTGGCAGCATTCCAGATTAGTGATCCTGAGCTGCTAGGATTGAATCTTATTAGATCATCCCAATTACTTCCTGAGGCATATTTGGCTTGCCAGAGCTTCGCCCATGGGATGTGTGGTTTAACAAGCCAGCTCCACCATACCTTGGCGCCCATAGTGTTGTTGCTGTGGAGTGGGTCCCGGAGTCCCAGACCTCCTTTGGACTTTTTCTGGCACACCTCTGACCATTTTACTAAGGCCCATTTTTTATTTAGACCCGCTGATCCCCATAGAAAGTTTCGTTGGAGATTACGAATGCCTTTCAGGACCCATTTCGGAGCAGCAAGAATGGAGAAGAGATACAGAGGCATAGTTTGAAGCATAGATTTTATTAGGATCAAACGACTGGCTATGTTGAGAGTCCTGAACGTCCAGGAGGATAGTTTGGCTTCGAGCTTGTCTAGGAGCGATTTCCATGAAGATTGATTGAGAGCTGAGAGCATGAGAGGGGCACCAAGATATTTGGATGGAAGCGCTGCTGTGGAGAAGCCGAGGATGCGAGTTATGTTTCGCTGAGTTGAAGGAGGCGTGTTGAAGAAAAAGAGTTGTGATTTAGAGGCGTTTATGGATGTGCCAGAGGCATCTGAGAATAGATCAAGAAGAGCTTTGAAGGATTTGGCTTCAGCAGAGGAGGGGTGTCCAAACAGCATTGTGTCGTCTACAAATTGTTGATGAGAGGAAGGAGGTAGGCCATGGAGAGCAATACCTTTGATGGTTTTAGAGGCGATAGCATGATGAATAAGGCGACTGAGACCTTCCGCCATTAGGACAAAAAGGAAGGGGGAAAGGGGATCCCCTTGCCTGATACCTCTCGAGGGTTTGAAAGGCTTTGAGGGAGAGCCATTGAGAAGGATGGAGAAGCTGGGCAAGGAAATGAGGTTCATTATCCAGCGAGTCCAAGTGGGACAAAAGCCAAAGGCAATAAGCATATGCTGAATATATTCCCAACTGAGTTTATCAAAAGCTTTTGAAAGATCAAGCTTCATGATCATACCTGGCTTTCTGAGAATCTTCAAGGAGTGGATAACCTCATTGGAAAGTATGATACCGTCCATGATTTGGCGACCTTCAACATATCCAGTCTGCTCTGGAAGAATAAGAAGAGGCAAGAGGGGTTTGAGTCGATTGGCGTTGACTTTGGATATGAGCTTGTAAATGACATTGCATAGGGCAATGGGACGAAATTTGTCCGGCGTATGAGCTTCCTCCCCTTTGGGAACGAGCGCAATGAAGGTGGAGTTCAAGGAGGGGAGGAGCCAGTGCATGGTGCGGGATTCCTCTACCAGATCCCAGACTTCGCTACTTATTAGATCCCAAAATTCATGAAAAAAGTTAGCTGTGAATCCATCCGGGCCAGGAGCCTTACCGTCCTTGAGCTGCGCCATTGCATCCTCTACCTCTTGCTTGGAGACCGATTGAAGAAGGCTTTTATTGTGATCTTCTGTAATGAGCTTGGGAATATGCCTTGTAATCTGTAAAATGGCCTCCGTCCTGCTTCTTGTAGGCTCTTTGAGAATGTCTTGAAAGTGATCTCTGAGCTCTGTTTCCATGTCTTCATGCCTTTCAAGTTTCTCCCTCTGGCTGTTGTTGATGAAGGCAATATTATTGGTCATTCTTCGCTGGATAGTAGTGCGATGGAAGAATTTGGTATATTTTTCCCCTTCCTTAAGCCATTTTATTCTGGACTTTTGACGCCAGAGTATTTCCTCTTGCGATCTTCTTGCCTCTAGGGTTGTCCAAAGGTTTTGTTCTTGTTGGGCTAGTTCTTCTGTCCTCCCTTCTGTGATGATTATTTGTTGGAGAGCCTTCATGTCCTGTTCTAAATTTTTCCTTGACTCTGTGATGTTTCCAAAATGGTTTTTGTTCCAGGCCTTCAGCACTTGCTTAAGGTGCCTTAGTTTTTGCTGAAATTTGTACATTTTGGCACCTACAGGAGGGGCGAAGGTTTTCCAAGCGGTCTGGACTGTTTCCTTGAAGTTTGGGTGACTGGACCAGAAAGCTTCGTAGCGAAAAGGTCTATTGCATGGTTTCCCGGGTCTGGTCCATTGCAGCATGATGGGCCAGTGATCCGATCCCCCTTGAGTCAGGATGGAGGCTTGAAATTCGCCTCCCAGATGAATGGCACAGTCCGAGAGCAGAAATCGGTCAAGGCGAGAGGCAATGTGGTGTATCCCTCTGCGCTTGTTCGTCCAGGTGAAGGTTCCGTTTGAAGTTTTCACATCGATGAGTGAATTTGTGCTGATGAACTCCCTGAAGCTGGTGCTGTCATCTTCCAGTTTCCTGCGTCCTCCTGTTTTTTCTTCCAGGTGTGTGATTATGTTGAAATCACCCCCATTGATCCAGAGTGGATATCGCCTAGAGGAGTTCAAGTTTGTTAACGCCTCCAGCGCCTTTATTTTGAGTTGCGTATCTTGAGGAAAGTATGTATTTGTTAGATGACCGTGAATGTCCGTTCCAATGAGATGGAAAGTAGCTTGAATGAAATGCCGGGTTGCCTGGAAGTCTTGCACATGAAGGATCTGCGGATTCCAAGCTATGGATATTCCACCTGATGCTCCCATTGCATCAATAGAAATGGATTGGCTTCCGCTCCAAGTCTTGCTGAAGAGCTGCTCTATGGCTATGATGGAGCTCTTAGTTTCTTGAAGAAAGATTATTGCTGGTTTTTCAGACTGTATCATGCTTCTTAACATCCTGTGTTTTGCAGAGCTATTGAGCCCTCTCATATTCCAGGAGATGAGCTTCATGAGGAACTATGCGGTTGGGCCTTGTAGAACCTGGTTAATTTCGGGAATCTCCCTGATTCCATTAATTGTTCACCTAAGATGATGGTTCGCTGCAACTCTGTTTTGCGTCCCCGTTTCTTCATTTATTTTAAGATTTTCCTTCCATCCCAAGGGCTACCTGCCTGAACTCCTAGGCATTTTTTGTGCTGAGCTTTGTTTAATACTACCTCCAATCTGTCTATATCCCCAAGGTGTATGTTAGTGTAGGCTTTCTTCTTGCATGCCTCCTCCAATTTGAGGATGTCCAACCCATCCAGACTTACAGTTTCTATGTATTCCTCCATGTTGATGGGAACATTCAAGTGATCTGCCATTGTTTCTTCATGTAGACTGAGAGCTAGAGCGGCGTCTAGATCCATATCTGAGATCTGTGAATCTTTTTCTGTCATTGGCATTTTTTGCTTCGACTTTAGAGGAGCTCCTATTATCTCTGAGGCTGATAAGTGTAGAGGGTTTTTGTGGACTATGGCTTCATGCATGGGGGGCGGAGAGGCAAGAGAGTTTTTTTGCAGCTGAGGATCAAAGGGGTCCTCAGGAGTGAGGATCTGGAATCTGTTCGAGGTGTCAAGCTTCGAATGGCTGGAGGAGGGATCTTTCTGGGGTTTTGGAGAGGAGGGTGCAGCATTCGTCTTTTTGGCATGTCTTCGGCGCTAGGGGATTTTGACAAACCCATCGGAATCTTGGATGTTTCTCGCTTGAATTGATGTGTTTATTATTGCTCCAATACACAAATCTCATTCCCACTCTTGCTTCTAATCCAACTTCAAGGCTTACTAACAACTGAGCTCACCTCCTCACCATATAAGAAATCTCCTCAATCTCTTATCCCCTTAGCCCACCTCATGAACACAAAAACAAATAATATGGCTTCAATCACTCACCAAAGAAAAACTAAAAGATCTCCATGTTTTTCCTCTTTTGATCTCTACAAATCCCCCTTCTACAAAAATATCTACCACATATAATTTTTTTGTTTTCTTTATTTTAATCCACAAACTCTTTTCAATTGATGAATAAATAAGGCCAAATAAGGATCTTAACCGCCTTTTTAATGTCATATTGATTTCAAAACTCCAAAGTCTTCTTACATGATGGAGTTACTTTTCTAAGTTTTAGATAGCTCAACCACGTTATCATGTGGTGCATGTAATACCCACTCCCTTATTTTATTTCCCTATGATAGGTCGTTAACCTAGTAGTTGTGAGTTTTCTTGAGGTGATAGACTCTGATAATGTTATTATTATGTATGACATATGGGTATGCTAGCTATATACCCATATCCCGCACAAATACACTAGTATTTTATAGCTTTTTATACTAGATTATTAATTAATGGTTAAGCTTGATTAATGAATAAGATTTTATTAGCCCTAAGCTTGATTAATGATCAAGCTTATGACTATCCTTAATCTTGATTAATAATTAATTAATAACTTATATTTTATCATGATTACTTAATCATTTAGGATCCTTATAAATTTGTAGGTTTGATTGACATTTAAAATATATTATTATTTTATTCATTAATGAGGGGTAGTTGGGTGAATTGACCACCCAACATATTAATTAAGGGGTAGAGGGGTAAGTGGAGAGATGAAGGGGTTGTGGCTCGAGGATGGTGTCAGAGGAGCATTGAATGATGAGAGGAGATAAGGGGGATTTTCATGTAGTTGGGAGGGGGGTTAATTTTTTATTTTATTTTTTTTGTGGGGGGGGGAGGAGGTCATAGAGAAGTGGGGGAAGGGAGAGTCGAGAAAAAGGCGAGGTAACTTGGAAAGTGGAGTGGATTTTGGAGTTGGGAAGGTATTGGGTTGAGAACTTGAACACACTACAACTACAGTCTGAACTCGGGCTCAAGAAACTAGGTAAAATGTAGAGATTTTCTATGCCATGAAGTTAGATAGGTTGTTCTTAGTTAGCAAGGAGCCATATTTAGTCAAGTGACCCTAGGAGGAACAACCAAGCCATTTTAACTAGGTATTTTTCTTGTTAACTTTTATTACCATATTGTTTGAATTTCATATACTATCAAATACGATAATAAAAAATGTGGTTTGAAATGAATAAAAAAGAAATATATAATAATAATAAACAAAAAATGAATATTTTATTTTTTCGTTACTAGTAATTTTCTTTATCAAACTTGTAAATAAATCTTACATACATGTGCAAAACTTAATAACTTAATTTATTTATAATTCTACAATATCATATTTTTTATTTTATTTTTTACTTGGAATGAAAGAATGAGAACCTAGGAGTACTTCCCCACGTTTCATGGATGGTAAGCTAGGTGAACCATTGGCCTTGATTATGGAGCCTCGCCGCAAGGGAATCAAAGAGAGTCAAATCCGTGGTCAACAACAACTAGCAACAATATCAAAAGAACTTCACGTGTGGCTCTGCACAACTTGAGCTAACCCTTAGGGATAATTTTACAATATCATAGATAAACTTGTTGATGATAATTATGTATAAAAGTTTAACATATCATAATGTTGATATAAATTATTAATTCATAAACAGGAATTCCAATTATCTTTTAATGAACAAACATGTCATTCAAATACGTAATTACTTTAAAATTTTAGATATGAAATTTCAATGGGCATTTTAATAAAACCACATGTCTTGGTCACAATACAGAAACACACTTGGCCATATCTTTAATTGTTTCATTGTACTCAAGTTAGTGCATATACTTCTCTATCACATAGGTTATAATATATAAAATCAAAGGAGATTATTACCTCCTTTTATTTTTTTTATGCACATCTTAAAATTTGACACATTTGTTAGAGAGTGCTTTACCCTTCTTGGGATTCCCAGTGTTTTTGTTCCTACTTGATGGGAATACCTTTCAAACCTCTAGTATTTTTCATCTATAAATTAATGTTTAGTTATGTCCATATAAAGTTTCCTAAGTAAGCCATGTACCCTACATGACAAGGGTTTAAACAAATAGCATATTAGAGTATTGAATTATATATATATATATATATTTGAGGTGTATGACAACCTCTTCATTATCATCATTGTCTTTAGATATACATAACATGAATTAAAAGTGAGACAACTTCCTTGTTATTATTGTTGTCAAAGGTACACCAGCTTAGATCCATCTAACACTGGATCTATCATGTGCCGAGAGGGATCAAATCCCTCAAGGTGTAAACCTTCTTTTTGGAGTGTAGAATTGAGGAAAGGTTTTCACCTCGAGGGATTTGATCCCTCTCGGTGCATGATAGATCTAGTGTTAGATGGATCTAAGCTAGTTCCAGTTGATGGAAACATTGTCACATTTTTAGATTATCATTATTGTCTATATGTTTGAGATTAACTTCAAAATTCACACTATGTTTTCTTTGTTTGGCATGACCATATCATTCTCTTCTTTAATTTAGTCTTTGTTGTTTGCCTTCAATGGTTTGTACATCTTTGTTGTGTTATATTTTTATATGTGTACGTAATTGTCTATTAGTAATTAGTTGGTGATGAAGAAGGGAGACAATATTGTCAATAGATTGCATGAGGATTGATACTGCACATCTACTTCATTTAATTTTATGTATCACAATTTCTGACAACTAATTAATTCTCAATAGTGTCCCTCCAAGTATTACTAAATATACATTGAAGAGTAGTTTTAATAATTTATTGCGAAAAGTTTACTCTTGAAATAATTTTTTTCTTTGATAATATTTGAAATAATTTGTTTTCTTCAAGAATATTGTAATGATTTTTTATCTATAGTCTATTCAAAAAAGCTAAGAAATAATGTATTTTTTATTTATTTTTTTAATGAGTGGCTAGAATTATAAAATCTTTACATTATTTGTTTCTCCAAACAATTATCCTTCAAGAATATTTTGATGTGTTTTGAATTTTTATAAATATATCTTATCATCTTATAAATATTATGAATGCATTATTATATGCAATTATCTATATGTAATTTTAAATGTATGTAGTTGTCTATTAGTAGTTAGTTGGTGACGTAGAAGGGAGACGATCTTATCAAGAATTAATTTGCACTTTGCAGGAGGATTGATTCTGCACATCTATTTCATTTTAATTCTAGGTATCACAACTTTTGACAGCTAATTAATTCTTAATATTGTCCTTTTAGGTATTACTATATACCTTGAAAATATTTTTTCTTAATAATCTATGACGTCATGATTAACAACATCTAATGCATCTAATGCAAGCAATAAAATAAGATTAGAAAAAAACATATGCACTTAACTCAATGCATCTAATGCAAGAAATCAAATGAGATTAGAAATCAACATCTACACTTAAATCAATGAATCTGGTGAAAGAAATAAAATAGGATTAGAAATCCAAATCCACACTAAAATAAATGCATCTAGATCAAGAAATAAAAAAGGATTAGAAATCAACATCTACACTGAAATCAATGCATCTAGAGCAAGCAATCAAATAGGATTAGAAATCCACATCTACACTGAAATCAATACATCTAGTGCAAGCAATTGAATAGAATTCTAAAAAAACATCATCTAGATTGAAATCAATGCATCTAGTGTAAGCACTCAAATATAATTAGAAATCAACATCTACATTGAAATCAATGCATCTAGTGCAAGTAATCAAATAGGATTAGAAATCAACACCTACATTGAAATCAATGCATCTAGAGCAAGAGATTAAATAGGATTAGAAATAAAGATCTACACTGAAATCAATGCATCTATTGCAAACAATCAAATAGAAATAGAAATCAACATCTACACTGAAACCAATGCATTTAGTGTAAGCAATCACATAGGATTATAAATCATCATCTACACTAAAATCGATTCATCTTGTGCAAGAAATTTTCTTTTGTCTCTCTCCCCTCCATATATATCTATATCTCCCTTCATCTCTCCTTCTTTGTCTCTCTATCTCACCCCCCAAACGCACATTCTTTCTCTCCCCATATATATCTATCTCGTTGTCCCTCCCTCTCTCTATCTCTCTCTTCACCTCCCATCTATATCTCTATCTCTCTTTGCCTCTCCTTTGTCTCTCTATATCACCCCATAAGCATACACACTCTTTCTCCATATCTATATATCTCTCCCTCCCTCTTACTCTCCCTCTCCATCTCTCCCCCTTCTATTTCTCTTCCCTCTTGCTTTCCTCTCTCTCTCTCTCTCTCTCTCTCCATTTTTCTCTCTTTATTTCTTTCTTCTTACCTACCTCTCTCTCTCCCTCCCTCTCTCCTCTTTGTCATGTTGTCTCTCTCTTCATTCCTCTTTGTCACTTTCTCTCCCACCTCACTCTATCTCTCCACCCTCTCTCCCTTCGCCCTCCAACTTTGTCACTATCTCCCTCCATGTCTCCTCTCTCCTTCCCTACCCCTTTCTTCCATCTCTCCTTCTTTGTCTCTCTATCTCACCCCAAAACATACACACTCTCTCTCGACCTCTCCTTTGTCCCTCCCTCTCTCTCTCTTTCCACTTTTCTCTATATGTGTCTTTCCTCTTCACTCCCTCTCTCCCCCTCCAACTCCATCCCTCTGTCCCTCCCTCTCTCCTCCTCTCTCTCAAATCCTCTCTCTGGTCCTTCCCCTCTCTCCATTTCTCTCCTATCTCCCTCTCTCCCCCCATCTCTCTCTCTCTCTCTCTCTCTCTCTCTCTTTGCCCTCTAACCTTGTCACTATCTCTCTCTCTACGCTCTAACCTTGTCACTATCTCTCCCTCCTTTCTCTCTCTCCTTCTCTATCTGCCTTCCAACCTTATCAATATCTCTCCCCCTCCATACCTGTGTCTCCCCTTCTCTCTCTTACCCTTCTCTCCTTCTCTCACTCCTCTCCTTCTCTCTCTCTCTTCATTCCTCCTCTTCCCTCTCCTTTAATGTATCTCCTCCTCTCCCTTGTCACTCCCCCTATCTCTCCACCTCTATCATTGTATGTCTGCTTTCTTCCCTCCATCTATATCTAGAGTTAATATATATCATGATATATTATATTATAATATAACAAATTTAATATTATATTAAAAGTAATTTGCATTAATCCAATTATTAAATGTAATAATATTAATATTATAATATCAATATTAGATTTAATGATGTTTTTTACATGGAATGATAACAAAATTGATAATAAAACTACATCAAATTAATATTTTCAAATATTACAACTTTGATGTGGAAATATTTATGTCTTTAAATATTTTAATATATCCATAGGAATGGCTTTTCCTTTTAAAGATTTATTTTACAAATGTTTAGTTAAAAGAAATATTAAAATATTTTGGAGCAAGATTTTCAATTCTTTGTTTTGAATTAACCTTTTTCCTTTGATTTAAGAAATGACATTGCCTTTAGTAAAGAGTAAAAATGTATAAAATTTTACTTAATTTGGAATTTTAATGTGGTAAAAAAACTTGTTAAAGGTAAAATTATGATCCATTTAAATTCACTTATATGAATCATAAAAGAACTATTAAAAGCATGAGATAATTTACTATCCATTAAAATACATATTTATATTTTAATGATTAATCTTAGTCCATTAATAAAAATAAAAAAATTATATATAATTTAAGATTGGCCAACATTAGAAAAAAATATTTTTATTATTTTTTGAGGATGTGACATACTTACCCATCAGGGTCATATTGGGTTGTAGAATGCACCTCTCAACGCAATCACATAGGTCAAGGGTGTGGTATCCTCCTTTCTATCATCATTATTGTCAACATTACATAACATGTCAATTAATAGACGTCTTGGTATATGAATGTGCACTACCATTATCATGTAAATATGTCTATATATGAAGCCAATATGGGTATATTGACCAATATAATCAACAATATGAGTAATAACACTTTTTCATAGGATTAATCAATTAAGACATAAAATAACAATGCATGATATACATGAGTAACCAACTCGAATTATATAGCAACAACATATGTCTATCATTAATTTAAGTCTATGACTTCACATTACAATATCATCTTATTTATTTAGTCATATTGTCCATTAGAGAAATATTGAGGTTTAAATGGATCTCCTAGGGAAAATAATAAAATAATAGTGTTGAATTTTTAAATGAAAAGAATGAAATTATCCTTTTTATTGTATTTTTTACTTATCTCCTTATAGGCTTACTCAAGTTCATGTGTAGGCACCCACTAGATGTATAATTAATTTTTTTATCCAATAAGTACCTACTTTGCATACTTTTGAGTAGACCCACATGGAAATAAATTGAAAATACATGAAGAAAAACATGATTCTTTTAAGAAACATTTTTTTCATGTATTTTAAATTTGTTTCGGTTGGGTGTACTCAAAAGCATGCAAAATGGGTGCTTGTTGGACGTCGAATTAAATTTCACATCCCATGGGTGCCTACACTTGACATTTGAGTAAACTTATAAGGAAAGAAGCAAAAAATACATTTAAAAAAAATAGTTTCTTCTTCTCTCTCCAAAAATATTTACCTTTAGGGGTGGCATTATCATCTTGAATTGAATTGGTATCTTTAATGTTGATTTTGTTAGTACATCTTTTGTTTTGAGGCTCATTTTTTACTTCAAAATTCCACTAATAATGGCGTATTAGTGATATGAATTTATGAAGGGAATGAAATGAAATATATATTTAGAACCAAAACATGGAGATACAATGAAACTCGAATTCAATTAATAAATGGAAAATGTTGAAATTATATACATGCAGAATGAAAGAAAAGTAGCTCGAATGGTGGTAGCTTATCTCTGAGAAGAGATGTAAGTCTACATGCCTTCCTAAATTGTGTTACAATGAGGCTAGTAGGCCTTTATATTATGAAAAATAGATGAAAAACATTAAACATCCAAAAACCTAACCCTAGGAGATGAAGCGCCAAAGGCTTATGGGCCCCAATGGGGTAAGTTGGAATGTCAACTTCCCAGGGTCGTAACTTTGGTATATGATCTTCATCTGGTGTGCATGATATCTCGTTGGAAAATTCTATATGAGTAATATAATTATGACTGTTGATATATTTTATGATTGTGTTCGACTTGCTTCCCCAAAAAACAATTTTTAGGGCCTCAAAATGGCTCTAAATGTTTAGGACCTAAAAATAGCTAAAAATAGAAAACTACCAAAATAGGAAAATTGTGTTATGAGCTAGTGGAATAGGTGGTTAGCCACCAATATCCACCTAGATCAGTCCTCCCCCCTTAGGAATCAATGGTCTCCATTGCATTTAGGGCCTCCAGAATATGGGGAAATTTTTCTAAACTTGTTCCCTGGTGAGCCGCTTGCCTTGGTGCAAGAGTTTGCCTGCTTTGACAACTCAATACAGTTGAACACCTTGTTTCTGAGTGTTCTTAATATATGTGTCCATGATCTAATTAGTTGTGGCCTATTCATTGCAATTTGGCTTGAGCTCTATCGATGTCAAATTGTTTGTTGTTTATGATGTGTCCAATAATAGGGGAAAGTATGGGTGAAGGTAGTCCTCATTGAATACTAGGTGCATGCCCAGGAATGGGGGGATACTCGGCTCAAAATGGTTGCCACCCAAAACCTCAGTGATGTTGTAAGTTCCATAATAGAGTGGTTGAAGATTCGAATGGGTCCTAGTAAGGTGTTCCTTCTATAGATGCAACCAAACCTTGTCTCCCACTTGAAACTTATGTGGCAACTAGTATTCATCATGGGATTGTTTATACTTAGTATTGACATTTTGTAAGATATCATGGACCTGCCACTGGATTTGTTGAATTCATTCAATAAAATTGGTAGCTTTTTTAGTTTTGGATTAAACATGTGTAGGTTTTGACTGTATAGTTGCAAGGGGTGGTGCAACATCAATGGGACCTAATGGTTCAAATTTCAGGACTTGAAAGGGGCTATGGAAAACTGAGTGATGGAGAGCTCTATTTGAGTTATGCTAAAAATAAGGAGAATCTCATCCCATCTGCATGGATTCTTAGAGAAAATGTGCATGATCATCCTATTGATGACCTCCATGTGGTCCTCAATTTGGGGATGAAAGGTAGTTGATTTGGTGAGCTTGGTGTCTAGTAATAAACAGAGGCTCAACCAAAATGTGCTTAGGAAACTACTATCTTGATATGAGATGATGGTCTTTTCGACCCCAAAATGTAATCACACTCATTTGAAGAAGAGAATGGCAGTGGCTTTTGTTATGATACTCTTTTTGCAGGTAGTTAAGATGGCAATCTTAGAAAATCTATCAACAACCACAAACACATAGTCATTACCATGCTTGGTAGAAGGAAGGCTAGACATATAGTCCATTAAAATGGATTCCCAAGGCCGTTTATGAGCAGTAAAAGGGGTGCACAAGTGTTTCTTATTAATGGTTGGCTTCGAAATGATGCAACTGTGCAGGACCTGATACTTGCAAACATCCTATCAAAGTTTCAACCAATAAAAATACTTTTGCAAGACTTCCATGTTCTTCTCCACACCAAAGTTCCATGTTATCCAACTGTAATGTTCCTCCTATACCATCTTGGCATGCTTGCTTGAAGGAACACAAAGGTGTACTGAGTAGCACAACAGTGCATCTTGGAGGTCGAAGTATGAAACTTGTCCACCTACCATCAACATCTAGTATTGGGTAGTGAATTCTAAATCATTGTTGTATAGTTGTGGCCATCCATAGGTCTCATTCCCACACATTAGAGAAATTTTGAGGTCTAAAATGGGCCTCAAAAAAAATGTATAGCCAAAATAAACTTTTAAGAACCAATAGGATTTAAGATGATGATGTCAATCATGGGGGATGATTCACCATTTTTTGTGTAAAAAAGAAAAAATATTAACAGATAAAAACAACTTTTTCCACTTATATTTTCAACTTTTCTCCCTACTATTTTACTCAAATTTCAAGCGGGAGAACTTGTTGAATGCATAATTTAATTCATCATATAATAAGTACCCATGTTGCATACTTTCAATCGATCCCGCTACATGAAAAATGAGAAATACATGAAAAACGTGATTGCAATCATGTTGTTTTTTTTTTAATGTGTGATTTTTCATGTAACAAGGTCCATCAAAAGTATGCAACATGGGTAATCCTTGGATGATGAATTCAATTTTGCATCCAATGAGTGCTTCCACTTGAAATTTGAGCAAAACCGTAAGGAGGGAAGTTGAAAATACAAGTTGAGAAAGTAGTTTTTTTCTTTTTTCTCTCCGAAATTTGGTGATTTAATCTAATTTTATTTTATTATTTCCACTATTATTTTATGATATTCCTTAAGAGGCCCATTTTAGACCTCAAAATTTCTCTAATGAAGAGTTGATAATGGTGGTCAGTACCACAACTTGGGATCATCTTAGGCAATCTACGATATGTTCAGTGCTACCCTTCTTGTATTTAATGTTTAAATGAATTTTTTGTAGATATGTGGACCATTTCTGACAAAAATCGTCTTATAACTTCTCATATGTTTGCATAAATTGAAAAGGTTGATGATCTATGTGTATTATCATCTCCTTTTCAATAATGTAATGTTTCCATGGTCTGCAGGTGTAACATACCCCCTTATCGCCCATAACCCACAGTAAGGATAGAAGGAGGTAGTTACTATGATGATCCAAACTCCTTTGTCAATTTATGGAAATGGGGACTAAAATATTTTGACCTTTTTTGAACTCCTCAAAACTCAAAACTAATACCATGATTTCCTTTGTATCATCAAAAGCTTTCCGATATAAAATTTACCTCAATCTGAGTCTTGGATCAAAAGATATGGACACTTAAAGATTATCTTACTAGTTTCTCCCATATCATTATGACCTGCCACAAGGCACCCACATCGTCCCCATGTGGCATTCTACATTACTACCATGTCATGCCTCATGTGGCTACCCTCGTGGCTATTCCACATCACTATATACAAGCCCCTTTTCCCTTATAGGAATTACACACACACATACACACATATTTGTATTACAATATATGTGAACATCCCCTTGGTAAATATAGATAAACACATATATTAAAAATTCACACAGCATAAGACCACCATCAAGCGAAGCCCACTCTGCTATGTAATCACAGGAATTCCATTCTATGCCTCTATTTAAATCTTCTTGGGTTATGTAGAGGCATGTATATATACCTAAGCCTTTCCCCCTTGTTAATACATATATATAATTGTATGCCATATCAATAGAACTCCATCCAAATGGGCCTACATGTCATGTAACCCCAAGAATAAAATATTGGGAGTTTTCCCTATGCCTCCATTCGAAACCTCTGGGGTCAAACGAGTGGGACAAAACCCCTCATCCATTATTGGATGAATAAATTCTTGTCTCGCAACATAAATCTTAAACTTTTTTTCAATGGTCCCTTTCCAAAATGTTGAGGTGATGTCAGCAACCAAAACCTCTAGGGTGACATCTATTGATGTTTCTCACTCCAGAAACGTTTCCCTAGGAGTTTTGCACCATGCCCCTTAAGAAATTATTGGGGTGGTTTTAGTGTAAGGTGACATCACACCCATGTCATGCTAACATCACACCCTCCATGTGGCCTCCTCTAACAGTGCCATGTGTCACTCATTTGTGGCTCATTTGGACCTGCCAAATGACCAATTCTAGGTTCACATGCTACACAATCATGGCACCACATCACCCTTTGTACATGTAATTTTCCACACTGGCATGGGTCCCACCAAGGTCCCAACCCTTGGTAAAATTCAAAATTTCCTCATTATAATAAAATTTTGGGTTTTTTTCCTTAGCCTTCATCCAACAACAATGTTGCATTCTAAACCTCGACAACCCTAATCATTGCATGTGTCCTGACCTTTTTATCCCAACCAAAAATTAAGGGGGCATGCAGAAGAACCTCCAAGGTCCCAAATCCATGGGGTCCATCCCTTTCATTTGATGACTATAACACCATGAGACAATCAACAATTGCAATTGAAGTGTGAGAACCACCCTGCCCCTCGTGACATCATGCGGTGAGGGGATCTTATAGTTATGGTTCCATCTCTCTATTCCATTGTGAATGATCAACATGTTCACCTCTTCACATGTATGCTTCGTGTCTAGATCTTGCATTTGACACCTACAACACTTTCACGCCTATATTCCTTGGTTTTGTTTTTATGAACCTACCCTGGTTCATCCTATATGTTTTAATATGTTTGAAGAAAAGGGACTCCTTCCATTTCTTTGAAAGAAAAGGAAAATCCACCTTTCCCCTTCTCCAAAGCAAAGAGAAAGGATTATCACTTATTTTGAAAGTCTATCAAGTTATCAATGGCAAAAAAAATCATTTTGGTTGTTATAAGAAATACCTAAAGTCCTTTTCTTTATCCTATTTTGATCCCATTGTTATATGTTTAAAGAGTGCCCCACTCATGTCCTAATTATTATCATGTAAGTCTAAAAGAAGTGTGCCTATTGTCTCTTGTATTCCTATTATTTTTGGGCCCCCTCTATCATTATAAAAGTCCAAGTCTAAAAATGTTGTGCTCTCTTAGAGCCTTTGGTGTTGGTGTTATAACCATAAACATTCTATGTGTGTCCAAACATAGGATTTTACGCATACAAATATTCGCCCCAAGACCCATCACCACTACAAACATGTCATCATTGTCGAAAAAAGAGATCATCAATGGTGGTATATTAACAATGCATCTTTCTTGTCCACAACCCATGTGGGATATGAATAATTTATTTAAAAAGAAGAGATAATAATGAAGCATTCTTTGTGAGAATCCTCTCATCATCAAGATTTCGATCCTAATATCTATTTTATCAATTGAAATGTGCAAAAAGGTGAATGTGGTCTTGCATGGTTATGCAATACTTAAGTCAAAGACCCACAGGGCACCCAAGTGATCACCTCAGGATTGAAAAAATGGGCAATGCAAATAGTATATCAATTATTCATTACATTTTCCATGAAACATGTGGGACATGTGGTTTTGAATATAAAAAAGAGGGTTTATGCATAAAATGCATATATTTGATCTTGGGGCAAAGTTTATAATTTCCACCAACACCAAGATAGACCACTCTACTGGAGTCGAAGACCTGTAGATCACCAATGATGTCTACATCGTCGAATGAAAGGGAATTAGCAATAATATATTAATGATGTGTTATGCTTTCCTGCAATCCATATGGGATATACAACTAATTCAGGTGGATCTAGAGAAGCTCAAAAATCAAAGTCTTCGTATTTCATCGAAACTAGGACCAGGTCAAAGAGCTCCTCTTCCTCATTACAACTGTGTAGATGACACTCAAATCCGACTTCGTATGTGCAAATTATTAGTAGTAAAAGTTTCAAATCAAAGGAGAAGGACTTTTGTCGCCAACTCAATTTGGCACATAGCTAAATCTGGCAATCCAGCTAAATCTGACAGAACCCACTAAATTTGGTGGAAACTAACTGAGTGACAAATTAGCATGGCACGGAAACTAGAACCAGTCAAAATTTTGAACAGTTAATTTTGTCGATGACCCCTAAAAATTCGGCAGACGGTTTTTTGGTTTGGATTTTAAAAAATAAAATAAGGGTGGCAGGCCACCACCACCACCAACCCCTCAACCATCACATATTATATATATGGGGGCAGGTTGTCATTGGTGGACCTGCCAACCCAGAGGCCATGCCATGTAGACGAGGCCCGTGACACCCACTGTTATAATGGCCACCCAATTGGGGGATAGTGGGACTTGAACCCATGTCAATTGATGTCGGCCTGCCAACCAGTGACCCTATTACAAAAGAAACACCGAATCAAAACCATATGCCAAATTAAAATATATGACCGCTAACCGATTAAAACCAACACCGATAAAAAATAAAATAAATGCAGCATTTTTTGGGAGACCACGGGGTTGGAACTCGGGCCTTCCCCCACATAATTTTCTTAACCACCAACAGCCCATGGGTCTTTACTTTGTTTACTTTGTCGACAAGTATATTTAAAAACCTGACCTACCCATTCGACCAAAAAAAGGAGCAGAGGAACTATGCATGGTGGAGTTGGATAGAATAGGGCATGTGGAACCATGATGTAGGCACACTGGCTGAAGGAAAAACCTCGACCAATGGTGGAACCATGATTGAGAATATTGGAGGAATATTTAGATTCCCTGGAGGCTCAAATTTTGACAATGTCAAAAATATGTCAACTTTATATTCATATTGCTCAAAATTTCTCCATTAATATGATGGTGCAGACAATTTTTTAATCTGAGTAGCCAATTTTCCAGAGGTATAACCTTGATAAATACAACCTTGAGGGTATAACTTTGACATAGGAACCTGCAAGGAATCTTTTAGATTCCTCAGAGGCCTAGAATTGATATTTTTAGAATGAGGTCAAATTTATACTAAAATTTCACGATTTTTCGCAAGGATCGCTATGGTGTAGTCCATTTTGGCATTTGAGCAACTAATTTTCAGGCCATCATTATGGGAGGTATCTTGATGCATTTTGTGCCACTATATTTTAGAGGTCCATTTTATGTCACCTTTTGTGAGAGGACCATTTTATGCCACCAATGTGTGAGAGTCCATTATGCCACTTTTGTGGGAAATCATTCCTTTATCATGCTGAAGGAGAACATCTTGTGAGTGAGAGTTATTTGTAGGATAACATCTCCTTGAGGAGACATGCCACTCGAGATGAGATTTTCATTCTTATGTTGACAGAGATTGTACCATGTACTCATCATCTTTTGGAGAGACTAATGAAGCGGCCTCCCCACTCTTGACCCAGGGCCTAGAGACATAGTCCACACTAGACGAACTTCGTTATCATGTGTTGCATTATTCTTGTTTCATGGTTATTTTCTTCCTATTTATGTTGATGAATTATAGAAGTGTTGTTTAGAGAATTTATTGCTCGCGTTTTACATGAAAATATAAGTGTTAGTAAAAGGTCCTGTAACAAAGATTTTTGTTTAAGAGTATTCACAAAAAAATTCTGGATAAAGTGGTATCAGAGTGGTCTAACCATTTTTCCAGGGATTTTGAATGTCTTTATGGGAAAAGGATTGAGGCAAGAAAGACTTAAAGAGTTGCAATAAATTAACCACCGCATTCAAGCATAGAATGCATAATTTAGAAGGCTTCTACAAGATGAAGAGGAAGAGAAGAAGAAATTGAGGCTCGTGTTAGAGTAGACTATGGAGGAACAAATAGGAGAATGTTCCACTACAAAAGGAGAGTTTAACAAAGAGGAAGAACAACCATCACCGACAAAATCAAAGGTAAAAGAAACTCCTTATCATGATGTTATTTCTATCGGAAGCATTGAGATACCTGCTTCAGGGACCAACATGAGACTTCTCACCAAGATGAGGTAAAAAGGAGGAGAACTTGGAATTAATGGCCAAGGAATTACTTAACCATTGGAGGTTGTAAGAAGGCCTCGATTTGCAAGATTGGGCTATGCTGATAGAGAATGTTTGAAGGCAACAGAAACAAAGGATTCCTCTAACAAAGAAACTAAGCCATTGCTAAAACCATTGAGGAAAGAGGATGTTGAGAGCACATCATAATCTTCCATGATAGTGAGAATTGTAGAGGAAGAGGTAATGTAAGTACTTCTTTCCAAGCTTGCACCAGAGAGAACCAAGAAAGGTATAAAATGTCTCGATATTCTAATGTTCCTTTTGATCACAAGAAAATTGATAATGATGAGAAAAACTAATGGCATAGAAAACCATGTACTTTTTGTGTCTTGAATAACCATGTTGTTTTCAAGTGTTGGAAAAGAATGGAAAACATGATGAGGCCAAGACATGAAGAGCCTTCTCCACATCAGGGTAGAAAGAAGGTCGTGAAAATCTGAAAGACGAAGAATTTTTGCAGCCATTGCAATAAGGGTGGACATAAGAGAGCCACATGTTAGAAGCTCCATCCAAAGCAGCAACCAAAGGACCAAAAAGAACCTGTGAAGAAACGTGCCAATGAATTTGTTCAACAAGAGAACAAACTATAAAAAGAAGACCTATTATCCTGTTTGGGTAAGAGATGGGGATTTTTAAGTAGTTGAGCATGGCCACATTTTGTAAATCACATGTTGCAAAATGTTTGTAAAAGTGGTGAAGTGTTTTCCATCACTTATGAATGCAACATAGTGATATTTTGGCCTTTTATTTGGATAACATGAGTATTGGTTTCTGATGTAAACTTGGCCATGGGTGTGTTATAAACTCTTGGAAAGTATGGGGTTTGGTTGGGTCTTGTTTTGGTCTTGTAATTGAACATGTATTAGCAAATACAAGTTTGCATATGATAGAGGTGTCAATTTCATCATTTAGAGTTCCAAAGTAAAAAGGTGAAGGAAACTAAAAGGTGGTCTGTTAGAGGAATCTGTTATGTGGATCGAGATTGTATACATGTTTATACTTTTGGAGGCCCAAAAGCTCCTAAGTGGGGAGGAATAATACAGGTGGCCTTGGAGATGCTCGAAAAATCAAAGTCTTTGGATTTCATCAAAACCAAGACCAGATCGAAGAGCTCGTCATCTTGATTCCAACGGTGCAGGTGACACTCAAATCCGACTTCATATGCGCAAGTTATTGGCAATCAAAGTTTCAAGTCAAAGGAGAAGGACTTTTGTCACCAACTAAATTTGGTGCACAACTAAATCTATCAGTCTAGCTAAATATGATGGAACCCACTAAATTTGGCAGCAACTAACTCAGCAACAAATTAACACTGCATGTCATCGAAACTAGTCAAAATGTCAAGCAATTAATTTTTTCCGTGGCCCATAAAAATTTGGCGGACGATTTTTTTGTTTGGATTTAAAAAAATCAAAAATAATAAAATAAAGGTGGTGGGCCACCACCTCCACCAACCCTCTAGCCATCACATATTATAAATATGGGGGCATTCTTCCATTGGCGGACCCAATTAGGGGCTAGCGGGACTTGAACCCACACCAGCCAAGGTTGACCCGCCCACTGGTGGTCGCATTATAAAATAAACGCTAAATAAAAACCATATTCTAAATTAAAATACATGAACACTAACCGACTAAAAAAAATGTTTGATAAAAAAACAAACACACCATTTTTGGGAAGGCTGCAAGGTTGGAACCTGAGTTTGCCCCCATGTAATTTTCTTGACCACCAATGGCCCATAGGCCTTTACTTTGTTTACTTTTCTAACCAGTATATATAAAAACCCGACTTGCCCATTCGACCAAAAAATGTAGCGGAGGAAACACAGGGCAAAGTTGGATGGAACAGGGTGCATGGAACCATGATGAAGGAACACAGACCGAGTACAAAACCCTGACCATTGGTGGAACCATGATTTAGAATCTTGGAGGAATCTTTAGATTCCCTAGAGGCCTAAATTTTGATAGTGTCATAAATATGTCAACTTTATACTTAGATTGCTCATAATTTCACCAGGAATTTGATGGTGTAGACGGTTTTTTTAATCTAAGTACTCAATTTTTTGCAGGTTTTAACGCTATACAAAAATTACCTGTAAACAAATTATTCAAACATAAAAATATAAAATGGCATGAACATAAAACAAATATACACAGAGATTGTCCCCTAGATCCCAAAATCGGGACTACTAGATTGATTTTTTATTATATTCCTTTCAATGTTACAATACATATATATACATGTCAAAGCATTCATAAACCTCAATCCATTAACCCTGGATTAGATCATAATCATAGTTCCCTTGGCCGGATCTACAAAGTACCAAGGGAAGAAAATCATCATGCCCAAAACCATACGCGAAAACCATACATAAAACTGCCCAGAAAATATTTCAGGGCCAGTCATGGAAAGAATATAACACATACCTAAATTTTTCTAGAGGCAAAACCTTGAGCGGTGGAACCTAGATGCAAGAATATGCAAGGAATAATTTAGATTCCAAGGATGCCTAGAATTGACAGTTTCAGAACACGGTCAACTTTATACTCAATTTTCACAACTGTTTAATAGGATCATGATGGGATAGTCCATTTTAGCATTTGAACAACCAATTTTCAAGCCATCATTAGATTGGGAGGTATATTGATGCATTTTGTGCCACTTTATGTGAGAGGTCCATTTTATGTCATCTTGTGTGAGAGGACCATTTTATGCCACCTATGTGTGAAAGTCCATTTATGCCACTTTTGTGAGAGATCATTCCTTTGTCATGCTGAAGGAGAATGTCTTGTGAGTGAGAGTTATTTGTAAGAGAACGGCTCTTTCAAGAGGAATGCCACTCGAGATAAAAGTTTCATCCTTGTGTTGATAGAGATTTTCCATGTACTCATCATATTTTGCAGAGACTAATGAAGTGGCCTTCTCCCCACTCTTGACCCAGGGCCCAGAGACGTAGTCCACATTGGACAAACTATGTTATCACATTTTGTGTTATGATTGCTTCATGGTTATTTGCTTCTTGTTTACATTGGTGAATTTATGAAGTGTTGTTTCGATAATGTGTTGGTCATGTTTCACATGCACATATAAGTGGCAGCAAAATGTCATGTAACAAAGATTTTTGATGGAATATTAAAGTGTTATTTAGAGAATGTATTTTTCATCTTTCACACAAAAATATAAGTGGCAGTAAAAGTAAAATATCATGTAACAGAGATTTTTGTTTGAGAATATTCACAAAATTTCCTGGATTAACAACTTTAATACAATTTCATAAAACAATTCCAAATGAAGATGGCCCATTGTGCATTCAATTCAATTCAAGACTCTGAGATCACCATAAGAATATTTTCATTGTCATATAAGAAGAATATAAACAATGAATATCACGGTGTCACCTTATGGATTCAAGGGATAAATCATCTCTTTGTGGCGCCATGTGATTTGGGTGCATGTTTCCATTACCAAGAAGAGAAAGTTAGTGAAGTGAAGTGTTTGATCATTGTCGCAGAGGGTCAAACTGGTTTAAAACATTTAGACATGGATGATATATCATGTGATTGGACATTCTCTTGAATCTGGTAGCGAGATTATTGCCAATATAGCGGGCACTCTCGAAATTTGCACTCTCAGCACTTGGTGACAACATTGAGCTTAGCAAAAGAGTTCATTATCACATCTCCAAATGATTTTTCAATTGCAATAAGTTTGATTGAAGAATACCCGGGGATGAGAGGTGATGATCTTGTAGGGTAAGATTTTCCTTCAAGCTATTGTCCATTTAAATCCACTCTGATTCGCCATTTTCTTCATACGTATATACCTTTTGTATGTAGAACTTTGTATTGAGAAATTTTGAAGCGATAAAGATTATTCTGGTTGGTTTACATTCCCTCTCTCAACGTTTGGCATAATATCTTTGGTTTCTCTGGTTTATTTTTTTTATATCACTTTACTTTAGATTTCATCATCACTATGAATTTGTCGCTTTGCTTTTTTGTACAGCTTTAAATCTCTTTATTTGTAGACATATGAACCCCATGGTTTCCTACTCAGTATTTTCTTACGTCGACTTTGATATATATATATATGGAAATCATACATTTCTTAAAGAAGTCGAAATGGGTTAGTTGCACATATTTTAGTTCACGCGTATGTACGAACTTTTAAAACTCAAATTTATTACCTTTTTTTATGTCTATACCTTGTACATAATTTTTTTCAATTTAATTTTAAACTTTAATTATGGTTATTATATTTGCTTTGTTGATGTTTAAACTCTTGCTTATTAGCATTCGAATGGTATGTTTTGAATACTTTATTAATGTTCTATTTTAATTTCACAATATAAATAAAAAACAACAATTAGTCAATGCGAGAAATAATTAATATGTAAACCAATACCCTTCTTAAATAATTTGAATATTTCATTATAAGAGGGGAGGGTTCTTTCAATGAGTAACTTGTTTTATATTGCATATTTTCTAGGATAGTTAGATGTTTTTTCTGAACTTTTTTTTCTTTTTCTTTTTTTTTTGAACTTTTTTTTTCTCAAGTTGTAAGCTTCAAGATTTTTCCTCGAGGGCTAAAATTTTGACATAGATGAAATCGTATACTCTAAGAATTTTCCTTGTGACTCATGATTTTCTCTTAACAAAGGTGATAGGTTTGAGTTGTGTCAGGCTTGGCATGGACTTAATCCTACTCACGTGGCTATTAACACAAGGGTGAGTGCTCCTGGCACTTCTTGCAAGCCACGGAGAAGTTCAAAGGTGTTGGTGTCTAAAGCAACTAATTTCGAAACATAAAAAAAAACAACAAATATCCTCCAATACAGATCGAGGTCTCAAATTGAAATGAGATACCCCCCCCCCCCCCCCCTTCGTGATGTCACAGGGGGGTCTTGCAGCTACGGTTTTTCCCAAGGGCTTCCACCATGAGCTCACAGTGATTTGGATATATAAAGACATATAATTTCATTTGCTGTTGAATGGTGTTGTTTCCACTCTTGGTGATAGGTTATGGCACTTGCCCATGTATATGAATATAATAAAGAACAAACCAACCCCTTCGAAACCTTAAAAGTTCCTAGGCCCATGCGATATATATATAGTTTTCTCAAGCTATCTTTCCTATGCTTAGTTGAGTCTCAACCTACGTGATAACATACCTATTTATATATGCATAATGCATATATATAACATATTCTTGTCACTAGCCCTCCTGAGCTTACAATTTAAAACCCAAGGCCTGATAGGCAATTTTTTAATAGAACACAAAATATTAGAGAGACCTACCCATTTCTTCAACATTCAAGCAACTTAGACTATATTTCCGGCTCAAGCAGTAGCAAGATTTACATGTCCATTTCATACAACCCATTAGACTAGAATTCATGCTCAGAAGAACACAACAATTTAAATCATTCTAGAACCATGGATCAACATTTATCATTCACACAATAAATATCATTCCTCATCTTTAACAAGCCATTGTTAATCAACATATTAAACAAGTATAAAACATTGAATGCATTTAGATGATTTTAGACTCAAGTCAACTCAAAGATCCATATATTTGTCTTATTTAGGTACATCAAGCCAACACCCAGGCTTAGGATAAAAACACTAAAATCAATCCATTCTTCCTATACATACATAGAAACTGTTGGGTTGTGTTATATTCTTTCCACATAGTTAACAGGGGGTTTGAGGGGTACCCGTAACCCCACTTTATGGGGTCCGGGGCAGCGCCCCGGAAAATTTTGGTTTTGGACCCTATGTTAGGTTGGGCGGACCCACCTATGGTTTTGTGCATGATTTTGCACATGTTTTTTGGACGCGATGGGTTTCGGTCCATGGTTTTGGATGCGATGGTTTTCGGTCCATGGTATTGGATGCTCGACATGTATAAATATGTATTGTAACATTGAAAGGAATATAATGAAAAATCAAGCTGGTAGTCTCGGTTTTGAGATCCAGTGGGAAATCTCTGTGTATATGTGTTTTATGGGTTATGCTCTCACATTTTTATTTTTCCTGTGATTTAGAATTCGTATGCAGGTAATTTCTGTACGGGGTTAAAACCTACAAAGTGAAGATGGTGACATCTATGTAGGCGAAGTGCAATCATGGAGAAAGGGTGTGTGCTATTTGTAGTGCATATTTTTAGCGATAAAGGTAAGGATGTGGAGGATATATAGGTATTAAGCATGTACCCTATTTTAGAGCAGTTTTAGGATGTATTTCCCATACAGATTTCAGAGTCTCGCCTCACAGGGAAGTGGAATTTTCTATTGTGTTGTTACTAGGGGCAGCACCAAAATGAAAGGCACCATATAGGATGAGCATACTAGAGTCAATGGAATTGAATTTGCAATTGAAGAAAATGCTTGACAGAGGATACATTAGGCCAAGTGTATCACCTTGGGGTTCACCAATGTTATGTTTGAAGAACAAGTTTGGTACTCTCAGGTTGTGCATCAATTATAGGCAACTGCACAAGGTGACCATTAAGAAGAGATACTCGTTGCCGAGGATTGATGACTTATTTCATCAATTGAAGGGAGAAGTAGTGTTCTCGATGATTTACTTGAGATATGGATATCATTAGGTACACATTAAGGAAGAGGACATCTACAAGACTCCTTTTTGAACCAAGTATGGGCATTATGATTTTGTTGTAGTTCCTTTCAGTTTGACTAATGCTCCATCTAATTTTATGTGATTGATGAATAATGTTTTATGTCCTTATTTGGACAAGTTTGTGATTGTATTCATTAATCATATATTGATTTATTCAAATAATGAGGAAGAACGTGCCAAACACTTAGCAATAGCATTGCACTTGCTAAGAGAGCATCAATTGTATGCTAAGTTCAATAAATGAAATATGTTAAGGGTGTGTGGCTTCCAAGGAGCATAGTCGTGGATCTGGAAAACATCAAACCTATCATGGAATGGGAAAATCCTATAAATGTCAATGAGTTAAGGTAATTTATGGGGTTATAAGGTTACCATAGGAGGTTCATTTGGAACTTCTCTCATATTTCCTATCCCATTACATCACTGCAAAGGAAAGGTAAGAAATTTGAATGGACAGAGAAATGTGAAACCATTTTTGAGCAGTTAAACTTGTTGTTGGAAAATGCTCTAGTTTTAAAGATTCCATATTTGGACAAAGAGTTTATGGTATGTACATATTCCTGCAAGAGAGGGCTTGGTGGATTCCTTATACTGGAAGGAAAAGTAGGGTGTTGTGAATCAATTAAATTGAATGAGCGTGAGAACAATTATCTGACACATGATCTTGATTTGGCAGCGATCATCTATGCATTGAATATTTGGAGATATTATCTTCTTGACATGAGTTTTGTATTTATGAGTGATCACAGTGGATTGAGGTATCTATTTAAACCAATGAACCTGAATGCCAGAAAAGCTAGATGGTTGGCCATGATTAGTGAGTTCAACTTTGAGATCAGGTACATTAAAGGTAAA
Source organism: Pinus taeda (assembly GCA_000404065.3). NCBI lineage: Eukaryota > Viridiplantae > Streptophyta > Pinopsida > Pinales > Pinaceae > Pinus > Pinus taeda. The sequence goes on along the minus strand of APFE031304325.1, from coordinate 264,302 downwards.
GAGAACAAGGTTGTAGGTACTCTTAGTAGAAGTGTATATGTGAATGACATAGCAATTATGAGATCCTATAAGAAAAATTTATAGGATCAGATCTTACAACCAGGATAGTAGGATGACAAGAATAGGGAGCTTATGTACAGGTTACAACTCGGTACAGGTGATCAGGATGTGGATTATTATCTCAGAGTGGATGGTTTGGTCATATTTAGGGATAGAATATATGTGTTAGACAATAGTGAGCTCAAGAAGCTTACCCTAAGGTAATTTCATGCTAAGCCATATTCAGGACACTCATGATATCAGAAGACATTGACAGTGGAGAAGAAGTTCTACTATTGGTTGGCTCTGAAAAATGAACTAGCAGAGTTTGTGGCTAGGTTCTTGGATTGTCAATAGGTAAAAGAAAAATATAAGAAAACAACTGGATTACTACCATCGATTCAAATTCCAAAGTGGAAATGGGAGGTCATTTACATAGATTTCATTACAAATTTTGCAAGGACATATGGATAGCATGATTCCACCATGGTTGTGGTGGACAAGTTGACTAAGGTAGTGCACTTCATTCTAATGGAGTCTACATATTCAACTTATGATGTAGCACAGGTCTTCATCAGAGATGTAGTGAGGTTGGATGGTGTCCCAAAGAAAATTCTGTCACACAGGAATCCCAAGTTCACTTCTAGGTTCTGGAAATAACTTATTTACAAGTTTGGGTACAGAGTTAACCTTTAGTACAACTTATCGTCCATCGACAAAATTCTGTCACACAGGAATCCCAAGTTCACTTCTAGGTTCTGGAAATAACTTATTTACAAGTTTGGGTACAGAGTTAACCTTTAGTACAACTTATCGTCCATCGACATTTGGACAAATAGAGAGGGTCAACAGGATTATAGAGGACATGATGAGAATGTATGTTATGAATCAAGAACGAAAGTGGGAAGAGTATATTCCACTCGTTGATTTCACTTACAATAATGGGTATCATAAGTCTCTAGGGATGAGTCAACTTAAGGCACTCTATGGGAAGAATTATAACACTCCCATTATTTGGAGTGATCCAGTGAATAGGGTATTGATTGGACCAGACATGTTGGAAGAGATGGAATAGGAAATGTAGGTTATCAATCATAATTTAAAAGTGGAAAAGGATAGACAGAAGAGCTATGTAGACAAACGCATGGTATATAAGGAGTTTTAGCTTGATGAACATGTGCAGTTGCACATCAATCCCAACAAGATATCCTTTAGGATTGAATCATGTTCCAAGCTGGCACCTCGGTTTTGTTGTCTTTTGATATTCTTGAGAGGATTGGACCAATATCCTATTGAATCGCACTGCCTCCGAAAGTGAATGTCCATGATGTTTTCCATGTGTCATTACTTAATAAGTATTTTAAATATGTTGATCATGTGATTGACTGGTCTATATTGCAAGTGGATCTAGAAGGATAATTCTAGCTAGAATCTTAATGCATTTTGCAGCGAAAGATGCTCATGATATGGAATCGAGCAATCGAACAAGTTAAAGTGAAATGGAAACACTTTGGGCCCGATGAAGCTACACAGGAGATGGTTGATTAGATGGGGGCTATGTATTCTTCTATATTCCCTAGCTGAGCAAATTCTTTTTGGTATAAGTTTTGGTGTGGTGTTTTGGTATATGTATATCTATATATGAATATAAACACCACCATAACCTATGTAATAAATATCCAACAAAGGTATGGTTGTCCTGTTGCCATGTTTATGTTGGATATGTTTGGTTCCTTTCAGCAGGTTTTTCATTATAAATATTGCTTCGAGCTAAGTTATAAATCTCCATGGGAAGTATGTTTTTATTTTCAGTGGTCTTGTTAGTTGTAGGTGTCACTGAACATCGAGGATGGAGTTCCCCCAAGCGGAAGGGTTCTATAACAACCCTATTCAAAAAACCATGTAATAAAGTTAATAAAGGAAAAATATTAACCAAGGGCATGGGACATTTATTCCAAGATGAGTGTTTGGAAAACGTAGTGATGGGGATCAATTTTGATTAATTAATGGCTATGGAAATTGGTAAAGGATTTGTAAAGGCATGAGGCATTTATTGGAATTTTATTTATGAAGATAATGGAAAATAGGAGAAAAGGAATGTGAGAGGTCATAGGTTGCATGTGAGGAGGAAATTGAAGGAAAATAATGGAAAATGGAAAAAGTAGAGGCCTCATTAATAAAAAGGATTTTGAGGATCAGTACATAGTTTTTTTTAGTTCAACCTTTTTCAGTTTTAGCTTGGAGCCCTCATTCTATTCTCTCTCTCTCTCATACTCTTGGACACTTGGATTTTTCTTCAAGCACTCTTGGAGGAGTGTGGCATACTTGAAATTTAGACAAACAAAGAAAAATAAGAGTAGGAAAGTCCAAGAGGATAGTGAGATCAACATCTACAATGGGTTTTTGTTGCAGGTACTGAGTTGCATATATGATTTCTTTTCTATTTTTGGCATGCATGGCATATGCATGTGGTTTTTGGGTTATGACCTTTCATTGGCATGGAGGATTGCCTAGATTGACAATGGTTTTTCCTAGTCTTTCCATTTCCTGGATAGCCATGGTGTGTTGGGTTTTACTTTTCTTTTCTAGTTGGTGCTCATGTTCCTTATGGCTATGGATTGATTTATTAATTCCTAGAGCCTTGGTTGGACAAATTCTATGGAAGCCCTATAACAGCTTGGGTTTAGTTACCAGTCCTCTAAGCGTTGGTTGGGAAAATGCTTTAGATCCCTTGGTTGGTTGAGTTATTAGTCTTGGAAGCCTTAGTTGGAAAAATGATTTAGAGCCCGACAACAGCTGTGGGTTGAGTTACTAGTCTTGGAAGCCTTGGTTGGAACAAACACTTTGGATCCCTAGACAACATGGGTAGAGACCAATCTGATGATGGTTAGAGATGTTTGACTATGCAGTGGAATCATTGGTTGAGGGTTGATGTTCTTTTGCCTCTGGAATCCCTATTTTGGTTTTCTTGGTTTATTCCATGAGATGTCACATTCATGTTTGTAATATGGTGTGGGGGTGATCGGATGAAAGAGAAATTTGGTTTAGCCGAATTTATGGTCGGGTTGTATGTGGAATTTCCTGACTCATGTGGATTTGCATATATTAATAAGATCTTCATTCCCTTTGGTATTTCATGAGTAAATTTTATTTTCATTATGTGTCTTTAATCAATGATTCATAATTGACATATCTCTAGTTATTTGTTTGTTATAAGCATGTTTTATAGTATTCTTGATGTATGGCTCTCATCATGTTTTGGTTAGTTTGTGAAATGTTAATGAATTAATATCCTCAGAGATTTTGATGCAGCTAATTGGAGGAGACATTAGTCCTCCTTGGGAATTCTAAGGTAAGTATGATATCCCTATGGTTAGCTTTGTTGCTATGGCCTATAAATTGCACATTCATGATCTATTTCACAGAATGCCAATCATGGCTAGTAGGGGTTTGGTAAATTCCTTGTACAATTTTTTGCATTATTATCCTTATTTCAATGTTATTTATCATTTCTAGAAGTCTAATGAATTTTTGGGCAGAGGCCTGAGTCCTAGCCCTGAAAAAGTGGCCCACAATTTGGGATCGTTGGCACAAAAATACCTGAAGAAGGCCACAGTTTCATGGATTCCTTATTATCGTGGTGACTATAGGGTCTCATGTGCACTGATACCTTGTCATGGGAGCGACTGGGGGTCCATATCAGCAAAACATCAATTTGTATCAGGGGTTAGGCACCTAAAAGGGTTGGTTGCCTCATGAAGGTTATATAACTCCTGAGGAAGGTCAGATTCGTCTTGTCATGTTGGTTCCACTTCCTTAACTTTACATGGTGATTTGAATCATATAATCGAATCTCTTTGTCAGATGTTTACCCCAGTGGACTAATTAGCTCGGATAAATGTGGGAGGAGAGTGTTACAATTTATATGACATATTTTTAATTAGTAAATTTAATTCAAAGGGAAAAGGGGGCATAACTACTTTGGATATAAATCTCAACCTTTAATTTGTGTATATTACTAAGAATATTCTATGGAGGTTAAATCCCTACCATCCACCTAATAATTATTGCACCAAAAGGCACTCTCTACGAAAATATGGAAGAGATGTTGTCATGTCATATCGTGTCCTCATATGTTATGCAAACATTTTCACTCAAGCAAATTACACAAAAAAATAGCAAAAAAAAAATTAATAGTAATTATAATCTTAAATATTAATTAGAACATTTTGACTTGGTCAAATTATATTTAAATAAAATAAATATTTAATTATAAATAATTAAAAATTTGTAATTAAAACCAATCTTAGATCATCCTAACTCTAGAAAACAAAGAGTAGAGAGGAAATCAAACTCTTAGAGGGTGAAAAGCCATTTTATGTCTTGAAGATTCCTCTCCATTCCATATGGAAGATTTTGTAATTCCTATTCATATTTATGTAAAACATTTTGACTAGGTCAAATTACATAAAAATAAGAATGAGAAATAAAAATAAAATTAATAATAATAAAAAACAAATAAAATAATAATTATAATTCTTAAGATCAAATCTCTTGAGGTGCAAACCTCTTTTACAAGTGAAATAGAGTTGATCCCTCTAGATGCTGATAGATCTAGAGTTTAGATGGATCTAGGCTGGTTAAATTAAAATTATGGTAGCTTTGTTCCAAAATAAACACTCATGTTATCATAACAAGAAAATCACACTAAAGCAACAATAAGTAACAAGATCTGCAAGGAGAATAAGTTCATACTAGACTCAAGTTCGACATTATGTTGGGGATGTAGATTTTATGAGGAACTATTGTTCAAAGAAGAAAATCACATCCCTTGGTTTGTGAAAAATGATGGGGAGTAAAGCTGAGTGGTTAGACTTGTAGTGAGAGTTGAATCACTAGTTTTTAAATCAGTATTGGTCTATTAGTGTGGAAAATGGACACCTATATGTGTTGTTTTTCAATGTGGACTCATAGCCCCATTTTAAGGTGGCATGTTTCAAAGAGAACTAGCTCAACAATGTGTTTGGTTAGGTTGAACGTTTGATGTTTGCAATAAATTTTGTAAAGGTCTATAAAGATGAATATTTTCTCATTGTTTTACTACAATGATAATGTTTTGTTTGAATGCTACATTTAATTCATGATCTATGTATTTGGATGCTTCTATGAATGTTTAATTTATTTTTATTAATTCTTTTAAAAAATAGGTTGGTTGCATGTGCATATCTATTGTGTGTTTCACACCTGCAACTAACTATGATCTGGATATAATAAAAAAAGCATTTAGTAACATGTATTTGTTACATTAATGTTGTGAATATCTCTTATGTGTTGGGAAGTAATGGTAGATGGATAGAATAATAGATTAATGGATACCTTAATAGATGTACAGTGCATATTAATTAGAAGGTATTTGTCATATCTACAAATTCATTGACAAATGTACAACAAATATGTAGTACCCATCAAAATAAGGAAATAATTATCAAACCGCTTAAATATATTCATGTTGAAAGTATCCAATGGTCAATCTTATGTTATTGTGGTTTCATGGTTTTGGTGGTGGTGAATTTGATAACAATTGCTTTGGGGTATAATGCAATAGTAATGTTAGTGCTTTGAATCAAATGCATATCAATAGTAGAGATTTATCTTAAAATCCATGGTACTAGTACGTGAATAATGGATCACCTTCACTAAGCATAATTCCTAAAATTACTATCATGGAGTTATGATAGATGTCGCTTAAGAAGATGGGGGAGTTCTAATGAATGTTTAATAATTTTGTGGTAAGAATTATAGCATTTTTTATAAAACAAATGCCAAGACCCAATATATTAATATCAATTCTTATAAATTAGTATAGATCTATCTTAAGCATGCGTCAACCAAGTGTTGAGAGGGATCAAATATCTTGATATGCAAACCTCTTTTTAAAATGAAAATCTTGAAAAAGGGTTTAATTAATCACTTCTAATGATTGATAAATTTGTGGTTAAGATGGATCTCTCTCTCTCTCTCTCTCTCTCTCTCTCTCTCTCTCGATCTATTATAATATATATACTGTATTTGTATTGTGTGTGTGTGTTGTGTGTGTGTGTGTGTTGTTTTGTGTGTATATATTATGTGTTTGTGCTGTGTTGGTTTTTTGGTTTTTAGTATTATTATATTTACTATATATATATTATTATTTGAATATAATATATTTTTTAATTTTGAAATGCTTTTTTTCTATAATGTTAATATAAAAAATTATAGTATCAACATAGACATTGAAATATTTTAACTCCCAGAGTGAAAGTGAAATATTTTTACCACATCTCTTTTATACTAGATTGTAATATTAGCAAAGACCCAAGTGAGCACAATTAGAATGGGATTAAAGATGATTTATAGTGCTTTTAATTAAAACTAACAACTAGCTCACATTGTTTTTTTATTTATTGCATTTTTCCATATTCAAAATGGGCACATGTCAACTCCAAATTGATCACACGCAAAATCACACATCAGTCTCAATTGGGTTGTAGAATGTGCCTCTTGGTACAAAATACAATATTCTTACAAAAGAATCTCACATTAATATTTATAGAAACATTAGCTTTTTTAATATATTTCTATGTAGATTACTCAATATCAATTTCTAAGTTAACTTTGACATATTGGTAATTTTAGATAAACAATCATCATTAAATTTGAAAAGTAAAATTATTTTATTTTATTTATATATAATAGATTATTTAGCGAGTATAATTTTGTAAATATCTTAGAATTAACTTTTTTCACAAGTTAAATTGGAAGTACAATTTGTTTTAAAAAATTAATGAGAGATGAGAAGATTATCAAAGTTGAGTGCTAGAAAGGAGAAGGTCCACTTCAATTCTCTTGTCATCCCCTTCATTCTAAGTGGTTGTGAAGTTTTAGGGCCATATCTTCTTGGGAAATTTGAAGGGAAATTGATAAAACACAAAACAATTTATAATAATAACTTAAAATTAAAAGAAATTATTGTGCACCTTATCTTAGCTTCTTATTTTTAATTTGGGCTTCCACCCATTGAGAATAATGTGATGACAAGGGATCTAATATACAAAAAAAAGTTAAGAATCACGGATAATGAGATGTTTCCTATAATTGTTTCAAACATAAATAAAAGGCACTCAAGTATAGAAGGACATTGGATTGGAGATATATATTCTTGGACAAAACATTTGGAGATAGTTGAGGAGGAAACCTTCCAAAATCTATCAATATTGTTAAAAATATCATCATAACTATGTTTAGAAAGAAAATTTAAGGTTGTTCAAAGTCTAAAAATAAGAGAAATCTAAATGTTTACGAAGAAATGACTAACCTCAAGCTAGCAGATGAAAACTATCTTTCCATCATTGCAAGATTGACAAAGAAAATAAATATTGCAAAGGTTCCTTGGACAACATACATGTGGTTACACACATGAGATCCATGCATTGTCTCTAAATTTTATAATGGGATACATGTTCAACTCAGATTTCAAGCAATCCCTAAAGAGGGTTTATCTTGTGGTTTGTAGGTATTGTTCATGGTGATTGAGGTAGAGAATATACAATAGGGCTTAAGGTTATTGTTTCCACCCTTGACCATGTTTGTAACTTGAAACACATTTCAAGTTCACAATACCTACTCATGCTTGTATCCCACATAAAAACCTGTATCATGTTTTCCATGTGCAATCTCAAAATAATTCCAAATATCTAACATGTTGCATTTTTTTTTAGAAAAATCAACAATTAAAATACATGAGAATTTTGAACTAACCCATATAACCATCTGATAAAATTATATGTTTAATCATTTGTATATCTCTCTCTTTCAAGAGATTGTAAAAAATTTGAAATAATTGTTGTACATAATGTAATATCTTAATTTTATTGTATCCTTTAATTCTTTATCAAGCCATACATTCTCCCTAAATTTAGATGTAAGTATTTTTAATTTATCACCATATATAGAATGATTTCTTGTATTCCCAATGATTCAGATAGGACTTGGCATCCTTATGGTATCCCTATATAAGTTATTAATGATTTTGGTTGCAATTTGAAGTAATATTGAGGAGCCTCTTGTTGCCAGGTTATTTCTATTATTGTTCTTCTTTAAGAACCTAATCATAGTTGTGCTCTTATTGGGACAAAGGATTTCTTCAATGAGGAGGATAGTATAGGATATATTGCCTTTAATTTTGATATTATAAGTTACAAAATTATTTTGGATTTACTCATTTATCATTTTCTCAATGTTATAGTTCAAATTGAGCTTACGACGAATATTGACTATGTGATATTTGTATGAAGGAAATTTTCCCAAGTTATTATTCTCAAATATGAATGTATCATAAGTGTTTTTTTGAGTTTAATTATCCAAACCTTTGTTTTATTAGTGTTCATGATCATACCCATTCTAGAGCATAAATCCTTGAGAATTCTTATTTACTTAATAAGGTACTAAGAACTATTCATCATAAGAAAAATTTTGTTTGCATAAAGAATAAGGATGACCGAACTATAATTTCTTTAGATAAAAACAATACAAGACAAATAATGATAAAAAACATACATATAAAAAATACAAATAAACTATACATACCATGATTTAACCTAGAAAACCACAATTGGCGAAGAATTAGCCAACAATAGATCTATTATTATCTTATTGCTTAAAAACAAGCTTGACTTAACTTAAAAGTAGCCAAGTCGTGACATAAAAGCAACCAAACTAGCTAACATCTTAGCCTACCCAACTGAGCCCTTTGCGCAACCCAAAAATTTTTCAATGGAGAATGTCCAAGCCTTTTAAAGGATTCATCACATGTAGTCCATGAGCTCTAATACCATGATCCAACAAAACCATGTGCCCAAAACCAATACTATAACCTAACAACTTTGACTCTTTGATCGAGTTAAGTTTACCCTGACTCTAAGTCTACTCCAAGACATTACTCAGAAGGGTATGTATACCTAACCAGATATTAAAGTTATATATCCATATACATGTAATATATAAATTTCATCTCCAAAGAAAACAAAATTATTCTCATCTGACCCATCAGTGGGAAACAATAAGAGGCAAGACTTCCTGATAGTTTTTGCTTATTTTTCCAAGTCCTTAAGTGTTTAGGGATGGGAGCCTTGGTTCCTTGACAGACCGAGTCTAGAATGTCTGAGCCTTGTAGTGAATTGGAGGAAGTCAGAGGAGGCGCGGCAGTAGGGAATGGGACCCCCAGATATTTGGATAGGTTTCTAAAAGTTTATTGAGTGTGGACAAGATGTGAATTGATATATATAATTATAATTTCCACCAAGTTCCAAACTTCTTCCTAATCCCTTAGATGGTGGAAAAATAGGTTCCTTACTACCCAATGGCCATTTCCTATGTTCTTCCATTCATGTGCTTCCATGGAAATGAATAAGAAATGGATATCGAAAGGAATATCTTCATCAAATTGTTCCTCTTCATGACCATGTAAGGGGGGAGAGGTTAACACCCTAATCCTCTTCCACCTCTCCTGGCACGTCCCCTTCCACAGACCATGATATTCAAGTGATAAAATTCTCTACCCTTGACATCAAACTTTATAAACCTTGTTGCCCGGTGAAAACCATGAAGACCAACCACTTTTAGAGAAAATTGAATGAGGGAATAAATGTCCATCTATGTCTTGATATTTGAATTTTAGTTCTAAGTGGGGAGTAATTACACTATCCTTCGCTCATCCCCAACTTCCACTCTACATTGAATGAGACCAACTAAGGACATAGAGAAGGATCTCCACCCAACCTTGATCATAAATGCCTTAGACTGTGCTAGCATGAGGAGCCTGTTATCCATCAAAGTGTGGCAGGACACCTAGATCTTGGGTAGGTCTTCAAGAATTTTAATTTAACTATCAATATTATTAGGTGCATGGTAGAAATTTATTTGTTAGGTCCCTATACTACTACTGTAGCCCCTTGTTGTTATTAGTACAACCTCTTTATTATATTGTTGTGCCCATGTAGTCCCCATAATGTTATTATTGTGCCCCATAGAATCCCACTATTGTTAATATTGTGCCCTTACATTATTATTGTTATGTTGGCTCTGATTATATTATGACCCCTTAGACTCCTATATATAGAAAGGAGGTCTTGTCATTTGTATCATCGAAGAAGTATTAATTTTTGTAATGTAAAGGAGGTTGTACCCTTGAAGAGGCTTATTTTGAAGGAGTTTATCTATCTTTTCTATCTTTTTGTGAGCTGGTTTCATAACATTTGGTATGGGAGCTTTGGATTCTAGGGTTTCACTGCTCTAAATAGGCCATCATGAAATTTCTTCTATAAAGTTTTCACTACGAAGTTTAAGAAGCTAAAACAAAAACCCATTTGATACAAAATGGTTCTGAACCTTGGATCTGAATTTCAGATCTTGTCTCACTATATTTGCATAGATATGATCTAAGGAAGTTAGGGTTTGTGAAAGATCCAAAATTTCATCTCAAACAGATCATTGTGGAATGTTCACTATAATATTTTGTCTAGGTGGTTTCAAGCTCTGAAATTAAAACCCATTTGACCCGAAATCATGGTGAAGCTCTGATCTAAATTTTAGATCTTGTCTCAGTATATTGTCGGATATATAATAGAAGTTATGGTTTTTGGAGACTCCTGAATTATATTCTAAACGGGTGACTTGGGGAAAATCGCCATAACTCTCTCTTTGAGCATCATATTGAACTTGCATAAGAAGTTATAGAAAGAATATGGACGGTATTTTTATTTTTATCTTTTTCAGATCCGAAGGTTGAAACAGTGACACGTGCCACTTTGTACAAGTCCAATCTTCTGAAAAGGTCTATATTCATGTCATCGTGGGAGATTTGACCTAACTCTTCCTTCAAGAATCCAATCTTGATCAAACTTGCAAGGTTAGAAAGAGAAAACATAGGGATACTACAAGACACAATTTTGGACCTTGGAGATTTGAAATTATAGAGTTACAGGTGTTTCATTAACGAGCTCCTAAAATCAAGAAAAGGCAATATGAGGAAGTTTGATGGCAAGGATCCGGTAAATTGGATACTATAGATGGAGCAATATTTTAATGTACATGAGGTGAAACTATTACAGAAGGTAAGTATTGCATATTCATATTTAGAACCAAATCAATTTTTATGGTATAAAGGGCTTTGTTCTCGCAAAACACTTGTTACATGGTCAATTTTCATAGAGGAAATGATAACACATTATGAGGATACAAAAAGAAACACATTCTTTAGCCAATTGATAAATGTCAAATAAAATTGTTCAATGATAGAGCACATTGAGGACTTTCAAAAATCAAATATAAGGGAAAATGATATTCCCAAGAAGCAAAGGATTGATGTCTCCATAGGGACTTTAAAGGATAGCATTCAACATGAGGTTGATCTTTGGGAACCTGATTCATTGGAAAAGGCATTTAGTTTGGCAAGAAATGTTAGGGTCCCACCCTAACCCCCTTATTTATGTAATGGGATCACGTCATAGTCAAGAGTCAATAAATCCCATATTAATAATTGTAAGTGGTTAATCCGCAATTAATAACGCAACCACAGTTAGTTGCAAATGGGCTGTAGTATTAGATAGATGGTATTATTAATGCCATGGTATTGACCCGTGGTATTGCATGTACGAGTCATATATAAAGGATAGAGACTCCCTACGAGGAGCATCATGTCTTATTTTGTAATCGAGCTCTGCTCTATTGGAGGTTGCCCCCTCGAAGAGGCAAGTGAACATTTTTCTCTGAATAATAAAATCATTGCTATTCTATGATCTAGGTATTGTTTCTTCGCATATTCTGTATTTGGGTATCATTTGTAGGTTAAAAGCATAACGAATGGTATCAGAGCACTTTCCAAGGCTGGTGGGATCTCCATTTCTTACCAATTTTTTTTTTTTGGCTAGAGACGTGTTTTGACATCTTTAAACCACGGGATCTGTCGTTGAGCGCATAAACCTGCGAACTTGGGGAGGCATGCATGTAGGAAATACAAGAGGTGGTCATGTCTGTTGGACTCCCTTGTAACCCCTGTGGGTACCCCTTCGAGTAGTAACGCATTAGATAGAAACACGCATGGACTGTCTTCCACGTACCCTCTGTGTATATCGGAAGCCCCCTAGGCTCCCTTGAAACCTCGCCATAGATAAACCGTCGGCCGTCTCGCAGCTATAGTACACTGAGAACAACACTCAGAGAGATTACTCGCCCGTACGATAGGGTAGTTGGGTTGTACGGCTAAGGGTACGGTCGATCCTCCTTAGTTAGAGCCTTGAAACATTGGGTCGAGTACTACTACCAGACCCTTATGTATATCGCGATCTGTAGCACCTGACACTCCTCAAGACCATAGTTCCTTTTCCTATTGGGGGATCACACATCATCTCTTCTAGATCCGCTTTTGCAAAGGAGTGCAGCAGCAACAGACATCGGTCCCAATCAGCCATTCCAATCTATTAGATCCATCAGATCTGTAGAAGGAGTCGGTTCCGCCACCCAGAGCTATCAAATCCGCCATTCAGATCTCTCAGATCCACCAGATCAGAGTCGTTGTGAAAGGTTCCTAAACCAGGGTATAATTTTCGCAGGACTTTTGGCCATATTGACATTTTGAGGATTTGGCCACTGCAGTATTGATAAGGAAGGAGTAAAACTCCGTTAGGAGTTTTCAAAAAAAAAAAAAAAATTGAGATCTTTCGGGGTGCTTATTGGTGATCTAGCCCATCAGAATCAGGATGACGATCTGAGCACGGTGGTACCATTCACTTCTTAGTGAAATTTTTTTTAGGTGGTCCCAATTTTCAAAAAATCAGGTTGGTGTCTGGTAGAAACTAGAGCTCAAGTGATGTCCAATGAAAGGATGGACAAACTTGAAGAATCAGTGCAAAACCTCCACATTTAGCTTACCGGACTATGTAGCATGGTCGAGAAAATAGTCCCGAAGGGCAAGGAGCAAGCCCACGAGGAGGCATATAATGGCCATGAACACAATGAGGGTGAGTCTAGCCACTCTCCTCACATCTGGCACACCCACCCACAACCCAGTCAGTGACCTCCCAAGACGGATATGCGTAAATTTGACGGTTCTCACCTGTCGGCATTGATAGCACAAATGGAGCAGTATTTCAAACTAAATCACATCTTCGATGATGAGACTCAGCTTATGTTGGGGAGCATGTACTTGGACAATGAAAGGTGGCAATGGTGGGAATGGCATCAATGCTGCACTAGACCTTTTAGGAATTGGCTCAAATTCACCAAAGCTCTTCAAGACCGCTTTGACAAGGAATCATCTTTTTTGGGTCGTCTTACTAAGCTCCGACAGACTGGTACAGTGGATGAATATATTACAACTTTTGAAGCCTTAGCCTTCCGCACTTGGGGTCTCTCAGATATGTTCTACATGGAATGTTTTATCAGCGGTCTTAAAGAAGCTATCAAAGCCCAAGTCCTACTGCACCACCCTCCCACATGGACAGAGGCTTGCAAGGTAGCTTGTAATGTGGAACGTGCATTAGCAGCCCAATACAGTCGCCCAAATTTCTCCGCTAAAGATCACCCCCCACAGGTTCACAACATGACTCAAACACTTAAGGTCCAAAAGGTGTCACCTGTGGAAATGGCCGAAAGAAGAAAGCAAGGCCTATGTTACTATTATGATGAAAAATACTCCCCATGTCATAAATGCAAGGAGCCCAATTTTTTTCAAATTGATGCCACTGACTAAAGCTCAACATAGGAAGATCCACCACTAGAGGAACATGAACCACTAGAAGAAGACAACGACAAGGACAATGTCTCTGACAAACCAGTTATTTCGTTGCATGCTTTGGCAGGGATTTCCTCCCCTCAAACTCTCAAAATCAGAGATTTTATTAAACATCGCCCAGTAGTAGTCTTGATTGATAGTGGAAGTACACATAATTTCATCCATCAAAAAGTTGCAGAAGCAGTGCATTGTTTTGTACGAGTAGTTTCTAACTTCCAAGTTCAAATTGCAGTTGGAGGCACAATGAAATGTGAAGGCCGCTGTGAAAATGTCAAACTTCAAATGGGGGATTATCAGTTGAAAACCCACATGTTTTCCATACACACGGGGGGTTGTGACATTGTCCTCAGAGCTGAATGGCTCGCACTCTTGGGCCAATCACAATGGATTTCCATGAGTTATATATGAGTTTTAAGCAGAAAAACTACACACATACCCTCCGTGGACTCCATGCGGGAGCCCCCTTTATCAGCAGCTCACATAGGATGGAAAACTTGTTAAAAAAGGGAAATCATGGAGTTGTAGCTCAATTTAATGCCATCCAGGCAGTCGAAACCAAGCCTCTGCCAATTCATCCTAAGATGCAACATATTTTAAATAACCATCTGCCGGTCTTTGACAAGCCTCATGAGCTTCCACCCTCGCGAGGGGAACATGATCATAGCATCACCTTGGTTCCAGGGGACCAACCCCCAAATGTGCACCCATACAGATATCCGTTCACCCAAAAGAATGAAATAGAAAAAATCATCAAGGAACTTTTGGAAGCCGGTGTCATTCATCCCAGCATTAGTCCTTATTCATCCCCAATGGTCATGGTGCTCAAGAAAGATGAGGAGTGGTGGATGTGTCCCGACTTCAGGGCCCTCGATAAGTTGACAGTCAAAGATAAGTTTCCCATCCCGGTGGTTGATGATTTGCTGGATGAACTCAATGGGGCTAAATTCTTCACGAAGCTGGATCTTCGCTCAGGCTACCACCAAATTTGCATGAAGGAAGTTGACATCCCCAAGACTGCTTTCAGAACTCATGAAGGCCACTATGAATTCCCGGTCATGCCATTTGGTCTTTGTAATGCCCCCTCTACTTTTCAGAGCCTTATGAACCACATTCTCAAACCATATCTCAGGAAATTTGTCCTTGTCTTCTTCGATGACATCCTCATCTATAGTTGCACTTGGGCAGCACATCTTCAGCATGTAGATCTACTCTTGCAACTGCTCTGCAAGCAGAAATTATTCGTGAAGATGTCCAAGTGTTCATTTGGCATGGCAGAGGTAGAGTATTTGGGCCACATTGTGGGGCGTGAGGGTGTCAAGGTGGACCCCAAAAAAGATCCGAGCAATGCAGGAATGGCCTCAACCTAAGACCTTGAAGAGCTTACGAGGATTTTTGGGTCTCATAGGCTATTATCGTAAATTTTTCCGCAACTATGGTCGCATCGCGAAGCCCCTCACCCAACTCCTAAAGAAAATTTCTTTCTTTTGGAATGAGGAAGCACAACAGGCCTTTACAGCTCTAAAAAATGCCATGTACTCCACTCCAGTTTTAGCACTACCTGACTTCACCAAATCTTTCGTCATTGAATGTGATGCTTCAGGGACAGGTATTGGGGCAGTTTTAATGCAGGAAGGGAGACCGTTGGCCTTCACAAGCCAGCAACTCCGTGGGAAGAATCAGGGCCAATCTACATACGAGAAGGAAATGATGGCCATCTTACATGCAGTTGACACCTGGCGACCTTATTTATTGGGGCGACATTTCCAAATCCGCACAGATCATCACAGTCTTAAATATTTTTGGAGCAACGCTTATCCTCCCCACAAAAAAATAAATGGCTAGCCAAAATACTGGGATATGATTATGAGATCAATTAGAAGAAAGGGAAAGACAATAGTGTAGCAGATGCATTATCTCGCCAATTTGAGGAGGAAAGTACCCTGCTAGCTATTTCCCTCCCCATTCCAGAATGGATTGAAGAAGCTCGCAGAGAATGTTTTTCACACCCCGAGCTCTCCCAACTCATTTCTCAATTGCAGGCATATCCAAATTCCACCAAGGGCTACTCGTGGTAGGATGATATTCTTCGCTACAAGGACAGAGTCGTAATATCACCAACATCCACCTTCAAAAGTCGCATTTTGGCAGAGATGCACTCATCTCCCATTGCAGGACATTCGGGCTTTCAGAAGACGTATGCTCGCACCAGAAGATCATTTTTCTGGACAGGCATGAAAAAGGACATCCTTACCTTCGTAACGGAATGCGAGGTCTGTGAACGCCACAAAGGGGAAACAGTCAACACACCAGGCACCTTACAACCATTGCCCATTCCGGCATCCATTTGGACCGAAGTTTCTATGGATTTCATTATAGGTCTTCCAAAGTCAGTGAAGAAGTCAGTCATCATGGTGGTTGTGGACCGATTGTCGAAGTATGCTCATTTTTGCGCTCTCCCCCACCCGTTTACACCCACCTTGGTTGCTCAAACTTTCATGGATTAGATCTTCAAATTGCATGGCATGCCCATTTCTATTATGTCCGACTGCGACCTGATCTTCACCAGCAATTTTTGGCAGGAACTCTTCAGAATACAAGGCACTCAACTAAAACTCAATACTTCCTACCATCCG